>CM047582.1:1896750-2013764 GCA_026184515.1 Peronosclerospora sorghi
GGGGGGGGGGGTGTCCGGATAGAAAAAGGGGGGTGGCCGTATAGCAGCTCCCATTAAAATAATATTAAAAAATTAAAAACAATAATCTGCTAGTGGTTTATTTTTAGATCTAAATTAGTAACTCATGAAGATTTAGTAAAAAGAAAACAATTTTTTTTTCTGAAACTAACATGTTTTTGCAAATTGTAATATTTCAGCCCATATTTGATTTTTTGTTTTTAAAAATTTTATTTTCTTGATAAAAAAAGCAAGTATGCATTTAGTCCAACTGAAAGGATATGCACGATGTCGTCGATATAAATCAGTACGTAATGTTAAGCAATTTTTCGTGCGTCTTTGGTGTTGTTATGAGGCGTGTCGAGGGAGAAGGCACTTGTGGGGTTTGATGTAGAATGCAAAGTGATTTATTGAGTGAGGGCCTTAGCTCACACGCACGCTCTGCTATTCTAGAATCTATGCTTGCTACGTTAAAGCCTCATGTACAGTCGCTACTGGATACTTACTGGATTCTTCTAGAATGTACCCAGTGTGGCGTAAACAAATAACCATTAGTACCCACAACTATGTCGCACCTGCGTAAACATGTACCTTCCCATGGCGCAAACATGTCTAAATGATTACACAGGTGTCGCAACCGTGACGCCGACTCGTCAAGTGCTGGCGGTCGCTCGGCGAGGCGTCTTCATCGCATTCTCGACACCGTCAGGAGCGCCGATGTCGTCGTGACAAGTGTCGATAATGTCAATACTACCACTCGACTCGCCAGCGACAACAATGCCGATCTTGGACCGGAGAGCGGTAAACTGTGGCGCTGCGATTGGCTCGGTCATGATGTCCGCGAGCATGTCTTGCGTCGGACAATACTGTAGTGCGACCTGACCGTCTTCGACCTTCTCACGCACAAAATGATAGCGGATGTCGATGTGCTTGGTCCGCTTGTGGAACTCCGGGTTCTTGGCCAACTCGATCGATCCTTTGTTGTCTTCGAGCACCAGGATCTAATCACCGTCTCTGAGTTCACCGAGCTCACGCATGAACGCCTTGAGCCACACTGCCTCTTGAGCCGCTTCCGATAGTGCCATGTACTCTGCCTCAGTCGACTACAGCGCCACAGATCGCTGCTTCTTGCTTCGCCAGCTCACGCAGCCACCGTTTAGCAATAACACATACCCACTTGTGCTACGTCGATAGTCGTGGTTGCCTGCCCAGTCGGCATCCGAGTACCCATGAAGTGCACGATTGTTAAAGTCGTCGTTCACCTTTCCAAACACGAGACCGAGTGTTGGAGTCGCTTGCAAATACCGGAAGACACGCTTGAGAGCTTGCCAGTGTGTCGGACACGTGTCGGCAGCGAACTGGCTCAGGACTCCCACTGATTCTGCAATGTCCGGTCGAGTCGCCACCATGAGGTACATCAAGCACCCAACCGCGCTGCGGTACGGCACACCGTGCATTGTCTCGTCGTGCTTGCACTCGCCGTTCCCCATGTTCTTGGTCAACTTGAGCCCTGGATCTCTCGGTGTCTTCACCGGCTTGCAGTGTTGCATGCCGAACTTTGTCAGCACTGAATGCAAGAACTTGGTATGGCGCACGGACACTGTACCCAGATCGAAGTTACGCGCGATCTCCATGCCAAGACAAAACTTGAGCTCGCAGAGGTCGGAAATCTCAAACCGGTTGCTGAGAGCTGACTTGATCTTTGCCATCCGTGCGTCGCTGCTGCACGCAATGATCAGATCGTCGACGTAGAGCACGACGAACGCCATCTTGTTGGAGCTATGCTCGCGCATCACGTACACGAAGTGGTCGGACTCGCACTTGGTAAAGCCGAGATCGATCATGAATGTGTCGATGGTCTGGGTCCACATTCGCGGAGCTTGTTTTATCCCGTAAAGCGACTTCTTGAGCTTGCACACAAAATCGACCGGTTGTCTCTCATCGACGTAGCCCTCCGGATGCTTCGTGTAGATGTCTTCATCGAGATCTCCGTTCGGGAACGCGGTCTTGACGTTCATATGGTGCAGCTGAAGACAGTACTTGACTGCAAGTGCGAGCACTACTCGAATCGACGTGAAGTTGGCAACTGGCGCGAACGTCTCGTCGTAGTCGATGCCAAACTTTTGTGCAAAGCCCTTTGCGACGAGCCGAGTCTTGTACCGCTCGACTTCGCCGTCTTCATTCTCCTTGACCTTGAACACCCACTTGCAGCTGATTGCCTTGCGTCCCTTCGGAAGTGGCACAATATCCCAAGTGTCGTTCTTGACCAACTACTGGAACTCCGAGTCGCACTCGTCGCGCCACTTGCTCGCGTCGCTGGATTCCATCGCCGACTCAAACGTTGTCGGCACTTCTCCCACTAAAGCCACGACGTGAGCAGCGTGAAGCGCCGACAGATCGCCAAGCGAAGTTGGCCGAGTCGTCGAGTTGGCCGTCGTGTTCGCGGAGGCGCCGCTCATTTGATCGGCTCCCACTGTCGCTGAGCTGCTGTATCTCTTCGGACGCGGGTTCTATGTCCTTTTCTCGAGCGACTGCGAGCGTACATTACGCTTCACACCGCTGCTGTACTCTGTGCTGGAAGGCGTCGGCTGTGGCTGCGCAGGTTGATCTCTACTGCCAGACACACCGTCTTCAGCACCTTGTTCCATGTCTGCGTCGCCGACGCCAGACTCTTCGTACTCTTTGTACTCTTCGTAATTCTCGTCGGTGTCGTCTTCGTCGATGAAGTCGATCTCCGCAGCTTGAGCACCGAATCGACGACCATCGTCGAACTCGTCTTCCATGAACTTGGCGTCCCGGCTCAAGAACACTCGACAGGTCTCTATGTCTTCGAAACGATATGCTTTTTCGTGCTCCGAATAGCCAATGAACCGACATCGAATCGCACGAGCGTCGCGCTTGAGCCGCTTTGGACTTGGAACGTGCACAAACGCGTGGCATCCAAACGTCTTCAGGTTCGCAAGAAGCGGAGCTTTGCCGTTCCACACCTCATACGGTGACATGCTGTCGGCATTTGATCTACTTGGGCGGCGGTTTCGCAAGAACGCAGCAGTCATCACGGCTTCACCCCAGTACGGCTTCGACATCTTGGCGTGCTCAAGCATGCACCGCGCGCACTCCACGAGTGTGCGATTCATGCGTTCCGCCACACCGTTGAGCTGCGGCGTGTACGGCGGTGTGAACTGCTGCACGATACCTCGACCGGCGCAGATATTGGCCATCTTCGCTGACTTGTATTCACCCACGTTATCGCATCGAAGCACCTTGACACGTCGACCAGTATGGGTCTCGGCCCACTTGACGAACTGCACGAACTTGTCGATGACTTCAGACTTGTGTTTCATGAGGAACACAACACAGTACCGCGACTTGTCATCGATGAACGTCACAAATAACCGCTTGCCGCTGAACGTCGACGTTTGCATGGGACCGCACACGTCGCTGTGAACCATGTCGAGTAGACCGCTCGCACGCGCAGAAGTCGAGTCTTGGAACGAAACGCGTGTCTGCTTTCCAATCGCGCACACGTCACATATTTCCCACTTGCTTGAAGCCGTGATGTCAATTCCGGTGCCGAGCTTGTTCTTCACGATCATGTCGAGTCCGGCATGGCCAATATGGCCGAGTCGAAGGTGCCAAAGGTACGGCTTCGACAGCGAGCTTGGTCCAGTTGTAGCAAGTGGGTGCGCGTTCGCACCACTGTTGCCGCCGTTGACTGGAGTCATACTGAGCTTGAACAGACCCTTGTCGAAGCTTTTGCCGATGATCCAATTGGACCATTTCAGCGTCGCGACACACTTGTTCTTGTCGAACGTGATCGGGCCAACATTCTTCGCGAACCGTGCCACCGAGAAGAGGTTTCGACTCAGTCTCGGCACAAACCACATGTTCGTGAGTATGCCCTTGCGAGGTCCTTGGACAGTCGGCATGACCATCTCGACGTCACCTCATCCGATCGCTTCGACAGTGCCGTCGTCCGCGAGGTGCACTTTCACAGGCTTGATCGCACGGTACTTGGTAAAACACGATTTGGAGTGCGTCATGTGTTGAGTTTCTCCAGAGTCAATCAGCCACACACCACTCAGGTTTTTCACCACACTTGCGCTGGCACCGACAGCACCACCTTCAGCCATGAGCAGGAAGTCGCTGTCGCTCTCGATCACACGTGTGTCGTCTCGCGCAAGGTGCGCTTGCACTTGCCGCCGACGATCACCGTTGATGTTGTTCTCGTGGTTCCGCAAACGGGAACTCCGCGATCCAGTGGCCGTGCTTGCCGCAGTGACGGCACGCGCCAGTCTTCTTCGCCGGACGTCCCTTGCGCATTTCGTTCGACACGAACGCTTGCTCGGACGCAGCACCTTCGGCGTGCTGCTCCTTTCGCTTCATGTCCTCGTGCATCAGTCGAGCCGTCACTAGTTCCCACGTTAGCGTGTCGGCGCGCGACTCTAATGCTGTGATCAGGAACTGGTACGACTCGTTCAAACTGCCAAGCAGCGTGATCACGAGGTCTTCTTCACTGACCGGAGCGCCGACCGCTTCCAGCTGCTCCGCCAATGTCTTCAGCTTGTTGATGTGCTCTTGTACATCATCGCCATCCTCCATCATCGTCCCGAAGAAGCGGCGACGCATGAAGAGCATGTTGGAAAGCGTCTTCCTCTCGAAGTGCGCTTACAGGCTTGACCAGGCATCTTGCGCACGCGAAGCCGAGCGAACCAACGGGAGCTGTGAGTCCTCCATCGCGATACAGATCATCGCAAACGCCTTGCGCGACATCCGTTGGTACGTCGATTGGTCTTGTTCCGTCACACAGTGCTCCATCTAGATCTCGCCTGACGTGACCTCCCACACACACACCCCACCTTGCGTAACTCTGCTTCTCCTCGGTCACTCCTTCCCCCGTCCACATGGCGTCCAAGTCGCCACGGCGCTTCGCGAGCACGAGGAGCGTGCCCAAAGTCGAGGGCACGAGATACAGGAGCGCGGGTTGGCCCATGTTCGAGACAGCTACGGCCACGTTGGCCATGGATGAGCCAATCGCGTACCCGAGGGCCATGAGCCTAAAGTAGTGCCCCCCCTGGGCGTCATCGTATCAGAGCGTGAACGCCAGCAGCAGGCTGGGCACAATCACGTCGCCAAGACCGAGCAAGCACATGCCTACCATACAGTTATACATGCGCGGGAGAACCTAGAGCATGGGAAGGGGTTCCGTGTCGATACACTGCGCATACGCGGGGTATCGTTCGCAATAGTCCACACCCGGTAGCCTCGTTTCGTGTACGCAGCGGGTCCATCCGTCGCCACGTCGTCCATCACGCTCGAGCCAAACACGAGAGGCGACACGAACACAAAGAACACGTCGTAGCAGCAGTCCAGCAATAAAATCACGGTCGCGACGCGTACATTCGGGACGGCCACCGTTCGTAAGAAGGCCACGCAGATACAGACGCCCATGAGGTCTTGAAGGACCCAATACTTTCGTCGGAGGAGTGCGAGCTCACTCGTCGGGAGCAAGCCCACGACGTCCGTGCACCGCACCGTGTCGTCCACGAATGAAAGCGAAATTGCACGCCACGCCAACGATGGGAGCCACGTGTCCACGACGGGGATAGTGTGGCGAAGCGTACCGTATATTTTATGGCCAAATGTGGGGAAGCGTACCGTAGATTTTGGGTACAGCTGTGGGTACAACTGTGGTGAACATGGACGGACCATCGGATTAGAAGCGGCACAAGGTACAGGTACCTAACGGTAAGCTACGGACGACTGAGATATCAGATAGACTGGTCGATGGAGCACATCAGGATGGGTAGCTCTGATTGGTTGATATTAAGTAATTGGTAGATTTTAGGATATAAGCAGTAATAAAGTTCTTCTTTTGCCTCCGATCACATTGTAGTATCACTAAGTGCAAATTTAGGGGTGTGGTAATTGATGGTTCCCGCTGCTTGTGATTTCATCGTACCGGAACTATTATCAAAACTGCCCAAATCTTGTGTACACACAACAAGTTATATTTGTACGTACATACGTACTATTACAAAGTATTTCATTTTATTTTTTTGTCAAGTTTTACTTGGGTTTAAACGGCAATGATCATTTTGCGGTAGAGGCAAGAGCATATTTTCTCGCGAAATTTCCGGTAACACTTGCAACAATGGCTGCTCCTAAGTTACCTCACCCTCTTTGTCATAAACCATTTTGTTGAGGACAGTTTCTGCAATACTAATAGCTATGGGATGAAGAGTAACTGTTTTGGCCGTTTTTTGTGCTTTCAAAGCAACATCATATTTTGTTTAATTAATTCAGATAATTTTAAACCAGATTTGCACAGTAGTTCAAAGACCAGAAGCCATGGGATCATCCCGCTATCACAATAGGCAAGATGCAATACTTGCCAAGCGAGAATCAGGCTTGAGCTTAGCAGAGGCGATCAATAGCGTTTTAGCAGCAAGGGGGGTGGTTTGATTTATGTTAGGGCTTAATTTATTGAATGTTAGTGCTTTTCCTATCGATTCCCACAGAGCAAAATCAATTTCATTCTCTAGCTCTATAGACTGTACGGACTCGCTAAGGGCCAAAGTACCTGAATTTTGGCAATTGTCCTACATTATACATAACCTCTGGTTTTACTAGTATAGGTGGGGAAACTTCCATATAACCATTTATATCAGGGAAAAACGAGAGTTTGCAAAAAATGTTATTTAAAAAGATGGATGCCTACATACGGATTACCCGTTGAAATACAAATACGCACTAAGGAAATGCACAATATAGCTGAAAAAGGAAAAGCTGCGCATAGTAGATATAAACAAAATCAACAGGCTGTTACTTCCGGAAATTGAAGTAAGTAGGTTAATACGCACTAATTATGGTATTTATAATTTAGCTTATATGCAGCCTGGGGAATTTAAAGAGGTTAAAATTGATGAAAATTATCGCTGGGAAACATAAAAATAGGGTAATTCCGTCTTTAAAGAATTCAAATTATCGACCATCGACAACTAGGGTCAAGAGTGCGGTGGTACACTTATTGAAGGTGATGCTCGGTTAAAGCACGGTCTAGAGAAGCGCTTGAAGGTAATAAATATTGCTCCACTAAAAATATCAAAAAAAGCAACTTGCTGCTGAATCCCGTAAAATAGGTAACAAATCCAAAATTCACAACAGAACAAAGCAAAAAGTAGGCAAGAAAAGTAATACCGATAGACCCAATAGATAAAAACACTCAAAAGAGAATAGCAACAAGAATAATGGAAATTATGGGATTTGACTTTTCTAAGGTCAAGATCACCACAGGGACGGCGTGTTAACTTCACGCCTCCATTCTTTTGCAACGCACCCTTACGTCCCGGGCGGGAGCACCTAGTGCAATTTTTTGGCCCACCGGCAGACGTAGAGTTCTTGGGAACTCAGGTTTAACTCCGCCCGCTGTGCCAGCGGTAGCTTTTTGGAAAGGTTTTTGGGAAAGTGATAGAGCCTAGTGTTCTCACCTCTTCCCCCATTGGTTAGAATCTGTCCCCTAGAAGTTCGGCTGCTCTAAGAGCCCCACGGGAACTCTAGGTGGATTTTTGTGAGATCCGTCGATCTGCACATAGAAAGTGCAGATCGACCCCCTCCTCTTAGGTCTAAGCTAGGAATACATAATATTTTGGGTATTCCGTTAGCGATATAGGCTTGAGAGGCTGGACGATCAAGTGGTGAAGACTTCCGCCACGTGATCAAGTACCCGTTCGCTGATCACCACTAGATCGACACCGTCGATCTGCGATCTGCAATCTGCGATCAAAGACCCGCAATCTCTTCAGTTCGTACAAGATTCGACAATATCAACAGTGATCTGCGATAATCGACCCCTTATCCACTATCTTCGATCATCGACCCGTGGTCATCCGAGATCTCGTCGTGACAGCAAAAGATCAACTAGATCGATTCGTGATCATTGATCATCGATCACCGATCTTGGTCATACCTTGATCATCGATCTGCGATCACCGATCTTGATTATCGACCTGTGATCATTCAAGATCTCGCCGATTCACCGCAAGATCATCGATCTTGATCATCGACTTTTTGCAGCTGATCGATACCGTCTATCTGTTACGAATTCATCTTAATCTTGCATCGGAGTTGCAGTGATCTACGTCCCAGTCACCTGAAGAGCACCCACGCCCAAACCATCGGGTACACAAGGTGAGCTAGACATAGGCCTGTCACAGGACAACCGGAGGACCCCCTTCGTTAGTCGGTAGTCCGGGCGCTGTGGGAACGCCTAATCAAACCTCAAAAATTCTGGTCAGCCGCTCCACCACAATAGTTGTTGGACCAGGCGTCGAATTCGAGCAGTGGTGCAGACGATATCAACTACGATGACGACTAGTACTGGCAGTGGCACTGGATGACGCCAGATGGACTAGTGGCTGTGGCAGTACGAAGTCTTGGGTAATAATGGGCGGCAGGACAGAAACGATGGAAATGCTGCAGAGGCAGCAGAAGAGAGCGAGCACAGGGCGCAAAAGGTGCAATTGCTTTACATCAGTCAAGTAGTTTTTTATTATCTTTAGCGCTCTAACTAAATTCACTTTCCAACTCACCGCGTCAATTTCAAGTGTTTTTTCACCTTTTTATAGGTCGTCGTCCTCCTTTTCATCAAAGTTCTTTAATAGTTTATGACGTCTATTGCTACTGTAGCAGGTGCGTACACGCACGGTGCGGCTAGCGCACAGAGGAAGACTTTCCTAAAGCGGCGATATTCCGCTACTCAGCCGATACGCCCTTATAAAAGGGCTTAGTAAGAGATCGCTCTCTTACTCGGGTTCAAGATTTCCCTTGGTTTACTAGTTAGAATTAATTAACGCCTTGAAACAAGGCTTCCCTTAGAAAGGGAGTAGTTAAGGGAAGGTATTCCCTTTCGCTACAACACTCACAGCACGCGACCGGTCGAGGTCGTGCGTCTATCTGGATTAGTGTATTTTGTAAACTGAATGTATATTTAATATATAATTAGCCTAAATTAATTTTAACTAATGTAAACTATATGTAATACTAAGTAGAAATTACTCAATTCGTACTTAGACGAAATGTAATGTACACCACCTGTGTACGAACACGTGGCAGGCTTCCACGTCTACACCAAGGGCTCCTGCCCTGATTGGTTAAAATAAACCAATAGGTCCAAACCTTTCGGACCGATCAATACTGACCTCAACCGTAGTGTACTTACGTACATAACATAACCAAATGTAACCAAATGCAACCCGGTTACATCTTCCCCCATCAAGACTATTGCTTACGCAATAAATCAATTATAGTTGGAGAACTCCAACTGCCAGAACTTCTGGCTTACCACGAGCACCTTTAGTGGTGCTGAGGATTCTCCTGGAGAAGAGGGTGGAGACTATTCCGATAACTCGGATGTGGATGCCCTTGGGTATATCTCCCCAAAGGCTGACCGCTCCGACGACGCCAAACGGCGATGTCGGCAGTCCAATCTGTTCCCCACACGTGGGGAAAATGCACTAACTCGTGTGCCACCTCTACCAACTGCAGATGATGCATCCGGGTCGCCGAAGGCGACCATCACCAATGAGCTAGACACGGCTCAGGAAGCCCGACATGCCGTCTCGGCACGGAAGGGTCCTCGTGACCTTCAAAAGAAGGCTAAAAACTAGGTGAAGAGGGGATTAGCCTCCCATATCCCTGGCCCTGCGGCTGTACTGTCGCATGCAATCGAGCGCCCGAGACAACTCCAGGCAAAACTGCTAACGCCAAAGCAGTTCACTGTCAAATCGTACCGAGCGCGCCTCGGGAAACAGGCACGGGATGCCGTCGTTGATCCCCTCCACGAGGTTCCCTACGGCCTCCTGCAAGACGAGGATGCCGAGGAGGCAGAGCGGACGTTCCGCGCTTGGGCGGAAAGGGAGAAACGTCTCCCTAACTTCGACGAGCTGTACAAAAGATCTTCCGAACATGACGTTCGGATAGAGAGGGCATTGCGTTTGGCGTTTGCACAAGCCAAAGCGCTGGGGCAATTACCTGCCCCTTATTGCACGCGCCCTGCTAGCGCTACTGCCCTCGGTGTGGTGCTGGAGAGCAATGCAAACTCTGCATCTGCCTCCGGCAAACTTCCAGCTATTGGGAGTGAAGGGGCTTCTTCAGCCCCTTTGGTCGTTGACTCTCAGTGGGATTCTCCCGCTCGAAAGCGTCAACGACGTCACGGCAATCCTGCCGCAGGGGAGTCTCGTACTCCCACGAGTTCTGGGAATGTGGATACCCTTTCCACTTCACCAGATACTGTGTCTCAACCCGGTGATGGCGGAGTGCTATCAGGCGTTCCACATGATAATGTGGAGTAACCTCCGTATCGAGCACTGGAGGAGGGGGTCGCGCTATTGCGGCGTGACTTCCACGAGCGCTGTGATCGGCACAGCCTTCGCATCCAAGATGCTCAGGAGGAACTCCGCAACGAGGGGAGTGCGAATGAACGCATCGAGGAGCGTCTTGCATCTCTCGAGAATCTCGTTGCGGAGTTTCAGGGTCGTATATCAACCCTGTCGGAGATGTTCCGAACTGTTGCGCCTTTCGGCTATCCGGTTTCTCACCCTCCTCCGAGAGGGGACCCGCCTCCGGGTTCTGGTATGGCTTAAGAATACCCACATAAAATGTTGGATGCGTACGCATCTCGGGATGTCTAAGGTGTACGACAAGCCCTTTCGGGATAATACCTTAAAGGGCCCCACAAACCTGGGGCGCAGTTTATTGCGCAACACATTTGAAACTGCATGTGTAGGAAGATTTTTAGCGTTTAATAAAACAATTCTCCTACTTTGTATACATTTTTGTTACGCCGCCCCTTTCGGTCAGCATGCTCCTTCTGCTTGTCTTGGCTTTCCGCCATGGCATCGCAGACGTGTCGTAAGACACTAAGGCGCGTCGATAAAAACTTATTGATGTGCTTTCGCACAGATACAGGGCTGACATCGGGTAATCCTCCACCTCAAGCCCTGGGCCACACACATGTGGCGTTAATGGAACCCTCGGATTCACCAATCCGTTCACTTAAAACGGGGTAAACCCCGTAGATGCATGTACCGAATTGTTGATGGCAAATTCAACCATCGGGAGCATCTCACTCCAACTCTTTGGAGAATCCGGACATAAACACCGGAGAATATCCTCCACAACGCGATTAACGCGTTCCGTCTGACCGTCCGTCTGAGGATGATCCGCAGTGGACATGAAGAGCTTGGTGCCTAGCACCTTAAACAACGCTCCCCAGAATTGTCCCGTAAAACGGGGGTACCGATCCGACACAACGGAATCGGGTAGACCATGCTGTCGAAAGACACGGTCTAGGAACACTTTCGCTGTTCCTTGTCCATCTATGGACTCTGGAACCGCCGCCAGGTGAGCCATCTTGCTCAAACGGTCTACAAAGACCAATATGCCGGTGTTCCCGGCCTTATCCTTCGGAAAAACGAAGATAAAATCCATGCTAATGGATTTCCAACACTCCGTTGGAACCGATAAGCTCGCCAAAGGCGCAGCTGAACTTGCAGAGGGTTTAACCCTCTGACAAGTCTCACAGGTGCGCATATACGCACCGACCCACTTATACATATTGGGCCACCAATACAAGCGCTTAAAGCGCTGTAGGTCTTATCCCGACCTAAATGACCCCCGGTAGGGACGTCATGTGCCTCAAAGTGGACTCTATACTTCAGTTCCTCATCATGAGGAACTACCACCCGCGGAGTGTCCTCCGCGCTCGTGCTAGAAAATAGCAGACCGTCACAGTAACTGTAACGGTGTAAACGAGCTTTAGCTCGACTTGACAGGGTTGGCTCAGACGAGCCAAGACCCTTTTCACCGAACGCGCTGATTAGCGCCGTACACTGTGGGTCTTTCTCATACGCCTGGCGTATGAGATCCACCACAGATGTGGTGACGAATGTCACGTGAGCGAGCTTGTAATCGGGACTACGCGACAACGCGTCTGCAAGCACGTTTTGCTTGCCAGGTTTATACTTAACCTCAAAGTTTTACTACGCAAAGAAGGAGAGCCTGCGGGCCATCCGTTGCGAGAGATGAGGCGACTTTGTCGCTGTCCGTAAGGACGCGTGGTCAGTATAAACCATGAACGGCTTTGAGCCGAGTAAGTGAACCCTAAATTTGACAAGGGCATACTTCATAGCAAGTAGCTCCTTATCATGAACGGGATAATTCCGTTCCGCAGCTTTAAGCTGCCTCGACTCAAACGCAATTACGCGTTCCCTTCCTGCATCGTCTGCTTGTAACAAAGCACATCCGATTGCGAAATCGGAGGCGTCGCAGACGACACTAAATGGTTTCCCAGAGTCTGGGAGAGCAAGAACGGGAGCTTTTAACAATCTCCCCTTAACCGCTTCAAAAGCGTTTTGGTGTTCAGTTTTCCAACACCAATCAACATCCTTCTTAAGAAGGTCGGTCAATGGCTTCGCCATTTCAGCGTAGTTCTCGCTGTACTTGTGGAGATAGTTGGCTAATCCAAGCCATTTCCGTTAATCTCTGAGATTTACAGGCGAAGTCCACTCCACAATGGCTTTCACCTTCGCGGTATCCGCCCGCACTCCATCCTTACCGATGAAGCATCCGAGGAAAGTAATTTCCTCATCACCGAGGATACACTTGGATGCGTTTGCATATAACTTATGATCTCGCATACATTCGAGCACTGCTCGAAGGTGCATCAGATGCGTCTGAACATCAGACGAGTCGCCTTCCGCACGACTATGAACAAATATATCGTCCAAGTACGTCTGAGCGTACTTCCTATGAGGGCGGAAGAGTTGAGTCACCAAGCGATTGAAAGTCGCTGGTGCATTTGAAAGCCCTTGTGGCATAACAAGCCACTCCCACAGCAGGCCACTAGGCGTGCTAACCGCTGTCAGCGGAATATCGGACGCTCGCATGAGCACCTGATAATCCCCGTCCACCAGATCTTAGGCACTGTACACAGTACAGCCCGCCATATTGTTCTGGAGGACATCCTTCCGAGGAATCGGAGTCTGCATGGGTACAGTAGCTGCATTCAGCTTGTTGTACGCATGTACAATGCGCCACTTTCCGTTCGGTTTACGAACACAAAAGGTGGGAGATGAGTGAGGAGACTTGCTCTCCCGTACCATCCCTGCCTCTTCTTTCCCCTTGAATAATGAGTCGATGACGTCGCATTGCTCCTTGGGGAGAGGCCACTGCCTAGTGACGCATTATTTGGTTCCAGGAACCAAATCAATTTCATGTCGGGCCCCCCTATCCGGTGGTAACCCCATCCGCGTGTTGTCACTAATGACCTCTCCGAATTCCTTCAATAAGGAATGGTAAGGGTCCTCAGGATCCGCAAGGATCTTGAGGCCGCTTCGGGCATTCAATGCCTGTTTTGTTTGCATCAAAACTGACTCGTCCATCGTGGATGAGGAGTTCAACTCCTCTTCCGGACGAAACAAGGCAATCTAGTCGAGTTCACATGCTTTTACAACAGTCTCAAACTCGTTGAAGGACATCTCCTCCAACGAAAACATTTCGCCTACCCCAGGCAACCGTTCCTGGATTACGCCTTCTGTGACAACACCTGTCACACTATTCAGCATCCGATAGGACAGCTGACTACTGGTCTCGGGACTCATCCCGGGACCCAGATGGGGTGAGTCAAGTGCCCCATCTACAGGAAGCGAATCGCGCCTATCCACAGAGGTCTTTACCTCGACCACCGGTGACTCGCCGGTCTCACCTAATAAGGCGTGGTCGGAATCAATTCCTACGTGCGAAAGAGACGAACTACGGGTCTCTTCGCTAGGAAGCGCCTCGCGCTTAACCCCAGTTGTACCTAACCCTACCACTGGAGTCGCAACGTTCTCTCCGAACACGGCGTGGTCGGGAACCCCGACCTGAAGAAGAGACAAACTACGGGTCTCTTCTCTAGGAAGCGCCTCGCGTTTAACCTCAGAGGAATCCACATCTACCACTGGAGACTCACCAGTCTCGCCTATATCGGCGTGGGGATTAACCGCCGAATCCCCCTCGTCAAGGAACACTTACTTGACTTCATTTGGACTGTTTATTTCAGACATCCCAATCTCTGGCATATCACGCCAGAATCGTTTTTGCGATCGAGCGAAGGCGGGTTCATGACTCGCCAATGCTTCACCCGATCGCGGGTGCGTTGAGCCAATGGACTTAGGCTTCCAGTCTATCCTTGGCTCGTGGCGTTCAGCCACTTCATGCCCAAATGAGGTCATACCTCGAGTCCAAATACAGGACTAGGCAACGTTCTAAGCTGTAGAAGTCTGCAAACTTCAGCTTAAGGTCAACCGAGACCTTGGGTACAGAAACCTGTACGCCCGTCGCTAGACGGACCGTGACAACGTCACGAGAACGTGCCTCTAGGGCCTCGGCATACAGCCGGATCTTCTCAGCAGAAGCTCGCCTGACATAATTGTCAGACGCTCCAGAGTCTATCAAGACTCTCCAAGGCTTATCAAAGCCTTTCACGTCCGCAAGGACGACCAGCAAACCTGGATGGTACACCAACTCGGTGCTAGAAAGCACCGTTTCCCTCGGGGCTTTGTGCTGTCGTCCCCTACCCTGGGGATTAACAGCACTGAAGGATCCCCCAGTAGGGCGTCCCGCACCTACTGGGAGCCGTCGATTCCCGACGGCTTGGACAAGGGCTTTTTCCCCACCCTTGGCCCCTTAAAGCGAGTATCTCGCTGAAGGTTCCGCGGACATCTGTTCCGCAGATGATCCGTGCTCCCACACAGGAAGCATCTCAGCGGCCCATGCCGATGCAACATAGCTAAGAGCTCTGCCTCGAAGCTCTGCGAAAAAGAGTCATATTGACTCTGAGCGGAAGATTTCTCCTCCGCTTCGACCTGACTCAGGTCCATGGGTTCGGGACCCACCTTAGAGGAACGAAAGTTCCTTTCGGCGTTGAACGTCATCTTAAACGCCTCCCCCAGGGATTGGGGTCGGCATCGGAAGAGCTCCGAACGTGCTGGTCCTTCTTTCAGGCCTCCCATTAACACGGGAATGGACACATCGTCCGAGTACGCTTTCGCGTACATCCCTTCCAGCAGGGTCTTAAGTTCTTGGATGTATGTCTCCAAGTCCCTAGTGCCCTGACGGCACCTCAAAACGCCATCTGATTCTGTAAAATCAGATCAGGCGTGGCATACATGTCCATAAGATTTTGCTTAAGGACTTCCCAGGTTGGGAACACGTCCGTGACCGAATCCGAACACGTAAGCACCCATGTACGGTCTTTACCCGTAAAATGGGTCAGTGCAAGTCCCACTTGCAAGTGATCCGCGATCACATTCGCTGTGGCGAAGGCCGCTTCGACCTCTCGAAGCCACACATAAATGCTATCACCTTTTTCGCCGGTGAATTCCTTTATCTTAAACGATAATAGGGGGCGCAACCCCGTGGAACGACTTCCACCTAAATTCGCCTCATCAGCGATGAGGTCGTTGACCCTCTCCTTTACGGCATCAAGGCCCTGCTCCACTAGGAGTTGCATGCCTTCATCACCCAGTATGGATAACAGCCTGTTAAAGGCTTCCTGCTGGACGAGGGTTAACCTATCCCAATCGTCCTGATTCATCCTTTGCAGATGATGTTGTCGTCTACCAACACATGTGTTGGATTGACTACAAGTGCTACCAGATGTAGCAGGTGCGTACACAAACGGTGCGGCTAGCGCACAGAGGAAGATTTTCCTAAAGCGGCGATATTCCGCTGCTCAGCCGATACGCCCTTATAAAAGGGCTTAGTAAGAGATCGCTCTCTTACTCGGGGCCAAGATTTTCCTTGGTTTACTAGTTAGAATTAACTAACGCCTTGAAACAAGGCTTCCCTTAGAAAGGGAGTAGTTAAGGGAATGCATTCCCTTTCGCTACAACACTCACTGCGCGCGCGACCGGTCGAGGTCGTGCGCCTAGCAGTCTTAAGTGTAATTGTAAACTGATGTATATTTTTTAATATATAATTAGCCTAATTTAATTAAGCTAATGTAAACTATATGTAATACTAAGTAGAACTTACTCAATTCGTACCTAGCCGAAATGTAATGTACACCACCTGTGTACCAACACGTCGCAGGCTGCCACGCCCCCACCAAGGGCTTCTGCCCTGACCGGTTAAAATAACCAATAGGTCCAAACCTTTCGGACCGGTCAATACTGACCTCAACCGTAGTGTACTTACGTACATAACATAACCAAATGTAACCCTGTTACAGATACTGCCTCGACCTACACGACCAATCTGAAGTTATTCAGCGGTACTGGTTTCTCAGCGTGAGGCGCTCAGGTGAAGCTGGTCCTGGAGATCGAAGAGCTGTGGGATGCTATCCAGCTCCCTATGCCAACGGACCAAGAGCTAAGCGCGGAGAGAGCTTCGGCATCGGTTTCCGGAACGGGATCGTCAACGGCGCCAGGGACGCCAGCATCGATGTTATCGGCAGAAGCGATGGCGCAGATTAAGGCTGTAATTGGTAACACAGATACGCCTGTTTGTGGAGAAGCGTGCCCAAAATTTGGCACACTTCTGGTCAAGTTTTGTCAAGGCATTTGGTCTAATTTCGGATTGGTTTAAACAAGGGGGGCTTTTCAGCCTATCAGACTCAAGAAGTGTCAAGAACGCAAGTTTTGGTGAGTCACCCGACTTTGGGTATTTTACATATTGTTGTGTGGGTACATTTAGGGACTATAGGGTAGTAGTATTTTAGTTGTGGCTTTTCCAAGTAAGAAGTCTTTTGGTTGCAGGATTTTTCTAAGTAGAAGTCCTTTGGTCTTGGTTCACACCACAGCTAGGGGTCGCCGTCCTTCCTTTTACGTACATTAGTCGCCTCCGCCCACCGCGGAGTGTTTGGGGGCAGAGGGTTGAATTATCCCCTCTCGCCTATTATACCCGGTCTGGACGCACCGCACGCGCACTCTGGCCACCGGAAGTCCCTCGACGGGAGTACGATTTGGCGATCTCGACACTTTAAGTCAAGTACGTTTGGAACGTGCTATTCACTGGATTGGTCTTGGCGTGGAGATATCGTTTGTGTAGTTTCACGAGCATATTGGGTCTTTACGCGGATATATTGGCTTGTTTTAATATTGGTTGGAAACTAGACCAGAACGGTCGGTCTACCCTCTATTATTTCGTATTGGTCAGGTCTTGATCGTTTGGACGATCGACCTATTGGAATTTATCTCTTGGAAGTGTTTTTGGTCTGTTTGTGTCTGGGGTGAAGAGTTCCGCCCCAGAGATACCTACCCAGATCGTTCTTCTATATTCAAGACCACTTCGATCCAATCTGCGATCCCGATCCACCGAGTGTGTAACTATCCCATTTCATCGGGTACACAAGGTGAGATGGACACTAAACAATCGGACCAAGTGGGTTCTGATGACAACCGGTCGTCTGCTTGCAGCGGACGATCGGACCAGATCTCGAGTGGTGGTCCGCGGAGTACCCCCTCCAAAAGTTGGAAGGATGGGCGCGATGGTGGTAGTCAGGTTATCGATGCTAATGTTTTCGATTTCGAACTTGACTCCACCACATGTTTATGACCTCATGATCAAGCAGAAGATGGCCTCATCAATCATTCTCGCGGCGTTGAACGAGAAGATTGCTGCTGAGGTGTATCTGCTGGATCATCCAATGGCTATGCTCCGTCCCTTGTGAATGACATACAATGTCAAGTGCAGCGCCAATGTGAGTGCTGCCAAGCGCGAGTATATCGGGTTATACCTGGATGGTGAAAACGCAATGACTGAGCACATCAAGAACACGAAGCGGGTGATGGATGATCTGCAGGATCAGCGTGTGACTTTGTCGGATGAAGAGAAATGACAAAACTTTATGCAGAGTCTGGGACATGCATGGAACGGATTCGTCGGTGTACTGGAGTCCTGTCTGACGTTCGGGTTGATGATGCAGCGGTGCCAAGCTGAGGTGATACGCCGAGAGCATCAGAAGAACCGAAGTGTAAAAAACGGGCCCAACGGTGGCAAAGCAGCTACCGCTTTCAGTGCCGAACAAGCGGCGGGGAAACAGAAGGGGTCCAAGTCCAAGAAGAAGCGGGACATGACTAAAATAAAGTGTTACAAGTGCAGACTCGCTCGCAACCTAGTGTTGGTTGCTGCTACATCTCGTCGTGGCATGACAGTGGATTTTAGTGGAACATCGTGTATTATCAGTTCTTCGAGTCGAGAAACATTGTCAGCGTCGCGAGAAGGCCACCCGATGTACGTGGTAGATACCGTAAGTGAAGGCTCGGAGCTAGTGGCTATGATGACGACTGAAGTTCAATATTGTGACGTGGCACCGTCGCTTAGTTCATTTGAATTCGCGCAGTGTAAAGGAGCTACTGGAAGATTTAAATGCTTCATGACAAGGGACCATTAACCAGTCTTGCCCGACGTGTTTCAGTGGAAAATTGGCTCAGAAGCCGTTTGCAGCGAAACCGAAGCAAGTACTCAAGAATAACCAAGCGCTACTGACTATTGACTACATCGGACCAATGCAAGTCACCACCCGCGAAGGGTACACTGGTTTGGCGAACATTACTGTAGAGCTGTTTCATCTGGAGATGGCGTACCCGTTACGCGAGAAGAGCTCTCGTGTTCAACTGGATGCTGTAAAAGATTGCATTGCAAAGCTTAAATCCTACGTACCGAGCTACCGCGTGACATTCATTAAGTCGGATAATGCTGCTGAGTATGTTAGCGGAGAGTTTGCTGGTTATTGTAATAAGAACGATATTGTGCAGGAATTTTCGACTCCTTACAGTCCCCAACAGAATGGAAAAGTTGAGCGTGGAAACAGAGTGATCGTGGAGATGGCCCAATCAATGACGATTGGAGCTAATTTGCCACTGACTTACTGGGGTGATCTGTTGTGTGCGCAGCATATGTCAGAAACCGCAGTCAGAAAATTGTGCTGGATGGAAAGACGCCCATGGAAGCTTTTCTAGGTTCGCCTCCAAATATCACTAACTTGCGTATTTTCGGTTGCAAGGTACACGTATTGGTCCCGAAAGAGCACCGCAAGAAACTGTACTCGAAGACGCGCAATGGGAGCTTCGTTGGTTACGCTAATGTGGTGCGTATCGCGTTAATATTCCTCACGAAGGAACAATTACTGCTCGTTCGGTGGTGTTTTTACGAAGATCAGTTCTTGCCACCTCAAGTTGAAGAAGAGATTACTATGACCACGCGATTGGACACTAGTGTACAAGAGACTGTGGAGGACGTAGAGATGAAACCTACAGTCAATCGATCGCTTGACAAGTGCAACTCTGTCTCAAATGTCGGAGTCAGTGGGAGCCACGCAACAGCAATCTAGGGTGCGAGGTGATCCACATGCATATAATGCTATTCCCCCACCACGTCGTTCTAGCAGAATCCCTAAACCCAGTCGACGGCGCTTATATTATGAAGAAGGCCACGTATCCATGGAAGAAACTTGCGCCATGGTTGAAGAACGTCTGTCACCCCTTACGTTTAATGGCACTAACCTTAGTGATGGCTACATCTATCGTGCGATGACTCCTACTAAACTCGAAAAGTGGGGGTTCGCATTAGAGCCCACGAACCTGGATGAAGTCCAGAAAAGTGATGATCAAAGCGAGTGGGAGCGCGCTATCGAGGAAGAAATTGCAAGTTTGCTCCAAATGGGGACGCTTGTAGAAGATCCGCTTCCGCCAGGACGAAAAGCGGTGAAGTCCAAGTGGGTGTTCAAGAAAAAGACTCTTGCTGATGTAAGCGTCGACAAGTATAAAGCGCGTGTTGTGGCCAAGGGGTTTAGTAGCGTTATGGAGAGTACTACACTGTGACTTTATTCCAGTAATACGTCACAGCACTCTGCGTGTGGTTTTAGTGGTGTTTGAGAGTCGCCGCATGAAACATCTTCAAATTGACATCAAGACGGCGTACCTTAACTCACCACTTCAAGAAGAAATTTATATGGAACCTGTCGAAGGATACTAAAATGACGATGGGTATGTGTGGTCGCTGATGCGGTCTTTGTACGGACTTAAAGAGGCGTCGCGCGGTACGAAAAGCTCCGTGCTTACCTGATAAGTTTGGGTTTACAATGTAGAAAAGCTGACAATTGCCTCTTTATTCAAGGCGCGGATGAAACTATGATGATTGTTCTAGTCTACGTCGATGACATACTGGCGTTTGCTGTGTGTGATGCGGACCTGTTTGATTTTAAGGCATCGATGGAGGCAACATTTGAAGTTAACAACTTTAATTATATTAATAACTTTCTGGGTTTAGAACTTCAGCGGTCGTCCAGTGGTGATTAAGTGCGAGTGAGCCAGAACAAGTACACTGACACGATTTTAGATCGGTTTGGAATGAAGAATGTACGTCCTGCGGCAACGCCCATGGAAGAACGGTACAGAGACCGTCTCATCCAGGAGCAAGATTTGACCATTTTCAAGCCCCGACTAGCACTCGGCGATTTGTTGTATATGTCGGTTCACACCCGGCCAGACATTTCTACAGCCGTTCGTCTTCCAGCACAAGAAACGGAGCGTCCGACAGCCGCACTGAGAGTTGGGATTGAAAATGTTTTCTGCTATCTGAGGTCAGCAAAAGAACATGGCCTGGTGATTCGTGATGGTGCCGAGCACAATGGTCTGGTTGTCTATTGCGATGCAGCGTTTGCGGTTGAAAGAGAGCGCAAATCGTCCACAGGATTTGCCATCTTCTATGATGGAAACCTTGTAGAATGGGGTTCGAAAGAGCAAGGCACATTGACTTTGTCGTCGACTGAAGCTGAATATATTGCGATGGCCACCGGATTGCAGGAGTGTATTGGGATCATGCTGGTGTTAAAGGACCTTGGCATTGTAATAGAAAGTACAGTTGTAATGGAGGATAATCAAGGAGCGCAGCACCTGGCAGAAAGTAAAGGTGTCACTCAGCGCTCTCGTCATATCGACACGAAGTACCATTGGCTACGTGAGAAGGTATCAGATGGACTGGTACGTATACAATACTGTACGACCAGCGAAATGATTGCAGGCCACTTTACTAAGCCTCTTAGTCGGACGAAGTTCAGCTACTTTCGAAAACTGATCGGCATTCACCAAGTGGGAGTGTTGGACCAGGCGTCAAATTTGAGCAGTGGTGCAGACGATATCAACTACGATGACGACTAGTACTGGCAGTGGCACTGGATGACGCCAGATGGACTAGTGGCTGTGGAAGTACGAAGTCTTGGGTAATCATGGGCGGCAGGACAGAAACGATGGAAATGCTGCAGAGGCAGCAGAAGAGAGCGAGCACAGGGCGCAAAAGGTGCAACTGCTTTACAACAGTCAAGTAGTTTTTCATTATCTTTAGCGCTCTAACTAAATTCACTTTCCAACTCACCGCGTCAATTTCAAGTGTTTTTCACCTTCTTATAGGTCGTCGCCCTCCTTTTCATCAAAGTGCTTTAATAATAGTCACGACCTGGGCCATGGTCGCGGCACCCGCTACGGCATAGAGCATCGGGATGAGGCCACCGCTAGGGACGAAATAGAACACGGACAAGGCCACGCCCGTGAGAAGAATAAAGGACACGGCATGGCGCGCATCAAGCTCCCAGACTTGCTTCTCGCGCTCGTCCCGCGTCTCTTTTCCATGGCGCTCATTTTCTGGCTCAACAGCCATCGACACGGTAGGCTTACGTCGATCAACGGAAGCGTAGGCTGCGCCGACGGCCATCATCACTCCAAGCGCCCATAAGAGCACGGACGAGACGTCCAGCAGTGGCACGTCTCGTTCATACAAACGAGCACGCACGGACGTGGGGTCCGTTTCCAGCGCCGCTTCCAGGGCTTGCTCATATGAAATTGTACGTACACGACCGGAATCGTCACGTCGGTCGCGAGCGTGCGATTCTCGACGCCCAGGAGCACGAACGTGTCCCACATACAACACACTTGATGCTTCGTGCGCGTATCGTTGCATGTGTTCGTCGTCTGGCCCTTCAAGATGCCCGTTATCGACTAACACTGTGGGTCCTGGTGACACGCGGGGGCATCCGTGTCCCAGACTGGACACGCGAGGCTCGCGACGAACGCTTCACATCGACTACAGTCATACTCGAACGCGGGCTTGGACGCTGGAACGTGCTTTCGACGAATGTCATCGTACACGTCCTCTTTCGTCCCGCTCACGATTAATCCGTGCGCTCGTGCCTCTTGCGCTTCCGAGGCTTGCGCGACAACGGATCAATTGCCTCGATCCACGAGCACGAGCGCGTCGTGCGGCGCTCCATAGGACGCACAGCCGTGCTGATTGGCCGCGGGTAATTTCGTCAAGGGATTCCAGGGGGCGTCCGGACGGGTCGGAAGCGCGACACCCCATCTAGCGACTGAACTGGGGGAAAAAAAGTATTGACGCGTGACGGCCGACGCTGTTGCCTCGAAGGATAAGATCCCCGTGGGCAAGACACCGTGGATACAGGGAAGAGAGAGGACGTGGACCCATAAAAGCCACTGCTTCCTCATCCTCTGATGATGATGAAACAACGCGCTCGGTGGCTTGAGAGTAGTCACAAGACACCAATAAGGCCATCTGTTTGTTTGCCTCTTGATACGGACGGGGAAATAAAACATGTTTAGACTAGTAACGATGGTTAAATTGAAAAACCACCACCACCAACAACAATCCGCCGAGATTCCGGGGGCATTATGTGAATAAAAACATTTTGGGGGTATTCTGTGAAATTCCGCTGAGAAGGGGGGTATTCTGTGAAATTTCTCGTATACAAAATATTGAAAAATGTTGAATAAATTAAACAAAATAATTGTATTACTATTTGTTTTATTTTTAAATAAGATAAATATTATTTTGAAATATTATTAAACGGAAATGATATTGCCACCTCACGTTTTACTAATGCCACCTAAATGTGTAGATTTTTTACTATTGCCACCTCGTATAAAAAGACGGAGTAATTTACAGAGATTAACACAAAGACAAAGTGATCATGGCACCTAATTCTTCCCCAGAACCTCGTTTTGACACTCTTCCCCTCAATGAAACCCAATTTAACTCCCGCGATGAGTTAATAGCACGCATCAAGCAGATTACAGAGACCAAGGATATGCAGTCACAATTTCAAGGTCAAATGGAGATCGCCAACTCGCACTTGGTTACGACAGAGGAGGAAAATATCGCAATCGCCTGAAATTAAATGATGAAACCAGACAAAGAAAATTTTCCACAGGGCTCATTGGATGCAGATTCCAGTTAAAGTGTACCAATATTGAAATGTTTGGCATTTTGCGGTAGAGAATCATCTCACAACCATGTTCCCTCACCTGACATGCGCGCTCATCCAAGTTGTCGTAGATTCAACGTTGATCATGACCAAAGTTCGTGAATTATCAGCTGTGGTGTTTGTACAAGTCAGATTTTGGGAATCGTACATCAAGATGATACAAATAACGCTGCTATTGCAAGAATAGTGTACAATGCTAAAGAGAAGATACGTCAACAGGAATTGAACGGGAGAACACCAATCCAAGAATTGTTTGACGATCTTTCATTTGGAGGAAACCACTACATTAAATGCGACGCAGATGGCAATATTACCAACTTGTTCTTCTCAAACCAAGACAGCAATTGAGCTAACCGGAAGACAAAACAAATGGTAGTACTTATAGGCAGTACCTACAAGATAAACCGGTTCAATATGCCATTGGTTCACATTGTTGGAATGGCGCCCACCAACCAGACATTCTCGTCTTGTTTTTCGTTCAACAATCCAGAGCGGCAGGATGAATATGTATGTGTTTTGCAGCAAGTTGCCAATCTATATGAAGGAGTGCCTATTTTTCAGACTGTTCTCACTGATCGAGAGATGGCTTTGCTTCGTGCATTGTATGTCATTTTCCCAGAATCGTGATGGTTACTTTGTATGTGGTACATAGAAGGAACATATTGGCGCATTGCAAGAAACATTTCGAAACTGATGAAGGTTGGCAAGCGTTCTTCAAAATGTGGTAAGAGGTGGATCGTTCAAAATTTGAAATTGGATGTCGCGATAATTGGCAAGAAATCAAGCAAAATACCCAAATCACCAAGGTATCAGATATCAGGAAAGAACTGGATGTAGCTTAAGCAGCATTTTGTTCGGGCATGGGCTTATACAAGCTTGCATTTTGCAATGCAACAACATCTTGAGTGGAAGGTACCCATGCGCATTGAAAAAAACTCTACAGGTCTCTACGGGTGATATTCGTGCCGTTTATGAACGAGTCACGCAAATTTGTGACAATCAAAATTGTGAAATACAGCCAAACTCGCAAAAAAAATCAAGACCCCCACTTGTTAAATAGAAAGTTCATCTCCAACGTGGTATCTCGCATCTCTTCCTTTGCATTGATAAAAGTTCACCACCAAATGCAATTGGTCAAATCTGCGACATTGTAAAAGCCACTTAATGCATGCACGCATTTTTTCACAAAGATCTGGGGTCTTCCATGTGCCCGCACCATCCAAAAATATCACAATTATGGAAAGGACCTTGAGATTAGTGACTTCAACAATCTTTGGAATTTGTACCCAGTCCACAACAACCCAGACGGTATCCAATAGCGATGGCAGACTATTCCGATGTACTTTGAAAGTTTTCCCACCCATGTTCAAGCGGCTATGTTCGAGCAATGGAATATCAGACCTGGTGTAAATAATGCGTTTGTTCGACAAACAAGAGGCCGACCACGAGGGGCGTTGAATCATCAAACAAGTCGACCCGACGAGATCCTTCCGGATTTGAAATTGCAACTAGTTCATAAGTGCGGAAAATGTCGACAGCCAAGACATTACTCAACAACTTTCCCTAACGCTAATCTTTAATAAAGTGCACATTTAGGTGGCATTAGTAAATTGGAAAATTTCATGCATGCCCTCGCTTTTCGCGGAAATAACATGCATACCCCTGTTTTTTTTTTGAAAATAACATCCATACCCTTTTGCTTGGGCGACGAGTCGTTCCTCTTAGGGTATAATATTTCCAAATGGGCGCGGTTATTTCCACACACGCTTTTGCTATTTGCACACACACAATTGCTATTTCCACACGCACCCGTTTTTTAGAAGTATTTATAAGGAATGTGTAGTCGTGATTACTTATGTGAAACACGGGGAGAGGGCAGTTAGGTAGAGATCGATCACGGGATGGTGGGTGGGGGGGGAGGAGGCGTCGACGTATGCAATCGTGCGCGCGAAGATCTTGATCGCGTTCGCCATGTCGCTGATCTGGCAATATTCATTAATACCGTGGTAGACGGAGCTTTTAGCGAACCCCGTGAGGGTTAGATCGAGGCCCGCGCGTTGCAAGTCCCGTACGAGCGGGAGACTGCCACTGATAGAGAAGGGTTGGGTCTTGCCCAGTACTTCGTAATTGCGGCGTGTAAAGCCCTGGACACACAGGATACAGTTAGTGCGTGTTATATATTTTTTAGTGCGTACCCTGACGTTTCATGTATGTTGACGCACTTGTAGCCGAGAGAATATAAGGAACACGCAATCCCTTCCAAGTAATGTTTTCCAAACGTGAGCTCGAGCTTGCCGCTCTTGTTTTCCTCTGGTAAAGTATACTTAGAGACAGGTCCATGCTTGCCTTCGAGCGACGTAATATTGGCATTGAGGTCCGCAACATACGATTGTACCTTGGCTTGTAACTAGTCATGCCAGTCAAGCGTTAGGTTTACATACTTGTAGTACAAACGATAAAGCAGAACGCACGTCTTCCATGTCGTAAAAGGGAGACAGCCGCACTTCGCCAAGGATTTTCACCCATGGTGGACTACATCGTGAGATAAAATGGATAAATATGAGCAACTATTTTCGTGTACGCTTTCTGATGCACGTTACATTTGGTTGAGTCCATTCGTGGACGATTTAATCCTCATCGGTTTCAACGTCGATGGACACGAGTAATTGTATTCTTTTTCTTTCTCGACCGGACCAAAATCCATGTAAAATCGTTCTTGAATCTTACAGATTGCATCCATACCCAACTCAATAATGTTAATGCCTAAATGTGGCAATCCACTGTGGAATAACTTGCCCGTCGCTTTTAATGTCCAGGAAATGACACCTGCTGTACCAATGCACGCCTGACTATCCGAGCAATCGACCCAAATCACTGGTCCATTCTTGATAAAATCAAGTTTGCCCGATTCCATGAGTTTTTCAATCCCCACGCCAGGAATCTCGGAATTCTCCTCGGCCGCAATAAGTACACACACGACCTTGTTCTTTATAGCAAACTTGCGTTTACTCAATTCTTTAAACAACTCCGTCATCAACGCGACATGGCCCAAACAATCGGTCGTCCCGCGTCCGTAAAGTTTGTCCCCTTCGACAGTTAAAGAGAAAGGGTCGCGGTCCCAATCTTCTGGATTGGCTGGTACGACATCCATGTGCGAGCCCACGAATGCATCGTTTGCGCACTCTCCCGAAAGTCTGGATTCTGGTACGTTAGAATCACGTTCCCACGTACCGCTACAAATTCGACCCGCTCGATGGTCACGTGTCCACCATTCTCTATCGCATACGGCTGTAATTCGTCCAACACAATGTCCGAGACGAGATTCTCTTGCGGGATGAGACCTAAGCTCGGCGCACTTTGCACCCTCTCTGATACATTGATCATCTCGAGAAACACTCGCACGTACGACTCGTGCGCGAGCGTCATGGCTCGCAACGAGGCCGCCGCCATTTCTAATCACAATAGAAACGGCTTTTTTCCAAAAAAAACAAAAGGGCGCGGCTTTTTCCACACACGCTTTGTTCATGTATGTGTGGTGGAAATAGCAAAAGAGTGTGTGGAAATAGCCGCGCCCTATTTGGAAATATTATACCCTAAAAGGAGCGACTCGTCGCCCAAGCAAACGCGTATGGATGTTATTTTCAACAAAACAGGGGTATGCATTTTATTTCCGCAAAAAGCGAGGGCATGCATGAAATTTTCCCTAGTAAATTTTCTACACATTGAGGTGGCATTAGTAAAAAGTGAGTTACCAATATCATTTCCCTAATTAAGTTCAAACTTTTAATAATTATTATTTAGCACAAATTGAATTAATATGTGATCGCACTCCATTGGAGAAGACTTTACCGCAGAGTCCTACTTTACGTCTGAAGTTGCACGGATTGTGAGACTGTCGACTACCCAGGCGTATCGCTGGAAAATGTTCAGGCAACCTAACCCTTTCAGCTATCTGACTCAACCATTATCTCTCCTAGGGAATACTGAGCTGCTGATTTAGACCGATCTATTACTGGGGCAGGTTCCACACTAACCTTCCTGCAAGCTGCTCGAAGTTAAGAGAATGTGTAATGGGGTGCCATTACATAATTGATATTCAAGTTAGAATATCACAGTTGAATTTCAGACGCGTTGTCTGAAATTCAAATAATAGATTATAAGTTATTATAATGTACGAAGGAAAAGTCGATTCGGTATAAATACCAAATCATGCAGGTTAACTAATAGTACAGTTAGTTTAATACTTGATATTATTATATTACTTAGGTAATTACTATACTGTTAGCTGCTAACCACCCATTTAAGAAACACTCTTAATTTTGCGTTCTCAAGCCTAAGCAAATATATATTTGCTTTTAATATAGGATTAGTTGTCATCAACTAATCCTACCCCTCCCGTATTGCGCGCTTCCTCGCACAACACAGTGTAAGCCTGTAACAGGATCAGTCCTGTTACAGAATGTGTTTTCAGCCGAGTGGGATGGTCCGTCTTGATCGTTAACCAGGTTTCATGGCCGATCTTTCTGGAACGTTTATTATAATCCTCATTCAGAAGCATAGTGTGACGATGGCGTACAGGCCGTACGCCAATGGCTGAGCATAACGAATGTCACGGGAGTGATCAAGATATACGAGGCCGATTCAGATCAACAAGATTGTGATGAATATACCGAGAGGCTCCTCTTCGCCTTTAATTGGATCCGGCATTACTGGATCGGTTCAAAAATCGTATGTGATAAACTAGACCATATGTGGCACGGTCGCCACTCTGATCGAAGATCATGCTTCCCGGCTGATTCCAGCTGGAATGGACTGTAACATATTCCTGATCGTGCACGGTACAAAGCTTAAGTTAGTGAAAGAATACCCCGATTTGTCTTATACAGCTAGTGTGATAATTAGGTCGAATGATTTGGTTCTGATGAAGCTCTATTAAGAAAGAAACAGTACGATCGAGTTGATTGCAAATTCGCGGTGCATTGGAAGGGATACAGCAAACCAACCTTGGTCGACGAGTGCCATTTAAATTGTGATGCTCTGTTAAGGAAATTCAAACGTGAAGACGTATGTCGCAACATATTCAGACGCATGAAGATGATCGGAACTTCAATAGAAAATCGTCGATAGGCATCAATTTTTCATACAGAGACTAGATCGGACTCCTATCCGTTCTTGATCTGTTGATGTCGGCCAATCAGGACATCGATCTGGTCAGAAGGGATCAGGAATTATTCGCGCTGATGAAGATTTTGATTTTTCAGAGTTCAGTATTATTGTGTGGAGATTGATCCCTTGGATTTTTGGGATGACTGTGGATTTATGGAGTTACTTTCCGTTGGAGTGAAGGTGTATAAGATATGGAAATTATGTTAAATATTATCAGCATGAAGTGGGTCGTCTTATACTGGAATATAAAGAACGAACATGTCTAAGTGTAAAGCTAATCAACATACTCATCACCAGCGAAATTTACTTTTTTAAAGGTGGTCTATGCAAGGACCTGAAGATCATCTGGGTGATTTCGAAATGGGTTGGTCACTATTCTTATCAGTCGACGAACGCCTCGTGTAGGATTCAGACCGGTAATCGATACTATGCTTCATCTGCAAAACCACGCCTTTCGACTCGACGTCTAGCCATGTAAAAGACACTGGGATATAGGAATATGTCCATGTTGCATTCAACACCTTGGATACCTGACAAGATGTATCCACAACGCGAAAACCATTTCAGCCCAGCCCGGCTGCGACGCTGCTTTGGAGAGGATCGGCCCAACCGGCGAGCACTCATGCATAATGGTCATAATTTGATGACCCAGATATTCATCGTCGTCCACGGTGTCGTTAATATCCCCGTCATTGCACAAGGAAGAATTTGAATCTCCATCGGGAACACAGCCTACAGGCGATCAAACGTTGACTTTTAGCAGCGGCTTTTGTGATCCGATTGGCTACCGACCCTTTTCTTGGTTGGAGGGACGGGGAAAGTTGACGATTTATCCAGATCAGTCTGTGAAGTGCCGATTGGAGTATTCGGTTGGACGCTGTAGCGATCCGACTGGGTGATCCGACCGACAGATTCTGATCTGAATTTCTAACTGGTGCCGGTCTCGGACAGTGGAACAAGTCGGGTGGATCGGACAATTTGCTCGTGTTCCAATGTAGTCAAGATCGATCAACTGGTTTGATGAAAGTGATTCCAACTAATCGCTTGAGATGAGATGAAGG
Organism: Peronosclerospora sorghi; assembly: GCA_026184515.1. Classification (NCBI taxonomy): domain Eukaryota; phylum Oomycota; class Peronosporomycetes; order Peronosporales; family Peronosporaceae; genus Peronosclerospora; species Peronosclerospora sorghi. The sequence continues at coordinate 1,926,292 of CM047582.1, forward strand.
TAGGAAGTTTAAGGTAAGTCAAGTGATTCCTAAATATTATAGGTGTTGTTGTGATCCCCTTGAAAAAAGTCGCGGTACTTTGTACCTTGGCAGTGGGAACGGAAGGTTAACTAAGTCCTTTCCGTTCAATCTATTCCAGGACACGACGCGCATAAGCGCATTTTGTTTATCCGGAAGTCTCCAGACGGGATTTATTCAGGAGCACATACACGCAAGTGCAGAATATCCGTATTTCGAATACGGAGACGTTTTTGTAAAGGTTATTTGAATTCAATAAATAGGAAGATTATGATTGTTAGTGGATCTTACGGCTTTTCGTGTTGTTTGGGATGTCTTTCACGTTTAGTTTGACCCGATCGATCGAGAAAACTCTCGATTCGGTACTTCGACTAAGTATCAACCCTAACCCCTACCCCGATGAAGTGTTTCCACCCTCGTCCGATCAGATACAGATGCGACCTGATCGGCAAGATCATCGCTACTAGGGTCAACCTAGTAAGTTAACCACCAGACCCAAGGTGCATAAAGTGAAAGAAAGAAAGACAAGATTATCACGTCTACCCCGACCCAAATTTATATCAAGATCAGGAGGATTGGATCGATGACGCCGGACGATTTGATCTAGATTCGGACTAGGTTGATCACCCTCCAAGACTTGGTCGTCTGCTCGATCGATATTCGAGACCCAAGAACTAATGTTCAAATTTTGGGATCTACTCGACCCAAATGGGGCGCGACTCGGACTACTAAACGACCTTATATATCACCGCGATTCCACTGATGATGCTGTTTTTCGATCAAATGCTGAGTGCTTTCTCGGGTGTATTCGGCGATTCGCCCCCAATACTGCTCACAGCTATAGGGAACAATGAACGATCTCGTCAGGTGGAGTACAGTATCGGTAGTAATGTTGAAACTACTCTACGTGAGGATCCGAGCCGAGCCGGATAGGATTATAGTAAATTACGGGTAACCCGAGAATGGATCAAAATCCCCATCTTGATCCGATGCACAACTAGAGCAGCTACCCATGAGTCCTGGGTTGGGTAATGCCGTTACCCAGGACTCGGAATCGTTCAGATTTCAGTACCCATGACTCGGAATCATACCCGTGGGTAATTACCCATAATTACCCGCGATGATTAAGGATGATGAGTGGTGTTAGAGCAGCAGATTGACGCCGTCGTTGAATTCAAGAAACGAAGTAGGAAAAAAAGGAAAAAAAAGGAAAAAAGAGAAAAACATCCTCACTTTACGTCTCCCACGTGGGAAGTTCAAGCGGGCAAACGAACATATATACATAAAAAAAAAACTATTTGGAGGAACGGAGAGATGCCTGAACAAAATCTTTCTGTGTTCTTATCCAGTCCTTAGGCACAGCAGTCGCTCCAGGTTCTTTTCTGACAGTGACGTTCTATCCCAACGGTACGTCCGTCTTCCTTGAGAGAATACTCTTTCGGACGGTGCCGAGGACGCCGGAATTTCAAGATAGAACCGGTCCATCCTCGCCAGAGTCTGAAATTGCAGCTGGTGCAAAGCCCACAACTCCAATGGTGATTCCTCTTCTTCACCAGTGGAAGTGCAAAGTATCGCTCCACCTCCTCACCAACCTGTGTAAAAGTTGCTTGGTCTCGTTAGCGGGCTACCGGAAAGATGTTCGGCATCTCCATATACTCCATCATTGCTTCAAGAGTGTTGTTGGCTAATGGTGGCGGCGGGGAGGTGGCTTCCTCCGACAATTTCTTAAATTTGTCTGCTGCCTCAGTGAACAACAGGTCAATGGCGTCGGGACTGTGGCACATCGTCCAAAATATCTGTGGCTACAGTTTCTGATCCCTGAACCAAATAATATTCCATCTTGGATCGAGGATGGTTGCGAAGTAGTTCGCGTCCTGTTGAAACGCAAGCTTCACGTACTTCTTTAGCTTGCTGTGCATTGCAACAGCTACTGGTTGCAGTTGCCTTGCACCGTAGGTGGAATGCACCTACGAAGAAAAATAAAAAAGGATGAAATTGCTCAACATCATGTACCTACGAAAATAAAATAAAACATTTGACAATGTTTGATGCGTACCTTCTCAATACAGTGCCATAAGGACGAGTAAAGAGGAATAACTTTACTCAGGGTCGGGAAGTTCGAGGCACATATCTCATTGGTTGCCCAATGCAGTGGTGCAAGAAAGTTGCAGACCTGTTCCAGCTTGTCCCATTCCACTTTCGTTAGATGAAATTTAACGTAGCCATCCAAGTTTTCTGTCATATGGAGGATCGTTTTTCTGTTGCATATGAAAATTAGAATGATTGCGGGACTTCTCCTTCATACTATCAACAATTCCTTGAGGATGACCGCACTTACTTAATCTGCAGAGCTCTCCTAACATCAGGTATGTTGAATTCCAGCGAGTGGTAACATCACTTAGCATGCTGTCCACCGTGCTACCTGATTGCCGCAAATTCACGGCACAAGAAAGCTCCTTCCGCCGTTGAGGACTTGCAGCCACATGCTTTGCCAGGTTTTTGATTCTCCCATAAACCGTTCCAATGTCCAAATCAGCACCATCCGGTTTGTCTACAATGGTATTTATTCTAAAAGAAAAAGAAGGTAAATTTTCAAATGGTAACATCAGCAATCAGGACAAGGCTGAAAAACTTACCTCATAATGTAAGTTTCTTCGACATTGTCTTCATCATCTTCAACATGTCCAAACTCATGCAGACCATCTCGGGAAATCAGATTTAGCACATGCGCCATACATCTTTGCATCATCTGTTCGGTGCTAAACTCCACGTTTTCTCTCATCTCAAAGGCTTCCAAGAGGGCCTTGATATATGACCCATTATCAACGGTTACGTGACCATGATGCTTTGTTAGGCCTAGCTTTTCCAGCATATCGAAGTAATACTTTTCAAGATTTTCACCAGTATGAGAACCTGTTAAAAAAGATATGGAACATTAGCCAAGTTCTTTTATCAATGCAAAAGCTGCAACGACAGATCAACGAACCGATCAGGTGTTCCAGGCCAAGAAGTGTATGGTTTAACTGAAACTTTCTGTTAATCCAATGGCCGGTAAGCGACATAAATCCACTGCGTTGTCCCTGCGTAGTCCAGCATTCCGTAGTGAAGTGAACGGAATTGAAGTCTTCCAGATCATACTGAATAGCCTGTACAAGATTTTTCAAAATCTGAACGTGCATTGCAGCTGCGCGATCTGCCAACGCATGGTGCTTTATCAACATGGTAGACGTCTTTGGATTACACAATGCGAGAAGGTCTTTGAATGTTTTCCTTTCGACAACCGCCTAGGCAATATCAGGATCCGCAAAAAACTCAATGATTCGTGTTTTTAGAGATTCGTGCGTAAGGCAATCCTGTGAAAAACATGATAGTAGATTAGTAGTGCCAAAGATTAATGTCATTGTCAAATACAAAGAATCAACATGATTTCGCTAGGGCAAAAGCTAAAAGGCCGATAACTGTACCACCTCGGTTGCTCTCAGTCTTTTTCCACTTCCGTTGATAAAGCCATCCAACGTCATGTTGCCCGTGGAGATGGGTCCATTTTGATTTATATGATGCTGATCTCTCAAGTGTCGAATGAGATTGAATGTCCCTGTGCCCGCCATGCATTTGACCTTTTTTGAACATTTTCATGGTTGCATTTGTACCAGTCGGCCTTCAGGTTCTTCCCACCCCTGGTTCTTTCATCTGTAGTTTTCTCCAACATGTAATATTCGTAAACCCAAGACCGTGATTTATTTTGCACAGCAGAGATACCCGACATACTAATACTACCACCAGCATCCTGCGTAGCAGGATTAACTGAACTGATTGCACTGACACTATCGCCGGGGTTAATGGATTGGCTTTGATTATCTTCCATTGGATTGGATGGATGTCAGATGGATGACAGGTGGATGGAAGGACACTGGGATGTAAGGGTAGATGGATGGGTGTGGAACTGTGGATGGTGACTGGTGAGTACTGAGTGGTGAATGGGAAGTGGTGACTGTAGATTGTAGATTAGATGCAAAATTTGTGTTGTAAATAACATTCCAATGGAAGAGTCCACGGTAAGCGTTTTGCTGTCACATGGCTCAGTTGCTGTTTCACAACAATTTGCATCCAATCTACAATCTACAGTCACCTTTTGTATTGCAAATGCATTATGCTCCATTGCTCCGCTTTTTGGGGTACATAATACATGTACCGTACCTCGTGGGTACCCATGGGTAAATGGGTTGGGTAATGCCGTTACCCATACCCAACCCAGTGAGTCCAGGTATGGGGAATTAATTACCCACTGGTTCCAAGTCTGTGTAGCTGCCCTATGCACAACATACAAAAAATACCTGGAAAAACGAAATAAAAAATATGGGAGGAGATCGATACAATCTTTCTAAAAAGCCCGCTAACGCCAGTCAGGCAATATTGGATGAAAAATAAGAAGAGAAGGAGAAGGATTTCGAGAATGCAAGGGCGAACATCTGGAAGCATGTCTTATTTGCGGAAATGGGACAGATTCCTGAAGAATTGCCCGGTGATGAATATCATCCGCCCCAAATTCTCGACAAGCTACAGGGGAGATCTTGTCCCCACCATAATTGGTAGTTACCTGGATCTCATTAGGGATAGTAGATATCCTAAGATCCTAACAAACTGTTAGATCTGGATTTAGAAGGAATCAAAGAAGCCATGATCATGCTACACGACCACTTGACGCCACTAACAAGGCACATTGCCATGAAGGTCAGTACTACGACAAGATCACATCGACACCAGTCGATTGGCATTCTCTGACCGTCACCACCACTTCAACTCGTCCTCCTACAAGAATGCAAGACATGTACGGATTTTCTTGTAGGTACAACGCGTATGACCCTAGGAACGAGAATGACGGTGATCGATCGAGTTGGAAAATCCATGTCGGAGGTCGCAATTAAACCGGTGCCAAAACGTGTCCAGCTCAATGGCCGATGTGATGAACGGGAGACGATCACAACGTTAGAATTGACAATTCGGCTATTTCTCATTGCCTGGAACTATCCAGACCGCAATTGCGGCGATTATAGAACGATTTCTCTAGGATTAGTGCCGATCCAAGCAAGGAATATATGTTTGCCCTCGACGGAGCACGGCTGCCCTAGTATACGCTGATGAAAGGCGGATCAAGATGCAAGCGATCCCATCTACCGACGGACGTGGATAGGGAATCAATCTGAGAAAACTACGAGTAAGGTGAGCCTGTAACAGGGTTATGTGGTAAAGCTTACCGCAAAATTGGTACGTAATTAGGGGCATAATTATAGGCACCCCTATATGCGTAGCTGTGGTAGAGGGTACCACAAATTTTGTCGGTACAATAGTCTGTACGAAAGGTGGTACGATAGTGGGCACCACAATCGGTTCCACAGTTGGTACCCCAGACGGTACAACTGTTGACACAACGGTGGCGGACAGGGACGAGGCGTGGATAGGCCGTCTCAGACGATGCTATAACTGGCACGGTTACCTGACGGTAACCCGAGGGTAAACGGTTGAATGGTCGACAAAATGCGTAGGAATGGGTAGTTCTGATTGGTTGATATTAGGTTTTTGGTAGATATTAGGATATAAGCAATAATAAAGTTCTCCTTTTTCGTACGATCGCGCCGATCGTTTACAGGGACGGCAACTTAGGGCCTCCCTTCTTCTACCAAATAGCTCTACGTCCCGGGCGCGAGCACTTAATGCATTTTTGGCCCACCGGTAGGCGTAGAGCGTGATAACGCACCCGCAACTCCGCCCGCTGTGTCAGCGGTTCTTCTTTTAAAGGTTTTTTGGTCTCGGGAACATGATCGAGCAGTGCGCTCTCACCTCTTCCCCTATTGGCCCACGTTTTGGCCCCTAGTGTTCGGTTGCTTTAAGCGCCCCACGGGAACACTAGGCGGATTTTGGTGGTAATCGTCGATCAGCCCGTCGAACGCGCTGATCGACCGTCCCTCTAAGGCTTAAGTCTAGAATAAAAGGTATTTTGGGTATTCTATTGACGGATTAAGCTTAAGGAGGCTCTGTGATCGGGAAGTGAAGATTTCCGCTGCCTGATCGAGTACCCCTTCGCCGATCAACACCTGATCGACACACTGCGACTCGCGACCCCCACTCAGCTGCTCACAACTCGCGCCAACTAGCTGATCAGTGACTTTTAGCACCTGATCGCGCCTGATCGAGTCTGATCACCGCTGATCGACGACTCTTAGTGCCTGCCCAAGCCTGATCACCGTTCATCACATCTGATCGCACGTGGTTCAAGCTTGATTGCGCCTGATCATTGCCTGATGCAATCAGTCGACTCATCACAAGTCAACTCAGTCTTGCCACAAGGAATTGTAGTGTGCCATCCCCGACACCTGGAAAGCGACCCACGCCTAATCCTTCGGGTACACAAGGTGAGCAGAAACACAAGCAGTCAAGGACAACCGGAGGACCCCCTTCGTCGGTCGGCAGTCCGGGCGCCGTGGTACCGCCTGATCAAGCCTCTAAAACTTTGATCAGCCGCTCTACCACAATGGTGCGCGTGCCCGGATCTTTGGGCGACGCGGGATATCACCGCGATTCTACGCAAGATGGCGCTGATGTGAACGTGAAAACGGAAGCAGAAGAAAAAGTGAAAATAAAGGTGGAAAAGGAGGAGGTGGTTGTGACGATAGAAGGCAGTTTGCCGTCGTCATGTCTGAAGAAGAAAGTAAATGCTGATTATCAGTACCTGGGGAGGTATCCTGATGAGATAAAGGAGGAGAAGAAACCTCAACCACCTCCCAAGGCTCCTTCGGGAGCCCCTGCGGATCATAACTTGCGTTATGATCCGCCAATTACATATACATATGATGATCTGGATTGGAAGCCGTTGGTGAACTACTACGACCCAGACCGACCCAAGGCGTTGCTGAAGGCTCCGGGTTCGGAAAGTGATGAAAGTCTACCAAGTACTCCACCATCGGAATCTGACTTGGAAAGGACGTTTTATATGAAGGAGCTGAAGAATTTCTTATTGATGAATTCGTTTATGAACCTACTGGGGGTCACGATCAGTGGAAAACTGAGCGAGCCGGTTAGTCGACCAATAACGGACGAGAAGGACAAGCTACAGTTGGTGTTAGGGCTGACACACCTGATTAAGCAAGCTGGTCTGACTACAGGCGCCTACGATGCCGAAGAAGTGTTCGATCTCGACCCTGAAGACGTCGCGACCACTACCGAGCAGCTGTTCGGACTGCTGGTACCTAAAGTGGGTTAATCCGCTAAGGTAGAACCACCTCGTACTATGCTGAAAATTGAAGCGGGCCCGTCGATCAACGTGGCAGAACACACGGGATCATCGTGTTACGAATCTGCCCCTTCTGAAGGCGAAGAACCTGAAGTGGAGTCGAGTAGTGCTGGAAGTATGGAGCCCAAGATCACCAGGATGACAGTTTGCCAGAAGGATGAACCCAAGTTTTCAGTTATCAAGAGGGAACCGCACTCAGTCAAGGCAGACGATGATCAATCATCGCAGGGCCCACAGCTGCAAATGTGGTGAAGTGTACCACAAATTTGGTCACTTTTGGTCAAGACATTTGGTCGATTTTCTGATTGGTCTAAACAAGGGGGGCTTTTTAGCCTATCAGATTCAAGGAGTATCAAGAACGCAGGTCTTGGGTGAGTCACCTGACATTGGGTATTTTACATAATTTTGTGTGGGTACATTAGGGCCCATAGGGAGGTAGTATTATTGGTTAGTTGCGGATTTTCCAAGTAAGAGTCTTTTGGTTGCGGATTTTCCAAGTAAAAGTCTTTTGGTCTAGGAATAAGTGGCAAAAACCTCCTCTGGTCTTGGTCTACACCGCAACAAGGGGTCGCCGTTATTCTTTTCACGCACACTAGTCGCCTCCGCCCGCCGCGGACTGTTTGGGGGAAGAGGGTTGAATTATCCCCACTTGCCTATTATACCCGGTCTGGACGCGCCGCACGCGCACTTTGGCCAACGGAAGTCCCTCGACGGGAGTACGATTAGGCGATCTCGACACTTTAAGTCAAGTACGTTTGGAACGTGCTATTCACTGGATTGGTCTTTACGTGGAGATATCGTTTGTGGAGTTTCACGGGCATATTGGGTCTTCACGTGGACATATTGGCTCATTGTAACATTGGTTGGAGTTTAGACCGGTATTGGTCTTCTCTCATATTTCAGGGGCTAGACCGGTTGATTGGTCTACCCTCTATTATTTCGTATTGGTCAGGTCTAGATCGTTTGGACGATCTACCTATTGGAATTTATCTTTCGGAAGTGTTTCTGGTCTGTACGTACCTGGGGTGAAGAGTTCCGCCCTAGGTACACCTAGCCAGCACGGTCTCATATTCAAGACCAAATCAGATCGATCTGCGATCCCGATCCACCGAGTGTGTAACTAGCCCATTCCATCGGGTACACAAGGTGAGATGAGCTTAAGTGAATCAGACCAAGTGTCTTTGGATGATGACCGGTCGTCTGCCAGCAGCGGACGATCGGACCAGATTTCGAATGGAGGTCCGCGGGGTACCCCCCCCCCGTAAGTTGGAAGGCTGGGAACGATGGTGGTGGTCAGGTTGTCGATACAAATGTATTCGATTTCGAACTTGAGTCCACCACAATGGTGCGCGTGCCCGGATCACTTGGTGATCGTGGATATCACCGCGAGGTGTCATCAAAGATTGAATTTGAAGATTTGAATTTGGAATCGTTCTGGAGAGGGCGTAAGGAAAGGCTATCACCTTACGTCTTCGTTCTCGATAAAGATGGCGATGTCCGGTATGGCCTGGTGGAGGACCAGATCGGGATTAATATTTTTTTCCTCCCCAAAACGCTCCCACCGGAGCCGATCGGGACTATAGCAAGTCATGCTATAGTCCCGGAAAGGATCAGGACCAAGGTCCTGATCCTATGTATGTGCATAAAAAAGTTGATGGAAAATCAAAAGACGAAAAATACTTCGAGGCTGATCAGAACGATCAGACCAACCTCCCCAAGCTCCTCAAGTACCCCAAGGTCCCCAAGATTCCCAAGAAAGGGTTGGGAATGCCGGCCGACGAAGACTACCTCGAAGAAAAGTCGCAAGTCGGAGATGGAAGCATCACTGAAGAAGACCTAAACAAGATGTACTACATTTTTGAGCTGAAATGATTTGTTCGCTTTGACGTGGTCTTTCGGGTGTTGAACCTCCAGATCCCCGACCATATTTTTGGTCCCACTACCGATCCGATCCAGAGTGATTGCCCATTACTTTTGGTGAAGAACTTGGTGGCGATGTTGGCGGAGGTTGGCATTAAAATGCAGAACCCCGCCGATGCCCAAAAACTGTTTGAATTTGAGACTTGGAGGCTGAAATCGTCGATGTCGACCTTCCACGACCATTTGATCCCACTGGTGGGGGCGGTTCGCCGCCCAACTCCCACCGCAGCAGTGAAGGTCGCTGAAGTCTCCACAGCGCTTGTTGACACTGGTTCTGATGACGAATCGGTTTATCAATCTCCACCGGCCTCGAACAGCTCATCAGAGTTGGAGACTGGTGTCGAGCGGATGACCGTGGGGGTGGACCATGCCCAGCCCTAACAAAAAAGGGACATGCGGCAGCAAATGGCTGCTTGCCAGTCGGGGCTCCAGCGACCCCCACAGGTCTCAGCTCCGCAAAAGGAGGGTATCAACACGTTGCCCATGACTCCAGCTAACGTCCAAGCCATGTTTGAAACGATGGTGGAGCGTTTCATGGAAGACCGGGTTAGACCACCTCTGCGCCCACATGTCCAAGACCGGTCTACCCAGCAAAGTGCCAATGTTTGCCGAGATGTAGATATGGAATCGGTAACATCTGTGGACAAGCCCACTCGAAGTGATAAGAAAGTCGACAAGGGAAGCGCAAGCCGCAACCGGCCAGACCGCGTAGACCAAGCAAGACAAGTGACTGTGACATGGAGTCGGTCGGCGGTCTTGACGACCACTGTGGGTCAGACGGTACGGGCGCTGGCAAGCCACAAAAGGCTAACCTAGCCTCCACCATTGCTTACGACTTTGGATCTGCTGCGATTCCGCGCATCCGTATACCGCGACGACCGACCTCAAGGACTTCACTGGCAAGGATGCTGATGAAGACCAGGCCCGGTCTTGGTTCGGTCGGGTCAAGTCTGCGTTCCTGCGAGACCAGACCCCGAAAAGTGAAAGGTGTCTGATCTTCCGGGATTTGTTGAAAGGACCGGCTGCCAACTGGATCCAACAGTTAGGTCGGGATGTCCGGTCTGACTGGGAACAGCTATGTGCAGAGTTTGAAGGGCAATATTGTAACTCCGGATTTTCGAGTGCCCGCAAGTATCACCATATGCAGAAGCGGAGCGACGAGACACCGATCGAGTATTTGCATCGGTTGAACGTGGCTGCACTTCGTGCCGGCATAACAATTAAAGAGAATAACCCGCCGAACGGTGCTGCTCTGGAACATGTGGGTCACTAAATTAGTACCCTGGACGATCAAGAACTGGCGGACCAGCTTACTCTGCTGCGTCTTAGGGACGCGGGTTAAGTTGAACAGACTCTACGGACGCTACAGCAGTCGCGTAGCATGAGGTCGAAGAGTGCTGGTGGATCAGGTCGCTACCGATCCAAGACCCAGACCCAGACCGATCCGGTCAAGAGACCCTGGACGAGACCGACCCGAGCGGTCAAGGCGATAGTAGCCGAAGACAGCACGGGATCGGAAGGGGAAAGTGGAAGTCAATCCAGCCAGGAGTCATCGGATGAAGACCAGTATCGTTACGTCTATGTTGCGGGACCTGCCCCGAAGACCAGGTCGAAGTCCGACCAGGTAGACCGGAAGGGAAGGAACGGAAGCAAGTCCGATCCGGACCGACTCGTCAGAAGTGCTACCACTGTGGGTCGAGCAAACATGATGGTCCGAACTGCTGGAAGAAGATGGTGTGCAAGAAGTGCGATAGACGCGGCCACCCGACTGACCCCTGCTTTTCGTATGCAAGTCATGTGGAGAGATCCACGAGGCCGGCCACTGCAAGATTGAAGAATTTTTTAACATGATGCGCAAGTGGTACATGCCGGACAAGCACGCGGGGATGCTGCCGCCGGAAGCAGAAAAGATGTTAAACTGGAACGCTCGCCAGGTTGGAATCTGGATCGAGCCGAGCGTTCTACGGTTCACATCTATGCATATGTCGGCAAGGAGGATAAGACCGATAATACACGTTCTATTCCAAATTGCGTCGACCCAGACCATCCTGTCTACAGTCTGAAGACCGATGAGTACTCCCGGACCAAGGTGGTTATGCAGTTGGACTTGCTGCCTGGAGAATCCCGCGGATACTGGAAGTATCACGCGCCTGATAAATGGTTCAAGAAGGCGAAAGCCTGTGGAAATATTAATAACCAGAAATCGACGATGTTGTCGCTTTCTGGTTATTAATTTCGACTCTGGAGCTGAAGTCTCGATAATCGACTCCGCCTTTGCTCGTAAGGTCGGATGTCGCATAGACGATACCCAGAGACAACAATGCGTCGGGATCGGTGAAAACTCTTATATGACCGAAGGAAGAACGCGTGTGAAAATTACTTTGTCGGGATCGCTGGTCTACTTTTTCAGCGCTTGGGTTGGCAAGTTGGCTGGACAGGACGCTTTACCTGGCATGGATTTCATGGTCCCAGCTGGTATTCGCCTAGACCTGTCACATGGAGTGCTTACACTCCCGGATGAGGTCCAGGTCCAGTTGGCTGGTCGAAGACCTCTGTATGGTTCGTATACCGATCTGGTCCGGTGGGATCAAGACCTCACTATCCCAGTCGGTCGGTCTGCCGATACCCCGGTCGAGAAAGGTTTCCGTTCGAGGAAGTTATGGTTGACCAGGGGCGATCGGTGGGTCCCGACCTTCGTAAAGAGTGCTGGTCGACGTGATTTTGTCCGTGTTACCAATATCGGTGACAAGCCGCTGACACTGGACAATAACACTATTGTCGGTATGTGGTTAGCAGAAGGGAAGGTACCAAGGAAGATGGGGTTCGTCTCGATTGGATCGAGGCGGTATGTCGAGTGACAAAACCTGTCGTACCAATCGACCACCGATCTTATCAGCGATGATGGGTCGGTGGAAGAGGATACCTCACCTTTAGTGGAAATACCAAGTTATTTCACCCCAAAAAAGATGTTCGTCCGAAGAAAGGCGCCGCAGTCACCAGGAAGGGTGGACCATCAAGTAGACGAGCCAAGGTTAGTCAACGTGGTGTCAGCACAAGACCAGGCGACAGCGGAGCAAGAAACGGAAGAAGGGGAACATGAAATTGCTAGGTCGGACCATGACGGTATTCCTAATCAGACCGATATCAGTGAAGGACAGCCCGTCGATTAAGAAGAGGGGCGTTCTGCCGGTCCAGATGGTCTAGGTGATATCTCCCCAGAAGATAAACACGTCTGGATACATGAAGGCGGGTAACAGTACATTCAAGAGCTGGAAGTCAAATGGCAGTCCTCCCTGAAGTGTCTGCCGACTCGCCCGAAGTTACAACGGATGATTTACAAGTGGGTGATCAAGACCTTAACAGTCCAGACCAGATCGAGCAGTTGCAGAATATCATATGGAAGAAAAGACATCTGCTGATCGGAAAGGGAAACGCCTTACCACCTGCAGCCCGTGGTTCGATTTGCGATATTGACGTTGGAGATGCCAAGCCGATTGCCCAGCGATGTCGACGCGTGGTGCCACAGTACCGTGAAAAGCTTTCTGATCTCATTAAAGGACTGTTGGTCACCAAGATTATTAGACCGTCGACCTCGCCATGGGCCTCGCCGATCGTAATTGTTATCAAGAAGAACGGCGTTGACATTAGACTGTGCATCGACTATCGGCTGGTAAATCGGTTGACTAAACTCATGGTGTACCCGATGCCGCTGATTAATGATCTGTTGGAAGACCTCGACAAGACCTTGTGATATTGTTCGCTAGATATGGCAAGTGGATTTTGGGTGGTCTCGATGACTGATCGAGCCCGTGAGATTTCCGCATTTGTGACGCCTTTTGGTCTTTTCGAGTGGAATCGTATGCCGTTCGGTATGAAGAACGCGCCCCAGATCTATCAAAGGCTGATAGACAACGCATTGTACGGACACTTCAAGATCAAGACCGATCGGGACACTGTTGAAAATTGTGATGTGTTTAGAGAGGGTGAACCCGATCGGGAAAGAGGACCGTCCGTTCTAGGGAGGCGGTCGTGCATCGACGACATTCTGATACCTGCCTCGTCATGGAACGATCTGTGCGCGAAGGTTGAACGATTGTTGGAGACATGCGACCGCTGGAACCTGTCTATCAGTGCCGTGAAAAGTTTTTGGGGTATGTCCAAGGTCGCCTATTTAGGCCATATGGTCTCGAACAATGGTCTAGAGGCTAATCCAAGGACCTGGATTCGCTGAGTAACCTCCCGTTCCCCAGATCGCTGGAGGCAATGCAGTCCTTCCTGGTAGCTTGAATTATTATAGCCGATTCATTGAAGACTTTGCTATCTACGCGGCTGTGCTGTACGAGCTCCGGGAAGTTGACTATCGTATGTTGCGCGAAGTAGATCGGAAAACTTTACAGGAGGGCTCCGACTCTGGTCTTGCTGCAGTTTGTCCGCAAGTAGAGCCGAAGATCATATGAAGCGTGCACAGTTTGCTTTTGGTATGTTGAAGGTTAAGATGGCGATGGCACCGATTCTCAAGCATTTCGCTCCCGAAAAAGTGCCGACCATTATTGTATATGCCAGTAAGTGGGCTATCTCGGCCACTTTAGTGCAAGATCACGATGGTGTGTATCATCCAGTCACGTTTACGAGCCGGACGCTAAAACAAAATGAAGTGAACTATGGAATTGTCGAGAAAGAAGTTCTGGCGTTGCTACGAATTCTGGATGTGTGTTACAACCTGCTGGTCGGCCGACCTATTAAGGTCCTGTCAAGACGGTCTTCTTTGGCCTGGCTATTATCAGCCAATGGGATGGACGGACGTCTAGGCAGATGGTCGGTGGTCTTGTCGCAGTGGACCCTCGAGGTCGTTAAGTGCACCGGGGGCGAGGAAGACGCCCCAGTCCAGGTGCACGTGATGGTCGCGACTAGATCAAAAGCTCAGAAGTCTCGCCGACCGTTCCCGAAGGAAAGTTTGAACGAATATGCAGTGCAACAGTTAATGATGGAACGGATCCTCAAGGCGCAGGACGAAGAAGAATGGATTATGAACCTAAAGACCTACCTGCGTGGTGAACTGTCCAAGTTGACGAACGATCAATCGAAAGAGTGCATCAAGATCGCGGATAGCTACGGAGTGGATGATAATGGATTATTGTATTACTGCCGCGATGCCGACCAAGACAGTGCAGACCGGGACCGACTGGCGAAATTAGTGATCCCCGAGTTGCTGCAGCCGGATGTCCTTCATCACTATCACGTGAGTCTAGAAGGGGTAAATCAGGGCATAGGCAGGACCTATCACAATATCAGGTCCCACTTCCACTTGGAGAGGTATTTTCCGCAGTGTGCAGAAATATATGGGCTGTTGCACGGATTGTGAGACCGGAAATGGTAGACCGGTAATCAAGCTACCTACCCTTTCCAGGTCATAGCGATGGACCATATACCGTCTCTGCCTAAATCGACATATGGCAATACTGAGTTGTTGATCTGGGTAGACCTGTTCACCGGTCTAGTTATTGCGAAGGCAAGTGCGTCCCGGTCTGCCGAGCAGATCGCCAAAAGTTACGAAGAATGCGTGTTCCGAAGGTTCGGCGCCAGCGAGGTCATCAGACACGACCGAGAACCCGGTTTCATGGCCGAGGTGTTCCGGTCGTTCAATAACATGCTGGGCCAGAAACAGAGTGCGACGATGGCATATCGTCCGCAAGCAAATGGATCGGCGGAACGCATGGTGCAGACCATAACGAGGGAGATCAAGATGTACGTAGCTGACCCATACCAGCGAGATTGGGACGAGTATGCAGAAAGGCTGGTGTTTGAACTCAACTCGTCGACCGATCGGGTCCGAGGAGAAACGCCTTTTTATCTGACATATGGATGGGACCCGCGGTCGACACTGGAAGCTGCGATACCTATCGGTTGCACCCGGACCCGCGATCGCGATGCTCGACGCTGGCGAATGCAGGTCCAAAAACACTACCAGCATGCAAAAGAAGTCGTCAACGAAAAGCTGCGTCAGGCCACACAAGACCGGGCAGACCGGGCCAATGACCAGGTCCGACCCCACGGTATAGAACCAGGGGCGAGGGTATGGCTATACCTAGACCGAGTTAAAGAGGGCTATTCGAAGAAGCTGGATCATAGCTGGCACGGCCCTTTCCGTGTTGCCGAGCTGATTGGTGAGCACGCTGCCCGTCTAGTAACAACTGGTACAGATTACAAGGTCTTCCCGATTGTGCATGTGTCCAAGTTGAAGCTGGCCCGAGAATTTCCTGATCGACCCAAAACTCCCTGTCTGGTAGACGAAGAAAAAAGATTTGATTTCGATAAGGCGTTACTGACGGAGGACAGTTGGGAACGACCATTAGAGGAAGACGAGTTTGAAGTGGAGAAGGTCTTAGATGTTCGGTTGACCAAGAAGACCAGGTTCGGTCGGACTCACCGAGAGTACCTGGTCCGATGGAAGGACCATGATGAATCAACTTGGGTCGACGAGCTCGACTTGAATTGTGGGGCTCTTCTACGAGAGTTCGAACGAGAACGAGTCAGTCGTAATCGCTTCGCAGTGATGCAGACCCATGATGACCAAGACCAAGACACGCAGTAGCATCGGTCG
The DNA here is from genome assembly GCA_026184515.1 of Peronosclerospora sorghi. Classification (NCBI taxonomy): domain Eukaryota; phylum Oomycota; class Peronosporomycetes; order Peronosporales; family Peronosporaceae; genus Peronosclerospora; species Peronosclerospora sorghi. The sequence goes on from CM047582.1 coordinate 1,942,119, forward strand.
GTCTAGACCGGTGTGAAGATGTGGAAGGTCCGGAGTTGATGTGAAATTGTGATGAACTGTGACGGATTGGAATAGCGGAGTGATGAATGTGATGACTATTTTTGGTGATGGGAGTGGAACTGTTTACGATAACGTGTTCGGTGCAACTATGGATAGAGTGGTAAAATTAGTTCAAGTGATTTGACGATCGGACATATGAAAAGAAATGATGACATGTATTACGAGTTATCTGGTCGACTACCTGCGACTTCACTTGCTATCGCCCCACAGACGGCCGATGACCATCGACGAATGATTTTTCACTTGATCCTGAAACTGGTTAAGCCAGGTGTCCGGGAGAGAGAAAGACCGGGCCAGAAGCTGCTTGGTCAGGGTAGACCGGCGTAAACAGCCGATTTGCCCCGACGACCACGGCCAAGTGACTTCAAACGTCCGCGGCGGAAGGGAGCTGGTATCAACCGCCATGTTCTTCAATAAGGCGTACTTGTGAAGCCCGGATGTCCCGGGGAGAACCAAAGGTGCCGGCGTCGCGGATGTCGATACTGGTTCAGCGTCACTTGGCAGACCGGTCTTCTGCTCTGACCCCACTGTCGACGCCACTTGGACGAAACTGTCACGCAAATTCGTTCGTGACTTGGACTGGATGGGGATCATGAACTCGGAATCGCCGGACCCTTCGCTGGAGTCCTCCTCAGACGAGACCCCTGTGTGCTGGATGCGACTTGCAGTACGGCGCGAGGGCGCTCGACTTTCTGAGGGGCTGTAGATGTCGTCCATGTCCGATTCCGAGTCAATGAGAAGCGCCTGTGTCTTGGCTCGCTTATGGGACACTGCACGCTTCCCCCCGATTCCGGGTCCACGCGCAGTGCCCCGCGCCCTCGAGCTACTCGGCGCGTCCGCGCGCTTCTTTGACTTGGTGTAATTTCAGACTGCTGAATATCAGCCAATGAACGAAGCCGGTCTTGGTCCTGCTTCAAGCGGTCTTGGTCTTGCCCCGAGGCGACTAAGGTTGCCGATGCGGACCAATCTACGCTGGAGGAAGCAGTCGAACACGGAGGTAGCAAGTTCATCAAGCGCTGGCGGCACTGGTCTAGTGCCACCTGACGACGACCCGACTCTTGCGTTCAAGCGTCGGACCTGTCTTGACAGGACCGGACCTTCCCGTTCTGGTCTTGAATCGCAATTTGCAACTCGGCAATGCGTCGCGCGAGGTCGTCGCCTTGCATGCGCAGTGAAGTCGCGTCAAACTTTCCGTCCAGCTGCTGCCGACGAACAAGTGCAAGTTGATCCCGGAGATGGGACTGATAAGCCTCCAGACGGGACAGCTCATGACGTGCGCTTACCAGCTCCTCTAGAATTGGTCGGAGCTGGTCAACATGATCGTCGGACTGCCTATCGGTATTAAGCAAGGCACCTATTTCCTTGACGACGCTGGGAGGGATGAGAGCTGAATACAAACGAGGGCCAAGACAAATACAAGACGAAGACCAAAGATGCGCACCTCGTGTTGCCTGGTGGACCACCTGGGTCCTTAGACGCATGTTTTCTGCAAGCATGTCCTGCATCCGCGTGTCGGCTTCCAGCTGACACCCTTCCGATGTTTGAGGTGCACGAGAGTTACATGGGCTGTCAGACCGAGCCGACCGTACAGGCGAAGCAAGGTGTGGCGACTCGGCGCATAAAGTTTCTGCAAGAACAACAAGAACGAGCGTCAAAGGGAAGCATAAGAAGATCAAGTGCAGTAAAGGCAGTACCTGACACAGGTGTCTAAGATGTTTGGTCCATGGTGAAGAATCGTGAGTGACCAAGGTCCAGTTGGTCGAGTGATGGGTGAGTCAGACCGTTATCGTTGTGCGACACGGTCGGACTCAGGGGCGGCTGTGGTGAAGTGTACCACAAATTTGGTCACTTTTGGTCAAGGCAGTTGGTCGAGTTTCCGATTGGTCTAAACAAGGGGGGCTTTTTAGACTATCAGATTCAAGGAGTATCAAGAACGCCGGTCTTGGGTGAGTCACCTGACATTGGGTATTTTACATAATTTTGTGTGGGTACATTAGGGACCATAGGGAGGTAGTATTATTGGTTAGTTGCGGTTTTTCAAAGTAAGAGTCTTTTGGTTGTGGGTTTTCCAAGTAAGAGTCTTTTGGTTACGGATTTTCCAAGTAAAAGTCTTTTGGTCTAGGAATAAGTGGCAAAAACCTCTTCTGGTCTTGGTCTACACCGCAACAAGGGGTCGCCGTTATTCTTTTCACGTACACTAGTCGCCTCCGCCCGCCGCGTACTGTTTGGGGGCAGAGGGTTGAATTATCCCCTCTTGCCTATTATACCCGGTCTGGACGCGCCGCACGCGCACTTTGGCCAACGGAAGTCCCTCGACGGGAGTACGATTTGGCGATCTCGACACTTTAAGTCAAGTACGTTTGGAACGTGCTATTCACTGGATTGGTCTTTATGTGGAGATATCGTTTGTGGAGATTCACGGGCATATTGGGTCTTCACGTGGACATATTGGCTCATTGTAACATTGGTTGGAGTTTAGACCGGTATTGGTCTTCTCTCATATTGGTCAGGAGCTAGACCGGTTGATTGGTATACCCTCTATTATTTCGTATTGGTCAGGTCTAGATCGTTTGGACGATCGACCTATTGGAATTTATCTGTCGGAAGTGTTTCTGGTCTGTACGTACCTGGGGTGAAGAGTTCCGCCCTAGGTACACCTAGCCAGCACGGTATCATATTCAAGACCAAATCAGATCGATCTGCGATCCCGATCCACCGAGCGTGTAACTATCCCATTCCATCGGGTACACAAGGTGAGATGAGCTTAAGTGAATCGGACCAAGTGTCTTTGGATGATGACTGGTCGTCCGCCAGCAGCGGACGATCAGATCGGATCGCAAGCGAAGGTCCGCGGGGTACCCCCCCCCCCGTAAGTTGGAAGGCTGGGCACGATGGTGGTAGTCAGGTTGTCGATACAAATGTATTCGATTTCGAACTTGACTCCAACACATGACCAATCCATCGGTCACCGAGTTTCTATCTTCCTTACATACCGCGTAGTCTGCATCACTGTATGCAACTAGCTGTAATCCATCTTGCACGTCAATTTTCTTTTGACTGCTCCATCTTTAGCTTCATCTTGAATGTTCCCTTCAAGTACCGCAAAATACTTTTGGCTATAATCCAGTATGTCATCCTCGGCGCATGCGTCTGCCTGGTTGTCCTGTGTACCGCGTACACTATGTCTGGTCTAGTACATCTCGCAATCCACAGGAGGGATCCCACAAGTGACTGGAAATCCCTCACTGCAGGCGATCCGTCACTAGGCTTGACCGGCAATTCCACTTGGGTCTCCATACACAAGTCCTCGTGATTCCCTCCAATTGGTGTCTTCACTGGATTGGAATCCTTCAAACCATATTATTCAAGAAGACACTTAATCATCACTTCTTGGTCCAGGTAATAACCTCCTTCTTCTTCATAGGTCACCCGCATTCCTAGAAACTTGGACACTTCACCCAAATCCTTGATGTCTAACACTTTTATGTCATCAAAAAATGTCGTTACTAAGTCTTCTTGCGTTCCGGTCACCAATAAATCATCCACGTAAGCTCCGACCACGATCATATCCACTCCACGTCGCTTGAAATACAAACATAGATCCGTGTAACACTGCGAGAAATTCAACGTAATCAACTTTTCGTGCAATAGTCTGTTCCAGAGTCGCCCTGCCTGCTAAGACCATACAAGGTCTTCTTCAACTTCAGCACCAGTTCATTTACTTCTTCCACTTCGAGTCTCTTGAAATTTTGTTTCGTGAACTCCATACCTCTTGGTATATATAAGTAAATATCATGCTCCTCTTCGAGCACCTTGACGTATGCATTCGGGATATCTCCATGCTTGGCCTTCACATTCCATCTTCTTGCCAACGCCAAAATAATCTTCACCGTTCCCATATCCATCAAAGCCGCGAACGTAAGTCCATAAATCAACTCCAAAGTGTTGTTCGTTGCTGCACGTGACTAGTCGTGCTTTGTAACGCTCCACACTTCCGTTTGCGTCAGTCTTTGTCTTGAACACCCATTTGGTGTGTAACGACCTGCACCCACTCGGTCTCTTGGTTACATCCCACACTTCATTCATTTCTAACGCCAATATCTCCGTCTTAATCGCTTCACTCCATTAATCGTTTTGCTTGCTCTTCATAGCTTCCGAAAAATTACGCGGATCCATTTCCGTGATCATATTCACCACTCCGCTGTCATCATCATCATCATTATTTTCTTGCTTCTGTTCATCACTTGTTTCCTCTCTTTTTTTTAGCGTACTCCCTTGTCACGTGCCGCTCTCTTGACCATGTCTTCTTATTCTTGACTCTCTTGGTCTACTTCTTGCTGGCTTGTGCTTCTTGAACTTCTTCATCTTGTTCTTCACTTAATACTGTTGATCCTTCTGAATCTGCACCTCCTTCTTCTGAAAATAGACGCCGCAACTGCTCGTTCTGCGTGTCGTCCAGAGTATAATGTTCTTGATTTGCTGGGTCATGCGCACGTCGACTGTCAGGACCTTGTTCACCTTCTCAACGTCGAAAATGCTCTCTCCTGTCGCTTGGTACTTGGTCACCCGCTTACCATTCACGTAATCCAATTCGCAGCCCTTTTTTTAAGAGTCCATACGATAAAATGTTACGTGCCAAATTCTCCACGTAGTACACATTTTCAATCTGGATCAGTCTTTCGACTCCACCGCACCGCGCGTACACCTGCAATTCGCCCTTCATCGCGACCTTAAGCTTTGTACCATCAGCTTGATAACACACACCATCCACTGGCTCAGTATTCCGTGGAAAACTTGACTCATTCGTCAGGTGCATGCTTGCACACCGCTATCCAAGATCCACTTATTACTCGAAACGTTAGCCTAATCTCCAGTAATCGTAAGCGACATATATATATATATATATATATCCACATTCTTACCACCCTTCTTTGGGAATTTCCACTTCAAATGTCCCGCATTTCCACATACGTAACATCTTCTTGACTTGTACTTCCTTTCTGCCACGACGTTCACTGTGCCTCGTGCCGCCGTCCTTGGTCTGTTACCTTCGTGTTCCACTGCCTGCGAACTGGCAGAGATCTTCAGCCTGCCGTAGATAGTCCACGCGAGTGTAATCATACCTCTACATTAATACATGCTTCAGCTCTGGCGCTGCATGATAAATAACATTATCAAGCACCAGAGCATCCGCCCCCCCCCCCCTACTGCTTCCGCCACTGCTAGCAAATACATATAAGTAATGTTCCGTACAGGATCTTGTATAACACTTCCTCGCCAAAAATAACTTCATCGCTTGTGCCGACGTTAGCTGCGTATGGAACTTCGTCAACATCTTATCCATAACATACCACAACGCGGGACTCTCAATCCACTACGTTTCAACCTGGCGGTTGTAATAAATCTCCGCCGTACCAGATAGGTAGTGTCCCAGGAGATCGAACTTAACGTCTTCACTCCATGGAAACCCACACGGTGCCTCAGCGATACCTATCTGGCGCAAAAACTTCCTGCCCCACGGGTGAAAACCCGACCCGATCCCCCGGTACACTTCAGTACCGTCGAAGGCTCTAACTTGAAGCTTGCACTGCTTCGGTGAGGGCGTCCGCATTATCTGCGCTTGTGCTATCTGCCCTGCATCTATATTCATCCCTGGGTTTACATACCCCTGTCCTGGGATACCCGCCAGCGCACCGATCTGTCCGGCGTCTGCTACGCCACCTCGATCGAAATAATTTGCACCGGCCTTACTGAGATGTCTAAAGCTCATAGAAGCTGGATTAGCTGGCCTGTATACGGCCTTCTCCTCATGGCTTCCTTCCAAGGAAGCCATGATCATCTTAGTGTCTCCTTTGGGGGTGTGATACACAACACCCCCCTCGGACACTGCTCCACGAGAGTTTTCCAGCTTTCCCAGCCGGTCTGTCAGCTCGCGGATGGCTGCTAAGACGTCAGCCGACCCCGCATTATCTTCAACAACAGCGACTTTTTCCTCGATGTCTTCACGCCCCTTACTTGGGCTCATAACATGTTGTTGTGTGCTCTTCCCTTTAGCCATCGTATAGTCGTAGTGCAAAAATGCGTAAAACACTTGATCCTAGTATGACCTCTCCTTAGTACGCGCAAACCTTCGTATCCAGTCCTTATACACAGTAACTGGAACCTAAATGCGCGCCCCCACTAAAGAATAACTTGGGCTGCCGTGTGATGCCGCTTGCCCCTCTCTATTCCTACTAGATATGCCGAAGTGACCAAGCGCACAGAGAAAACGTACGCGTGGTTACTGTTAGTTAACCGTGAGAAGAAAATGCAAAAGTGATATATTTAGACTAGACTATTTTTAGTCCGTCACAAAAATGCAATTTGTGTACACCTATTTTCGACTTCTGTGCGTCGATGCTAAAACCTTGGAAAACCACAAAATCGCAACTTGCCCTTGGTTTCCAACACTTTATGTTGAGCACTTTGAAGCAGCAGATGTGGAATTCTTGGAGCAGCTGCCGTTCATATTGACTCTCCCAATCACGACAATTTTATCGTAGTTCACGTTGGATTAGTGTCAGAGGCGGAGTAAAGGACCAACGACCTTATGACATGTACAAGATGCGCTTCGTGCAACGGAAAAAGCGGAGGATAGGGAATTCCAAATGTATTGCACTAGAGAAAAACAATTTCGAGACTGAAGAAGGCGAAAGAAACACTTGAAATTTGGGAGAAAGAAACACCTGAAACGTGGGCGAAAGTATGGAAAGGACCGAGATATATGTATTTTCGACAAGCAGCTGCTCTTGGGCTACAAATGAGAGGGTATCCTTAGTAGGGGATGTGGTGAAGCGAAGAAACTTTATGGTCAGTTTTTATAGGTATACCGCCGATCTTTTTGGAGAGATCGGGTGATTTTGAGACAATCGTTTGTTAGAAGTATCGAGTACGCAGTTTTCGGTAAGTTACACGATGTATCATGTAGTTTACATATTAGGCTTTAATGGATATTAATATACAGACTTGGTTTTTTTCTCTCTTCTTCGGAGTTCTTAAGCATAAGTAATCCCGCCTGCCGCGGAGTGTTTGGGAGAGGGGCTTAACAGAGTCCCCTTCAGCCCAACTTGCCCGGCCGGTACGCGTTGCAGACGCACTTGGCCCGCCGGAAGTCCGTCGACGGGAACGCGTACTGGTACACTACTCACTTCAAGTCGCACACGTTTGGAATGTGTTATTATACTAATTGGAAAGGTTTACGTAGAGATCTCGTTAGTGGAACCTCAAGCTCTTGGATACGTTGTTTGGTTGTTCTTGATTGGCTTATCGATCTCTCGTTTTGGTTGGGCTCTACGATCGGCTATACGCGATCTGCACTGGAAGTATACTGGGATCAAATATATTGTGGATATTTACGTATTTAGTTTGACGATTTCCTCCCTAGATAAAACCTTCCCCAGAAGTGGATCGCTAAAAATCGATCCCCAGAAGTCTATATCGCGCGACGGTCCACCAAGTGTGTAGCCACCCAAACCAATGGGTACACAAGGTAAGAAGGGTGAACAAAGATCAGACCAGTCGTCCTACAGTACTGATCGGTCATCCGATCGGCAACCAGGAGAAGGTTCGCGGGGTCCCCCCCTTGTAAGTTGGTCGGCTGGGCACGAAGGCGATCGGTTTCAGGACACTTCAGTGTTCGAATTTGAACTCGACTCCACCACAGGGATGCTGAAGTAAGTGCTATGTATTTTGTTGTAGCAAGAGAAGTTTGCTACAGGTCTCGACACAGGTTGCTTTTATGGTCGAAAGATTACAGCGTGTATTATTCCGTGAGAAAAAATACTGATTGATAAGGTGCTGTTACGAACTTTTTGATTGACGCTGTGATGCGGCAATAGAAGTCGAACGAGATAGTGCAGGTTAATGCGAAAGGATAGTACGAATTACCGACTGGAGACAAGAGAGAAGAACTGGCGAGCAGATATAAGCCTCATTCGAGTGGTACAGCTCTAAGAATTCTTTTCAGTGCCTATGTCCGTAATAGGACATGCAAAATTTGTAAAATAGTGTCGAATGTTTCGCGACGGTGGAAATCGTGACCCCGAGTGTGTGGTGAAGCGGATTCAAGAATTTCAGTCACTTTGTGTCAGGGGGACGCCGATTAGCTTATCGGCGATCGGATTGGTGAAAATAAAGGAGGCTTTTGAGCCTATAGTGTGCGAGAAGTGTCAAGAACACATAGTTTGGTCAGTCACATGATATTGCGTGTACTTACATATTTCATGTTTGTACATATTGGGGACCGTAGGGAGATATGATTGGTTAGTTATTTTTTGGCCTTTAACAAACAACAAGGAAGTCGTTAGCATCTTTGACAGTACATCAGTCGCCTCTGCACGCCGCAGAGTGTTTGGGAGCAGAGGGTCGAGTAATCCCCTCTAGCTCATTATACCCGGCCGGGACGCGTTACAGACGCACTTGGCCCGACGGAAGTCCCTCGACGGGAGTATGCATTGGTCGGCTTCGCAAGCCCAAGTCACACACGTTTGGAACGTGTAATAAAGTTTTTTGAATTGTTACGTGGAGATATCGCTCGTGAAGTTTGTTACGTTCTCATTGGATCTCCATATTGGAATATTGGTCTTTTATTCTCGCATTGATTGGGCTCTACGATCGGTGAAGCGATCTGCCCTTGGAGTGAATTTACTCCGAGTATAATTGGTCTGCCCGTACCCAGGGTGCAGCGTTCCGCCCAGGGTACACTACCCAGCACGGTCTCACGTTTTTAGACCTCACATCAATTCCCAGCACCGATCCACCGAGTGTGTAACCATCCCATTCCATCGGGTACACAAGGTGATATGACGAACGAATCGGACCAGGCGTCCTATGCTGATGATCGGTCTTCTGCTAGCAGCGGACGATCAGATCGGATCGTAGGCGAACGTCCTCGGGGTACCCCCACCTCGTCAGTTGGAAGGCTGGGCACGATGGTGGTCAGGTTCTCGACACTACGGTGTTCGTTTTTGACTTTGACTCCACCACAATGTTGCGCGTGCCCGGATCACTTGGTGATCGCGGATATCACCGAGATGATGTCTCGCGAAGAATCGATTATAACGAGTTAAATGTGGAATCGTTCTGGAGAGGACATAAGGAACGGCTATCGCCTTATGTTCCCGTTGTCGATAAGGATGGAGATGTCCGATCTGGACGGTTGGAGAACTAGATCGGGATTAATAAGTTTGTTACTCCCCATAAGGCTCCCACCGGAGCCGATCGGGACTATAGCAGGTCTTGCTATAGTTCCGGAAAGGATCAGGACCTTGGTCCTGATCCTATGCATTTGAATAAACGACTTGATGAAAAAATAAAAGATTAAAACGACTTGGAGGCTGATCGGAACGATCAGATCCACTTTCCCAAGGTCCCCAAGCAAAGGCTGGGAATGCCACCCGATGAAGATGACTTGGAAGAAAAGTCGCAGGTCGGGGATGGGGTTATCAAGGAAGAAGACCTGACCAGGATGTAATACATCCACGAGTTAAAGCGATTTATTCGTGAAGACCAGTTCATGCAGATCTTAAACCTCCAGATCCCCGATCGCCTTCTCGGACCACCTCCAAAGCGATCGGCCGTTGCTATTGGTGAAGAACCTGCTGGCGATGTTGGCTGAGGTCGGTATAAAAGTGCAAAACCTCGCCAACGTACATAAACTGTTTGATCTGGACACTTGGAAGCTGGAGATGTCGATGTCGACCCTCCATGGTCATTTGGTGCCGTTGGTGGGGGCGGTTCGCCGCCCAACTCCCACTGTGGCATTGAATGTCGCTGAGGACACGGCAGCACACGATGATGTGTGTTTCGATGATAAATCGCTGTATCAGTCTCCACCTGCCTCTAATAGCTCATCGGAGTTGGAGGTCGGTGTTGAGCGGATGACCATGGGGGCGGATCATACCCCATGGGAGCATATAAAGGACGTGCGGCAGCAAGGGGCTGCATGCCGGTCGGGGCTCCAGGAGCCCCCACAGGTTTCCGTACCTCCAAAGGAGGATGCCAACACGCTGCCCATGACCCAAACTAACGTCCAAGCCATGTTTGAGGCAATGGTGGAGCGTTTCATGGGAGACCGATGCCGATCGCCTCCGCGCCCGCATGCGCAGGACCGATCTGCCCGGCAAAATGTCAATATTTGCCGGGATGTGTATATGGAGTCAGTGGAATCAACGGATAAGGCTACCCGATGTGGAAAACCAGTTGGGAGAGGAAGACGCAAGCCGCAGCCAGCCCGACCGCACCGATCAAGCAAGAACAGCGATTTCGACATGGAGTCGATCGGCGATCCGGATGACCACTATGGGTCAGACGGTGCAGGTGCAAGCAGAACGCGCAGGGATAACCTAGCCTCTACGACCGCCTTTGATTTTGGATCTACTGCGATCCCACGCATTCGCATGGCTGCGACTACTGATCTCAAGGATTTCACTGGCATGGACGCCGACGAGGAGCAAGCCAGATTGTGATTTGGTCGGGTCAAGTCTGCTTTCTTGCGGGATCAGACACCAAAAAAGGAACGGTGTCTGATCTTTAGGGAACTGCTGAAAGGACTGGCTTCAAACTGGATCCAAAAGTTGAGTCGGGATGTCCGATCTGACTGGGATCTGCTATGTTCAGAATTTGATGGGCATTACTGCAACTCTGGATTCTCTACCGCCCGCAAATGCCATCATATGCAGAAGAGGGGCGACGAGACACCGATTGAGTACTTGCACCGTTTGAATTTGGCTACAATTTGCGCTGGGATAGTGATCAAGGAAGGCAACCCGCCGACCGGTGCTGCTATGGAGCACGTGGGTCACTATATCAGTACCCTTGATGACCAAGAGCTGGCAGATCAGCTCACTCTGCTGCGCCTCAAAGATGTGGTGGAAGTGGAGCAGATGATGCGGAAGTTGCAACACTCACGCAGCATGAGGGCGAAGGTCGCCGTTGAATCGGGTCGCTACAGATTGAAGACCCAGACCGACCGTGTGAAGAGGCCCCTAACCAGATAGGCCCGTGCTGTTAAGGCGATCGTGACTGAAGACAGCACTGGATCGGAAGAGGAAAGTAGCGGCCAGTCCAGTCGGGAGTCAGACGAAGACCAGTGTCGCCACGTTTTCGTAACGGAGCCTGCCCCAAGAACCAGATCGACGCCTTACCAGGCAGATCGGAAGGGCAGGAGTGGAAACAAGTCCGATCCGGACCGACCTCGCAAGAAGTGTTCTCACTGCGAGTCAAGCAAGCACGATGGTCAGGACTGCTGGAAGAAGTTGATATGCAAGAAGTGCGAAAGAAGCGGCCACCCCACCGATCACCTCCTCTTCGTGTGCAAGTCATGTGGAGAGATCCACGAGGCCGGCCAGTGCAAGATCGAAGAGTTCTTCAATATGATGCGCAAGTGGTATGTGCCGGGTAAGCACGCGGGGATGCTTCCACCTGACGTCGAGAAGATGTTAAACTAGAACGCTCGCCAGGTTGGAATCTGGATCGAGCCCAGCGATCTACGTTTGGCATCTATGCATATGTCGGCAAGGAGAATAAAACCGACAATACATGTTCTGTTCTCAATTGCATCGATCGGGATCATCCGGTCTACAATCTCACGACCGATGAATATTCCCGATCGAAGGTGGTCATGCAGCTAGATCTGCTGCCTGGAGAGTCTCGCGGATACTGGAAGTATCATGCGCCCGACAAATGGTTTAAGCAGGCGAAAGCCTGTGGTAAGATAAATAACCAGAAAGCGACGATGTTGTTCGACTCTGGGTCTGAAGTCTCAATTATCGACTCCGCCTTTGCTCGTAAGGTCGGATGCCGTATAGACGACACTCAGACAAGAATGCGTCGGAATCGGTGAAAGTTCTTACATGACCGAAGGAAGGACGCGCGTGAAGATCACCCTATCGGTTTCTTTGGTCTACTTCTTCAGCGCTTGGGTTGGCAATCTGGCCGGTCAGGATGCCCTGTGGTGAAGTGGCTGGAGTCTATGTTTGAGTATATACAAGTACCTATAAGGAGTTCACGATATTTTGGCCGGCCATGAAGCATGTTTTCGGTATTGAAGCCAGTGCTGAAGTAACTAAGAAGTAACAAGGTGAACAGGCACTTGAAGTAGATACAGGACTTCTTAATATTTTAATTATAATCAAATTTCCTCCCTTTTGAAGAGTCTCTTTTCCAACCAACCAAATATTTCCAACCTATACAAAAACTAAGTCTAAGTACATCCCGAGGAACCCCTTTAAGTGAACGCGTGTTAAGGCGTGATAAAGATCCTTTGCGATTACCTAAGCTAAAGGGCAGCCTGAGTGTTACCTGGAAGTGTCCATTTTCAGTGATTTCGTATTAAGGTTCGGACGTAGGTACCAAGAACCTGGGAAGTATAAGCAAGAGAGGTGTATTTTATCGCTTCCTTGTGTTGTTTTTGAGTGTAAACCTCGAAAATTTAAGTTCCTTCACGACAACTGGTGCCGCGACCCGGGACTTCACGTCGACTTAATACAATTTTCACACACAAAATGGCTTCAGTGTCTACTGAGGGAGAGAAATAGCTGGTATTTACTTTACAGCGCTCTCAGGATGATCCTAATAGGACATACACTTTCTCTGAGGCTTGTGCAAGAATGGCACGGTATCAACGGCATGTATTGAAGTTACCTGGGGACTCACGTAGCTGGTTTTCACTATATGAGATTCGCAAGGTGGCAAACGCTGCCCCTAACTTTAAAGTTAAGGAATACCTTACTTCCTTTGGAGGGCTGAAAGAGTCAATTGAAGCTAAAAAAAAGCTTTTTCGAAATTGTGGCTAAGAGTTTGTACGACGGGAAGAATTTGATGCTGCATGTGACTTCAATCTGGATCGTACCGCAGAAGATATTTGTCTGATGGTGTCACTATTATTATCAGAGAACCAGTGGGAAACATCATTGATGGTCTACTGGAACGACACTACTGACATCAGGCCAACTTACTACATTGTGGCAGACACCACTCACACCTCGGTGAAGGAGTCTAAACCACCGGACATGCACAAGTTTTGTGATGACGATGAGTTGGAAGATGCTAAGGATTGGAAGCCAAAGCGTGGCCATCGAGTAAGAAAAAAATATGAATTTTCCTCGGATGAGGACGAGATCATGTCCCCACCACAATCAGTGTCGCAACAGCAGGACCCAGTGGTGGCAAATTTAGTCCAATTGATGCAATATGGACACTTAAGTTTGGAGGAGTTAGCAAAAATCACCGCGTCTTTGTCAGCTAGTAGCAAGCCGGATACTACGAGAGGGACGACTATTGCATCATACCAAATATCGGCGGTGCCAGGGAGGGCATATCCCAAACCGCCGAAAGCATCAATAAATGGAATTTCGAGTGGAAACAAAACACATGGACATCATCTGGTCAGCCTGTAACAGCCATTATCCAGAATACAGAGATCAAGACATTTGACGGGAATAGAAAAGACGCTGGGAGTGCAGGGCATGGGTGACAAGATTTTTTCATGTAGCAAACATTTCACGTTGGGATGACGATCAACGGCTAGGGATGTTTGTGGATAGCTTGACGAACACAGCATCTTGGTGGTACGAACAATTGGCGGATACGGTGAAGTATGATTGGGATGAAGTTATAGATTTATTTCAACGGAAGTTTTGCGTGGACAAAGTGTCGCCTCGGGTCATTCATTCTAAATTGACCCAGAAACAAGATGAGCTAGCAATGACCTATCTATACCGGCTAAATGCCGCGGCGTTACGGGCTGGAATGGACTTCCGAGATGTCCGTAACACCTCATTTTTGGAAGAGCACATCCAGCAATTCTTTGACACTATTCATGATCGTGTCATACAAATGCAATATCAGCATATGACTTTCAATAATATTGAAGAATTGGAAAGTGTTTTGACGAAGCATGAAGCACGTTTGACAAGGCCAGGAGAGAAAGTGACTGCACGCAAGAATGCCGAAGCGGTATATGAAGATGTACAACCTAGCGTACACATGATGGGCGGAGAAGTACATGCCATGCAGCGGTCACGTTCTAATTATGACGACAGAGCCGCACGAACGAGTGCGCCTAATAACAATGATGGGGGCGTGGTGTGTGAACATTGCAATCGAAGAGGACACGATAAAGACAAATGTTGGAAATTGTAGACGTGTGAGCATTGTAAAACAGTCGGTCATGATGTGAAGTATTGGCGAAAGTTCATCGAGGAAATGGCCGAGATGCGTAGCAAGTTGAAGTCTGGGGAACTTACCAAGGTCCAAGTGGCCGCACAGTTAAATGCCTAACCCCACAGTGCGTTGCAACCACTGAAGATAGAAAAGGGGGGGGCATTGTCGAGCAATGTGAAAGCGACACCGCGTTCACCCTTAGGTGTAATAGAAAACAAGAAAAATGATACATTTTGCATGAAAAGATCGCTCACTATGGACGAGGATCAAGAAAAGAAGAAATTACAAGAAACAACGAAGAAACCAGTTACATTTGAAGAAAAAGAAGAAGAGAAAAAAATACGTCGGAGATTAAAGAAAAAAACAGATGTCTCGGCTTATGTCACGTTGGTGGACAAAAGAGAGGGAGAACGAGAAGGGTGGCAACAGCTGCCCAAGAGAACGCAGCCTGCAACGCAAGTATATGTGAAGGGAGCAATTGACGACTTGGAATTGACGTTAATGTTAGATTCTGGCGCGAAAATTTCAGTATTGCATACCAATGTGGCGAAGATGCTACAAATACCAGTCCGGATGTTTGATACCCCGACTAGTTTTTGTGGCGTGACAGAAAGTACCATTGGCGCAATTGTTTTGGACACTGTCAAGGTTCGGATGGGCCCATCTGTTATTTTTAACTGTGAGATGTGGTTTGCCAACATTGATTTGCAAGCGTTAGCGATACTTGGAACAGATTTCTTGGTGAAGGCAGGGGTAATTCTGAATATGAAAGACCAAAGTTGTCAGATTCCCAACGAAAATCCTCTACCATTAATGACTCAAGAAGATCGAATTTCCGAAGAATACCGGCAAGTATATGAATGAATTATGGGGAATGCTGATATGACGATTAATTGGACCAGTGTACATGCGGTACATACGGTTGGAGATAACCCCCTGCTATATATGTGATGGATGCTATAGACCCATTGAAGGTAGATAAGACAAAATTGTAAAGGGAGGTCTACCTGCATGAGGGGGTGGAGATGTCGGTTGAAGCTATGGAAGAACAGTTGGCTCTTATACCTGAAGTGGAGAAAGGTCCGATGACGTCACCTGATATGGTTCACGCGGATATAGGAGAGCCAGGGATCACCACCAAGGAGCAAGAAGACCAGTTACGGTCATTGTTATAAGCGTATTCCGATGGATTCATAAGCTCTGGTAATGCGCTACCTACACCAGCTAAGGTTGTGGTATGTGATGTAGATGTGGGAGACAATTTTCCTGTAGCCCAGAAAGCGCGCAATGTACCAACCCACCTCCCACCAAAGTTGTACGAGTTAATACGAGGCTTGTTGCAAGCAGGCTTAATCAAGTACTCGGAATCAGCTTGGGCATCACCAATCGTGATCGTGTTAAATTAAAATAAAACAGACATACGATTGTGTATTGATTATCGAGCAGTGAACCAAAAGACGAGACTGATGGTGTATGCTATGCCTCTGATAGATGATTTTTTGGATAACTTTGAAGGGATTAAGTGGCTATGTTCACTGGATAAAGCGAGTGGGTATTGAGCTATACCTATGACGAAAAGGGCTCGGTTAATTACCGCTTTCATTTATCCGCTAGGACACTTTGAATGGCTCCGAATGCCACAAGGGTTGAAGAACGCGCCGCAGATATATCAGCGTATAATTGACAATGCCTTGTGGACAATGGTACGACCCTCACAACAGATGGGGTTGATGCGCAAGATCATGAACGATGATACCGCCATGGATATTGATGATAATGCTACATACAGTCTTTCGTCAGATAAGTTATCCCCTCATAAGTTATATACTCACGTAAGTTGTATGATTTTTCATCCACTGGCCTTGTACTATGGTGGATAAGTTATAGGTTATGCCCAAGAGGCCAAAAATAACTTATCTGAGGGGGAAAATGTGCACAAAGGTTGAATTTTTACTCATCAGCACGAAGACTGAAGCCAGGAGTCAAGCGTGCGCTGCGTAGTAGCAGCTGTACGAATGGGATGCTGGAGATTACGAAGGTGCCTATGTGATACCCTCCCTTCTGCGGTAGTTACATCTATAAGGGAGAGAACTATTCCAAGACTATGAAGATTCTCCGCTTTCGGAATCACCACTTCAACCGCAACCTCCTCTTCTTCATCTGTCTCTGAATGCTTAACCATCTCAATAATCTCCTTGTCAGTCAACTCCACGTGTGCTGATCCGTCCTCTCCAACAGGATTCAGCAAATTCTCAATTGCCATTGGATTTCGCAAAGGAAGGCGGTCAAAGACGTCCTCTAACTCTTGCTCGACCTGCAGCTCCTCCCGATCTGGCACAATCCGTCCCTGCTCTGGAACAGGACCCTCCACAATAACCCGGTATGGTTGTTGAAGTTGCTGATAGTCTGGGGAGAGATCTCTTCCCACGCTGCTTGGCACCAGCGCATCGCAGTCAGTTGATCCACCTTGTAAATGTTTTGCTATGCTTTCTCATCCCTGTCGAATGCATGATGGTAGTGGTAACGTCGGCAATGGCGCTTAAATTCTGCAAATTTTCCATCGTCCATTGTCTGTACTTTTGAAGTGCATTTTGGTAGTAAAAACTCAATTCGAACATTTTCAAGCTGAAGATTTGCAGTCAAGTGAGAAGGGGAACTTTCGAGCGGAAGAAGAACTTGGCGCACGGCAGTCTGTAAAATGATGCAAATTATGGTGAACATATACTACGTAAATATAAAAACTTACGCGAACACTCAAGGAATGGCTCAAAAGGTGCAAGAAGATAAAATTAAAGAGCACGAAAACTACCTTCATGTTGTTGTCAAAATTTTTTAGCCATTCCTGGAAGAGCGTACCTGTCATCCAGGCTTTTTTGTTGAAGCGGTAAATGAATCCGTGTTGCTCAGCGGTTTTTCTCAAAGAGCAACGCGGCTTCTTTGCATGTCCAATAGTCAAAGGCTTGAGCTTGTGTGAGCCATCCGCATTCGCAGTGAACGCCAGAGTAATTATTCTATGCAAATGGAAGTGTTAATGATTTTTGCTGACAGCACACCCGTGAACACATCAGCATATAAATCCCACCTTCTCCTTCTTCAATCCTTCAATCGGTCCGGTGGCAATTGTTTTCTCAGGTGGTACGTTGTAAAATAGGCCTTTTGGGATAACCATTATCAGCAACATATCAAGGCTTACTTCTTCAAAAGACAGCAAGCAAAAACCTGTTTCGTCCATGTTATACACATCACAACGGTCATAATGCAAGATGAGGTTGCGCAAGCGGGGAAGAGCATCTTCCAGTGCGTGATGGTCAGCCGATCCGCTCTCACCATTGATCTTGAAGAATCGCAGTTTGTTTCGCGGTTGGAAACGAGTGAGCCAGCCGTTGGAGAATTCAATTGAGCCTTTGGGAATGTTCAACTGGTCCATAAAGTCGGCGGATTTGGCCTTGATGAGGTTGCCGTTAACGGCAGTGTTTCGTTCCTGTCTCTGAAGAACCCAAGTAAAAAGTGCCTCCTCAAGCTCTGGATGCTGGGCCACACGTGGACGCTTCGCTTCAAGGTCGGCTTCATTGATCGTCTCAAGATCAGCCCGATTGCCAAGTATCTTGCTGAGTGAAGCCTGTGAAAGTGGCTTCGCCAGCCCAAATTTCTCTTGCGCCCACACACCCAATGCGGCCTGGCCAATCTTACTGGTGGACGTGTACTGACATATATCAAGTCGCTGAGCATTGGTGAGGCGTGAATGCATTTTTACTTTCTGTTTGGGCAAACCTCACATATTTAGCCCCAGATAACAGTCCCAGAACAGACTGACAAGTTTTCCTTATGTTCTTTCTCAAGCAAATAAATCACCTACTGACCTGGTGAGGGCTGTCTCGGCGCGTCAAAAGCTGTTTGGCACGACAGTGCTTTTTGTTAGTTTGTTTGTTTTGGTTTTTACAGCAAAAAGCTGGCTTTGTTTTAGTATATTTGCTGTTTTCACTTTACATGCAGCAAGCTCCAAACAGTATAATGTAATGCATCATTTCAGGTAAGTTATATCCTCATATAAGTTATAAAATATTCTGTAACCAAGGCTATAACTTATCTGAGGAAAGACTGTATGCGTAATGGGGTGCCATTACATAATTGATATTCAAGTTAGAATATCACAGTTGAATTTCAGACGCGTTGTCTGGAATTCAAATAATAGATTATAAGTTATTATAATCTACGAAGGAAAAGTCGATTCGGTATAAATACCGAATCATGCACCTTAACTATTAGTACAGTTAGTTTAATACTTGATATTATTATATTAGTTAGGTAATTACTATACTGTTAGCCGCTAACCACCCATTTAATAAACACTCTTGATTTTGCGTTCTAAAGAATAAGTAATTACTTATATTTACTTTTAGTATAGGATTAGTTGTTACCAACTAATCCTGCCCTTAGTGTATTGCGCGTTTCCTCGCAAAATACAGTGTAAGCCCGTAACAGGATCATTCCTGTTACACCTGGTAGCACTTTGTGGTCCTTCTTAACGACCACAGTTCCGTTCCGCTAGTTAACTATCGGAGCGAAGATTAAGAGCCGCTCGGCATCAAGTCGTGAGACATGACGCCTGCCGAGCGAGAGAGAACGCTGGAAGTGGTGACGAAACACTTCCCCCACTTCTCGTCGCGTAGTAAAGACGCGACGGTGGAAATGGTTCGGTCCATGGGGACCGACATCCTTACCTTCCTCCTGGGTAAGACCCCGGAGGAAGCGATAGAGGTGGTGAATCGCTTTAGGCGAAACCACCTAGAAAAGCCAGAACGGCCCGTGCAAGAGGCAGCGCGGACCGCACCTGCACCTGCAACGCATAGCGTTGAAGTTGAAAAGGCGCGAGTACCGCCCTTTAGCGTTGAAGGGGGCGATCCCTTTCGTAGATGGTTCGCAGAGGTGGAAGATGCCATCTCTGCGCAAAATATTGTTGACGAACGTCAACAGGCGTACTTCGCCACATGTCTGGGCGGAAGAGCCAGGGCATGGGCTATGAGTCGCAGAGCCACTGATGACTCTGCGCTCGTTACTTATAAGGAATTAAAAGCTGAGCTAAAGCTCAACTTTGAAGCTCCAGAAATGGAGCTAAGTAGTCGGCAGGAGCTCATGGAACTCCGGCAAGGTAAGCTTGACCTTCAAGCTTACACTCAGAAGACGCAATATTTGCTGTCAAATATTGTGTATGAGCCGGTGCCCCCTGCTATGCAGGTCACTGGCTTCATGAAGGGACTCAATGATGGTCCCGTCAAACAGAGTCTCTATCAGCACCCGCCAGATACTCTGAGGGATGCCATTGATATGAGCATCCGTGAGGAGTTCAACATGCGATCAGCGTCATCACATGCTGGGTACAGCCGAAGGGCTCAACAGCCCTTCGCTTTTGCCGCAACGGCATGTCAACAATCAGCAGTCAGGCAGACGAAGCTCACACTTCGTCTCAAGAAACAGCCACACGCGCCAGAGAATGGGCGGTGTAGGTCCAGAGCCGATGGACCTATCGGTTGCGGTTGCTTCGTGTTCGAAGCAACCGAAATTTAAGAAGAATATTCGATGCAATAGATGCGCGAAAATGGGGCATTTTGCCCATGAGTGTATGGCACCGAGTCCGGTGCCACGAAGTCATCGGACGGAACCGTCCGCTGCACGGCGACACCAACAGGGACATCACCCTGTTGGTGCAAAAAACGTAGAACACCAGTAGGGGCGGGGCGCCCTACTGGGAATGTTATCCCACATGCCGACATAGGGCATGTGAGGTTAATAGCCCCAGAAGGGACTATGTCCTGTCAAAAGGTGCAGGGTGATGGTAAGCCTCTTATCAACCTGGAGGTTAAGCCGCACGGGAGCGATGTCCCCATGCGAGCTTTGTTTGACACAGGAGCGTCAAACAATTTCGTTAGAACTCAGAGTCTAACGCTGTTGAGCTTCGTGGAGGTAGAAACCCCACGAAGTATGTTGTCAGTCCGGTTATCAACAGGTGCAACCGTGACTATTCCAAAGCGTGTGATTAAAACACGCTTCGACTTGAATGAACTGTCATTCGAGGATGAAATCATCGTCCTGTATTTAGATGACAAGTTCGATGTGGTACTTGGAATCCCATGGATGTCCAAGTTTAAACCTTCGATCGACTGGGTTAAACTATCGATCGACTGCGGCGGATGCACAGGATCTGATCACCCTGTGTGTAATCCGGCCGTATCACAGGATACAACCGCAGCGTCAGACAGTTTGGTGGATAGCGATGGCACCACCAGATCTGTTCTGACACGATCAGCGGAAGGTGCCTCCGCTGGTGAGAGTCCAGAGGGACTAAAACACGCAACAGAAGAGTCGTTGCGTGTTGGAGAGAAACATTCCACGGGTTATAAAGACCACCGTGAGAATGAAGTGATATCCAAGGTGGTAAACACCCACCGTGAGAATGAAATAGTATCCGCAGTGGGAAACACCCACTGTGCGACCGAAGGTTCCAACACGATGAAAGAATTCCGTGTTAATGAGAGTGAACTCACGATCGAGTGCAATCGTGAGCACAACTCCGTGGTGGCGAGTGCCCACCACGTAACGTTAGCCATGCAAACGGGTGATAAAGACCATCCTGTCGCAGAACAGGCGGCCGATCAGACGAGCACATCTGATCGCCAAGAAAATTCCATGGTAGGCAGTGGCCACCATGTGGATGAGTATTCGCACACGGTGAATCGTAATCACCGTGTAGCAGTCAATAAGACGAGTGCGTCTGATTGCATGGACAGTTCCGTCGAGACGATCAACGTCTTGACGCAAACGGAGACCGGATTATCTACCCAGTCTCTGTTAATGGAACACCCTCCGAAAGAAGGTTCGGAGGTGATGGCTCTTCCAGCGCTAAGCTGGAAGAAGTTTATGAGAAACTTGCACGATGATCAGATCAAACAGATCTGTATTATCGTTGCAACAGATGATGTAGTGGATATTTGTGAACGAATATCCACATTACAAGTGGAAAACATTGGGAACGAGGTTACCAATGATCAAACCAAAGTTCAGCGCTTTGAAGCGCAGAGCTGGGAGTCGCTTAAAGCGAACTCTCCATTTTACTAGGTACTTCGGGAATACGCTGACGTATTCCCAGAAGAAGTACCTAGCGAGCTCCCTAAGGATAAGGGAACTCGTCATGAGATTGACCTCGTGCCAGGCACAAGGTATTGTGTCACGCGGCAATGGCCGTTGCCGCGTGATCAAGTAAAAGCGATCGACGAGTTTTTCGAAGCTCGTCGTAAAGCAGGCTAAGTGCGGGAGTCTATCTCACCGCACTCTACCCCCACCTTTTTTGTGAAAAAGTCCACAGGTGGGTGGAGAATCGTTCACGCTTACAACAAGCTGAACGTAGCGACGGTACCGGCAAAGACCCCGATACCGCGAAAATATGTCATCATAGATGGCATGTGCGGGAGCACCATCTTTAGTGATCTCGATCTAAGAGATGGATTTTATCAAATCCTAATGCGTGAGAAGGATATCCCTCTCACGGCGGTAAGCACCCCAAGCGGCATGCTTTGGGAGTGGCTTGTTATGCCGCAGGGGCTTCGAAATGCCCCTGCTACGTTTAACAGATGCGTAACGCATCTATTACGCCCGGTGCGAGAATTCGCACCGAGTTATTTCGATGACGTGTTCATTCATAGTAAGGGTGAACACGATAAAAGCGATGTAGATGTCCATAGGGAACATCTACGTCGAGTGTTAGAGCTTATGAGTAAGCATAAGCTCTATGCAAATCTAAAGAAGTGCACCTTTGGTGCACCTGAGATACCCGTTCTTGGATGTTTTGTGGGCAAGAACGGGGTGCGCTCTGATCCAGAAAAGATCAGGGTGATCGTTGAATGGCCTACGCCAAACAACGTTAAGGAACTTCGAAAGTTCCTTGGGTTTCCAACATATTTGCACAAGTATTCGTGCAACTATGCTAGGTTGATACGGCCTCTTTCTCAATTACTTAAGAAAGATGTCGAATGGCATTTGTATACCCAATGCCAAGATGCTTTTTATGCAGTCAAGCAAAGCTTGACTGAAGCGCTTGTCCTGGCTATAGCCAATAACGAGCGTCCGTTCCACGTCGTTTGCGACGCGAGCGATTTCGCTATAGGCTGTGCTTTGATGCAGCGTGATCACGATGATTGTGATCGCTTAATCTGCTATCAATCGCGTCAGTTGCGCCCAGCCGAGCGCAACTATCCAGTGCATGAAAAGGAACTCCTTGCCATGAAGTATGCACTGGATAAGTTTCGGATCTATCTATTGGGAGATATACCGTTTGTGGTTTACACGGACCATGCGTCGCTACGCACGGCCGTGAATTCACCACACATTTTCTCAAAGAATGGCTCGGTGGCTGTCATTCTTTGTCGAATACAACTTTACGGTTGAATACAAACCGGAAAGTTGAACGTGATAGCGGATGCGCTATCACGCAGGCCCGATTACAAGACGAAACCGTCCGTAACCGAAGGTGCCAGTGCAAATGCGATCCGTTGCACTGCTTTGTCGTCGTCAATTATACGACAAGTACGCGAGGCGTACAAAACAGACGAGGAGACACGTCTGTTGATTGATTACTTAAGTAATCAATCAAGTGAGAAGCACAACGAACTCCCAGAGTTCCTCCGCGCTTGCGTGCATCGATATCGACTGCACGATGGTCTGCTGCTTTACAGCACAGACGAAAAAGATGAAAGTCGCATCGTCGTTCCAAACGACGATGATCTCAAACATCAAATTATGTTTGAGTATCATGATGCACCGATTTCGGGGCATCAAGGTCGAGAGAAGACATACGCTTCTCTCGCACGTGACTTTTACTGGCGAAACCAGTACAAGTGGGTACGGAAATACGTACGCGCATGCGAGATTTGCCAGCGCCTGCGCAGTCTGCACAGGCTCCGCTGAAATCTCTGCCGGTCCGACAGAGTGTTGGAAGTCCATTTCAATGGACTTCGTATTCGGTCTTCCACCCGACAATAGTCGGAAGACCGGAATAGTGGTATTTGTAGACCGTTTCAGTAAGATGGTACATCTTACTGCAGTATCAGCGAACGTAACCGCCGCTCAAACAGCGCTGATATTCATTGATACGGTATTCCGTTTGCACGGAATGCCGGAAGACATTGTCTCGGATCGAGATCCGAGATTTACAGGACGTTTCTGGCAAGAAACGTTCTCATTGTTGGGAACCCAGTTGAAGATGTCAACTGTGGACCATCCGGAAACGGATGGGCAGACGGAACGGGTTAACCGCGTTCTCGGAGACATGTTGCGATCATACTCACATGCCTTTGAACAGTGGAGTGACTACCTGTAACTCACTGAATTTGCGATTAACAATTCGGTGCATGCTTCAACTAAGCATACACCGTTCTACGTGAATGCCTTAAGGCATCCACGAACCCCAGCTTTACTTGGCGGTACGCCAAATCTAAGTGGGGGAGGGACCCGCTCAAATTTTGAGCGAGTCAATGCGCAAGTTGCGACTGCAACTTGTGAAAAAAACGATGGCCCTTCTACTGAAAGTACAGTAGAAGCGGAAGCAGCTTCAATTGAAACTGAAGCTGCATACGATGAAGATGTGTCTGCAGCAATGGCTGCAGACAATGAGGACAACGCACCTACTGCTGATAAAGAAGTAGATGAATTCGTATTCAGCGCCAAGCTGTAATACGCTATATAAAAGATGCACTTGCCTCTGATTTTGATAATCAGAAGAAAAATGCAGACAAACAGGGAAGGAAGAACAAAAACTCCTTTCTGAAAGGTGAATTGGTATAATTAAGTACTACCGATTTGCCTACACATGCAATAAGCAACTTCCCTACACGGAAGTTGCTTCCTAAGTACACTGGACCTTTCAAGGTCCAAGAGATTCGGGGGAATATCTATACCTTAGAAATTCCCACAGCAATGCGGCTTCACCCAAAATTCTATGCTGGGCGGATCAAGCCGTATCACTCGTCTTCGACTTACGACGAGACTCAGAACCACGGAAGATAACGTGCTTCTACAAGTTTCCCAAGAGAGACTTGTAATCGGCTTCCAGCCGTTGGTGAGCAGAGCGGAGAGTCGTTACCTCCGCCTTCGACTGCTCAAGATCAGCCGTGCGCCGATCGAGCTCTCTCTTATAGCGAGAAAGCTCAATGTACAGAAGATCATTCTTCTGATGAAGGGCAGTGTGCGCCCCGAGGATGTCGCGGACATCCTCGCGAAGAGACCGATATGTCTTCACAGAGTGAGACATATCGCTGCTCAAGGAGGAATAACCCTCCTCGAGCTTTCGGAGCAAAGAACCATGCTCCGCAACAACAACGGCGAGGGAATTCTCAACCTCCGACGCCCCTGATTGATAATCAGGGGAATAAGCGATATATCCTCGAGCGCTTGATCTCGAAGCGCTTGGTTCCTTCGAAGAAGGGGCAGCGTACCGAGTACATGGTACACTGTCTGGGTTACCCCCAAGAGTTCGACTCTTGGGAGCCGATTGAGGTTCCAACGGCCGACGCCCCAGACCTTTTAACTGAGTTTGAGAAGGAGTCTCAAGCTCATAATGCGAAGTAGCATCAACACTAGGTGTTGATGCATTTAGGGCATCGGTTAAGCCCTGAATTTCGGCGGGTACGGAAAAACCACCGTACCCCCGCAACTCCTCCTCTGACAGACGAGGAGCGCCCTGCGGACACCGCGGGCAAACGAGGTGAGAAGGGACACCACAGTTCAACCCTTCTTTGATACAAACAAAATGGATGTATTCCATTTTGCCTGTTCGCGAGTGCTTTAAAAAGCGCTCGCGCATTACGTGAACTTTATTCACGTAATCATCTGGGCTTTTGTTGTAGTTTTCAACAAAAGCGTTCCAAATCTGAGTCAGGGCGTCTTTATCGTCCCTGTTCCTCCTTGACCCTTTCCTGCTCGAATAATATTGAACCTGGAAAAAGAGGTAAATAAAGTACAGACGCCTATCGTCTGTACTTCGATCGAATCGACGTGACTGGATGTCTTCGCAGTAATCCAGCACGTTGATATCGAACAACGCATATTGGCACTCCCGCTTACGGTAACCGCCGCTGTTGGGGGCAATAGACCATCCAGGGGTCCAAAACCCCACTTTGTACGGAACATGTGGTTGCGTACGATGATACGCTTCCGAAGCGGCAGGCGCCGCTTCTGTTCGAGCTCTTTAGCAGGCGGAACACCGCCTGCTTCAACACCAGCGCCGGGGTTAAACCACCCCGACGTGTAGATGTACTTGGTCCAGGTGCGGTTCTGCGTTCCCGCAACCATCTATGATGATCATTGTCTCTGTCATATCTGACAGAGACACAAGAGTTATCATCGCTGTTAGGTGATGAGCACCTAGCGAGTTTCGACTCGCTAGATCCTTTCTCGGGTCCAGCTGTTCCCCAATCACTTTGTTCGAAGTAACAACTGTCTCCGAACATGGAATAACCCTTCCTGGCAACACACCATTCGGGGGTTGCCATCGTGCGAGATGTTGCATTAGCAACATCTCCCTGTTTCTTGCCAGATGCCGCCTTAGCAACATCTGTGGTCGAAGACGGTACGTCTTCTGACCTTTGCGTAGTTGAAGCTGCTAATGCAGCGTCACTGTTGTCACTCAACACCTCAGCACCTAGTGATGAGGAGGAAGAAGAAGCTCCTTCGATGTTTTCAGCAGCGCTCTTTAGAGCGCCGCCACGCGCTTCGACCATCGAGTCGATGGTCAATCAGTTGGTGAATGAGAAATTCCGACCAACAAGTGCCACCTATGATTGGCCAAAATAATAATTATTATTGGCCAACCACCTTAAGTGGGGGTGATGTAATGGGGTGCCATTACATAATTGATATTCAAGTTAGAATATCACAGTGAATTTCAGACGCGTTGTCTGAAATTCAAATAATAGATTATAAGTTATTCTAACCTACGAAGGAAAAGTCGATTCGGTATAAATACCGAATCATGCAGGTTAACTAATAGTACAGTTAGTTTAATACTTGATATTATTATATTAGTTAGGTAATTACTATACTGTTAGCCGCTAACCACCCATTTGATAAACACTCTTAATTTTTCGCTATAAAGAATAAGTAAATAATTATATTTACTTTTAGTATAGGATTAGTTGTTACCAACTAATCCTGCCCTTAGTGTATTGCGCGTCTCCTCGCAAAATACAGTGTAAGCCCGTAACAGGATCAGTCCTGTTACAGTATGTCCTAGAGACAGACGTACCCCTATCACAAGATGTGTTTCATAATGGCCAAGTGGTGAACACTGAGGAGCGACCTATCATTGGGAGGCGCGCATACATTGATGACATTACGTTTGGTGCGAATAGTTGGGATACGCTATGTTTAATGCTTAAGAACCTTTTGGAGTCATTCAAGTATTGGAGAATCACCATAAGCTTACCCAAGAGTGCATTTGGGAAGCACAGTGTAGAGTTTCAGAGTCATCGCATATCTTCAAAGGGAATTGAAGCGTCCCCGCGCAATTTAGAATCAATTAGTAAGATGGCATTTCCAAGGACACTAAAGGGGGTTCAGAGATTCACTGGCAGTATGATATACTATCTAAGGTTTATCGACAATTTCGCAGCGTTAGCGGCCTCACTGTATGAATTAACGGACCTGCAGTTAATGGACTGTACTCAATTGGAACATGCTGAGAAGTCTTTTGCATTGTTGAAGTCTAGGCTTGTGCAGGCACCGTTGATACGACATATTGAGCTTGCAAAACCACTAAGTGTAATTTTATACACCAATACGTGGGCATTGGAGCTACAGTGTGTCAAGAGCACGATGGGATCTTGCATCCGGTAAGATATGTCAGTAAAGTGTTCAAGGATGCGGAGAACCGATATACAGGGGCTGAACAGGAGGTGCTGGCTTTGCTGAAGACGTTACATGACGCTAGTCATATTTTATTGGGACAACATATAACAATATATGCAAGGTACTCCACGATGCGATGGCTATTCACGTCTAAAAGTTTAAATGGAAGAGGAGTTCAATGGGCGGTAATGTTATCCCCATGGTCGTTAGAGATCCTAAGAATGGACCATGAAGGTGTTGGTCTACCCGCATTGTTGGCCACATCGATAGTACCTATAGAAAAAATGAATTAAGTATTAGAAGATATCGCTCCACTAAAGACACTGAAGGATACGCCAATTATTAGACCAATACCAGGTTTACGTCGCCAAAGTACTGGATATGTCTTGTCGTTTGATGGTGCAGAACGGATGAAAAATGATCCTAAAGGCACTTTTGGCATGATAATATGGGAGTTACCCACCTGGGAGGTGATAGCGCCTGAATATGGAATTCAGGATAACCTCACTGTTAACGACAGTGAATATCATGGGTTGATCGGTGCATTACAACTTGCGCAAGTACATCATATAAAACGGGCAATAGTGTGTGGGGATTCGAGATTGGTGATCGGACAAGTTAATGGAGATTTACGCTGCAACCATGCTTCGTTATTGGTCTGGCTAAACAGAGTGCACTCGCTGGTCGAAACTTTCGAGGCGATTAGTTTAGTGCATGTGGCACGCAAGTATAACCAAGCAGCAGATTTCCTTACACGTGCGCCATGAAAGAACAGAGATCAGGGAAAATTACAAGTGATCAACAAATGATGGATCTGAAAATGTTGAATCGATTACCAGAGTTTCTATATGCAAATGCAGATAGTCCTCCAAAAAAGAATAAGAGTGAGGACTCCCCGGAGGCGATTGCCAAATCGTTAGACGACTTCAAAAGTAATCCAAGTAATGAGGCACAAGTGGATAACACTGAAGTCACTGTTTGGGAGGATGGTGCATATCGATCACCACAAGTGTTTGTAATCACTCGAAGTAAGAGTAAACTGAAGAATGGACATCGTAAACACCAAGGAAGTGAGAATGTGGAACAAGGGGCGGACATAGAAGATGAGATGCACCATGTAGAGGTCGGTACCGTTGGATCGAAACAAGACCAAAAAGGTGAAGAAGAAGACCCTTATCAAACGGCACCAGACATTAGACTTGAGCGAATGGCATCGGCTCAGAATGATGGCGATTGGTGTGGAAAGGTTATAGCATACCTGAAAGGAGAAGATGACAAGATAAACTCCGCCAGCGAATGGAAGAGGGTAGCTCAACACGCGATGATGTATGTACTGGACAGTAAAAATATTCTTTATTACATCGCTTGCACCCTAAGTGGAACTGGAGATCAAGTGTGGCGATTGGTAGTACCAACCATATTACAAGAAGATGTGTTACATGCCTAACATGTTGAGATTGATAGTGGGGCACATCAAGGGGTTGGAAAGTCTACGCGCGGTTGAAGTCCAAGTATTATTGGAGAGGTATGTATGCCCATATTGAAAGTTATGTTGCAGCGTGTGAAGATTGTTCCACGGCCAAAGGGAAGCCAAAATACCAGGGGCGCACTAGCGACAATATTGTGGCGTCAAGACCTTTTCAGATTTTGGCTATGGATTTTGCATTACCGTTGCCACAGAACACTATGGGTCATGAAGCAATATTGTGCTTTATCTGTTTATTTTCCGGATATGTGATCCTTATTCCAATGAGCACCACTACAGATCAGGATGTGGCAGAAGCATATATGATGGGAGCTTATAAGAGATTTGGAGCGCAAGAAATGCTGAGACATGATCGAGACCCCAGGTTTATGAGTTCGGTGTTCAGGAGATTTAATCGAATGTTGAAGCAGAAACAGAGTCCTACATTGGCATATCGGCCACAGGCCAGCGGTAAGCAGGAGAGATCGGTGCACATAGTGATCAAGGCAATAAAGTGCTATATAACGGACCCAGAACAAAGATATTAAGATGAATATGTGGCGTCATTGGATTTTGCGTTAAACACTTCGGTGGATCTACAACATCACCACACCCCGTTCTACTTCGTACATGGATGGGAACTTCGAACTACGATGGAGGCGATGGTACCACCGAAAGATCAGTCTGTCATGGAGAAGGATGCAATAGATTGGAGATTAGCCGTGAATAAAAGGCACATGGAAGCTCAAGCGCAGGCAGCCATCATTCGAGATCAAGTGGGTAAAGAGAGAGCCCAGCGTCATAACGAGAGAGTTAAATCGAAATTATGTTCGACTACAAAAACCGCTTACCGCCCTGGAGAGTTAGTCTGTCTGTATCATGATTTGGTCAAGCCAGGGTTAGTAAGAAATTTGGCTCACTTATGGCACGGCCCATATGTGGTGGATGAACGGGTGAACGATATGGTGTATCGGTTGGTGATACCGACAACTGAGAGTCGGATATTCCCACTAGTACATATTGCTAGGCTGAAGCCCTAGATCAACAAAATGAGAAGGCCCCTGAAAAGATTCACACTAAGGATGCATTGAAGTTAGATGAAGCATTACTTCCGGAAGATTCCTGGTATGAACCTGGTAGAGACGATGAATGGGAAGTGGAGCGCATAGTAGATTGTCGAGTGAAACAGCGGACAAGAACGGGCGTCGGATGAAATAGTACCTTATCAAGTGGAATAATACCGATGAGATGACGTGGGAGCCCGAAGACAATCTTTCGTGTACCATACTTTTGTATGAGTTTGATGCGCAGCGAGCTTAGGAGAATCGGCATTACGCATCCCAGACGGCAGAAGAGGACATCACTGAAGGGGAAGTGTAGAAGCCTCAACAGAGGAGAAGAGCGAAGAAGAAATACGACGAAAAGAAAGAAAAAAGGAGATAACAAGAAATCGAAAGAAACAAGAAAAGAAGCCCCAGAAGATGTAGCACATCCCTATCACGGACCCAAGTTGGTTGTGATGAGTAGAATGCGGACCCGAGTTGGTTGAATTAGGGAGAATCAGAAGAGACAAACAAACAAAATATAAAAGAAAGACGCATGTTCGAACAAAATTGGAAGATGTTGGAATTTGTGGGTTAATTACGTGACTAGCTATGTTGAATGGACATATATAGCTAAATAATGAAAATGATATTGAAATTGAGGACATACGGGCTCAATGACTTGATGATGTGGTGTGGAGATGATACGAAGAGATACCTATTACGGTCCAAAAAAAAAGGTGAAAAACCTGTACATCTAACATAAAACACGACAATGTAATGACAAATCAGCGCAAGATCGTACGAAGAGATACCTCACGGGGTCCTAAGTGTGCAAAACCTGTACGGCAGCAACAAGATGATACGAAGAGATACCTATCAAGGTCCAAAAAGTGAAACTATGTACATCTAGAATAACATGATATGAAAACACCTGTGCGTAGACGAATCCTGTACGAAGAGATACCCAATGAGGTCCAACAGGTGCAAAACCTGTACGGAGAGGCACAACGTGTGAAGAAAAACGAACGAGCCACAGGGGGCGGTAAACCTGAGTGTCGATGGCGGCTATGCAAAGAGACACCTAGTTGGGATGTCAGCAGTGTGAAACCTGCATAGCAACCTCGAAAGACACAGAATAGAAACAAAACAACGACTGAGCTTGAACAGTAACAGCGGAGACTAAGTATGATGGGGGCAGGAAGCGAATGTATAAACTTGTCCTAAGAAGTGTAACGAAACGAGTGAACCACCTGTTACATTGAGAAAGGTGATACATATTAAGGGAACAAGAAAAGGTTAAAATGCTAGGGGTGGAGGGACACTCACCGGCTGGAACCATACATGACAAGCTGTTGGAGATCAGAGTGCACGTGTGGATGTTTGAGGACGCGCGGAGAACCTGTGGAGGCTGAGCATGGCATACCTGGTTTTGAATGAAATGATAACAGGACTTTCAAGTGGGGTTTTTGGCCAATCACGTGATAGTTGATTGCTCGCGACAGTCCTGGATAAGTACGTGGATGACTGATCACGACCGTCCTGGACAAGTACGCAGATGGCTGTTCACGACAGTCTTGGATAAGTACGCGGATACCGTTCACGACAGTCCTGGGTAAGTACGCAGATGACCGTTCACGACAGTCCTGGATAAGTACGCGGATGACCGTTCACGACAGTTCTGGATAAGTACGCAGATGACCGTTCACGATAGTCCTAGATAAGTACGCGGATGACCGTTCACGACAGTCCTTGATGAGTACGCAGATGAAAGTTCACGACAGGCCGAGATAAGCACACAGGTATAAGTCTGTACACAAGGGGATTTTTGGACCGTTCACGACATGACCGTTCACGACATGACTGTTCACGACAGTTAAGTATACAAAATGTGATTGTTCATACATGGCCGTTCACGACATGACCGTTCACGACAGTAAATCTCAGAGTGTGATTGGTCCAAAAGGTGGGTATTATAAACGAATCACAGTTTTTGACTCGATAAAGTGCCGAGGATTAGCTTACGATGGTAGCGTTCGCGACAGCCGACGTCACGGATTTGATCAAGGAGACGCATAATAGAAGTCTATACTATACCAGTGTTGGGCCAGCTCAGTTGCGCCCTAGTCTCAAAGAAAAACTTTTGGAGAGCCATCAAGCGAGCGAATTGGAAAGACATAAGATGGATAACGTGGACACGATACAAACATTGTTTAGCCTGAGAGCGTCAGGAGAATCAGCCATCGGAATAGAACACAGCGAGGATGGTGCCAACATCTCATGGGGCGCCCCTCGTAGTACATCCGAACCGCAACCTATGACTAAGCGAAAGTCTTCCCATGCATGCCTTCCTAGATGGACCAAGAAGGAGAAGGATGAGTTGGTACGTATAAAATGCGAGAGTGAGGATCGGACGAAACCAGTTTCCGAGATAAACGACTTATACAACCAACGGTGTCAATTAAACGGATGGACCAAGAGAACCGAAGCTAGTGTCGAGATTATGCTAAGGCGATTGGGATCTAAACTAAAAAGAGATAATGAGTGGACTGAAGAAGAAGTGAAGTGGTTGACTAGTCTAGTGGAACAAAAGGCCAAGATCACTCACATAGTGGAACGGTATCCGGTGCAATTCCCACAAGCTAAGAAATACGCACCAAAACATCTGTACAGAAAAGATACAAGCCTTGCGCCAAGAGAATAAAGGAAAATCCCGAGTACTATCAGACAGAAATGATAGCCAAGGTAAATTCAGAAAAGGTGGCAAGAGATAGACCCCAAAAGAGGATCTCATATTGGAAGAGGCGATCGAACGTGGGGAAATGGATGTGAACTTAGTTTCTAAGAAGTTACGTGATGCGTTAAACACGGGCAGATCCAAGTATACGCCGGGATCACATGAAGGGATCAGACAAAGACTCCGTCGACTAAAATGTAGAACAAAGAACGCCGAGCACGCCTTTACCAGGCCATGTCCTCAGTTGGAACAGGAAATTTATGTGAACGTCGAGGAAGAGCAAAGTATTATGGATTTTGTGATACCAGGGAGACCAAGTTCATCTTCCGGAGTGGAAGGGGAGTCGGAAAGTGTGGCAAATGTTGTGGTGACTCAGCTTGAACTACAGAGAATGTCGGCTGAAGATGTCAATGTGTCCAAAGATGTGGAGCTTGAAGGTACAGTGGAAGAAGTAAAAAAAATACAAACTCCGGTAAGATCTTCGAATGGCAGAAAACGGTTAATTAAAGACCATTGGAGCCAGCACTAATAGAGGGACTATTTGACAACACCCTAAATGGTGATGGAGAATCAAGACGAGACATCTCCCCAACCATAGATTTAACAGAATCCACGAAAGATCCAAAATCGAGTCTTCATGAAGATAATGAAGAAGAGCCAATAACCAACGAAGAGGAGCTTACGTGTAGCCAAGATTTCAGTGGGCCCGAAGAGGAAAATAAGTGCGTTTCGGAAGATATAGACCTTCCTACAAGCACAGTGCATACCCATGAGGAGATGTGTGGGGAAGGTCTGAACAACCTTAATCGCACATCATCAGGAGTGGAAAAGGATTCGGAAAATGCGACAGATGTTGCGCTGACGCAACGTGAACTGCAAAGAATGTCGGCTGAGGATGTTATTATGTGCAAAGATGTGGAGCTTGAAGGTACAGTGGAAGAAGTAAAAAATACAAACTCCGGTGAAATCTTCGAACGGCAGAAAACGCTGAATAAAAGACATTGGAGCCAGCACTAAGAGAGGGACTATTTGACAGCACCCTAAATGGTGATGGAGAATAAAGCCGAGACATCTCCACAGCCGTATATTTAACAGAATCCATGGAAGATACAATTTCGAGATTCATGAAGATAATGAAGAAGAGCCAATAACCAACAAAGAGGAGCTGCCGTATAGACAGGATTTCAGTGTGCCAGAAGAGGAACATAAGTGCGTCTCGGAAGATGTAGACCTCCCTACAAATACAATGCAGAACTATGATGGAATGTGTGGGGAAGTTTTGAACAATCTTACTCCAATGACTGATACGAATGCAGAGACGCTCAAGACGGTTGTACAGAGGAAAGAGGAATATCGAAGCTATACGTTTAAGGAAGGTCTGCTCTCATCAGAGTGTCGAGAGTTAGCGTGGAATAGCATATGTAAGCCTGACTCAACGGCAAGACGGGTGATAACGCGTATGTCAGATATTGAAAGGAATTGGTGTCAGGATGTGGAAAAAAGTACTATCAAGCCAGGAGCTATCATTAGTGAAAGCAGATCGTTGGACTTACATAGAGAAATTGGTATACGGCGACAAATCAAATCGATCACCCCGGAGGATGCAAGGAGTGTATTGTTTGCTGTCACGCTATTATTACGAGATTCAGAGTCTCTAGTAGTTTTTCTGCGCGAGTGTTGGGGTGGTGGTATGGACCTTGCAGGGATGACCTCTGTAGTCTAAAGTATGATGTGACCATACCACGATTTCACTACCAGGGAAGCTGCAGACATTGGCTATACGCAAAGTATCGGTAGGTGTATGTGGATGATTTTGTGTCAGTAAATGACTACCTCCTTACCATGTGCCTAGTGACACATCTGGAGGCATTTTGGGCCACTAATCCTGATCAATATGGATGGACAACGGATACGGTTGAGTCAACCATTAAGCTTAATGCGTTATCATATGGTGTTGGGCAGTGTTTAGCCAAACGATGGAGCACTTACAACAATGATGGTGGTACAACTCATTTCGTGCCATTGATGAGAGGGGTAATATACCTGCAAGTAGCCGGAAATGATATGACGGAACATGTAAATACGAGTGCAGAAGATTTACTAAGATGGGATTATGGACAACTATGTGTTCCACGAGGTAACAAACTGGAACTTTTAGGCTGGGGGATAAATTGTTCTGTAGGATTCAGACATGTCATTCTAACCACCGCCATGGGAGGACGCATCCATGAGAGCATACATAAGTTACGATGGTTACCCAAACCCAACATTACGAACTACGTCAGAAGGTTCGGAGTGGTAGATAGGCTGACTATAGTTTCACCACCGGAGATATTGAGTTTGATGATTCAAAGAGAAACCATTTAGTCTCTGAGAAAGTCATCGGTAATGGGCGAAGCGGAACGAACAGCGGTATATAAAACATTTCAGCGCAGCTTCGATAGGGATCAAATGAAAGTGGTACGTGCAGCAATAGAGACGAAATGGATAGTGTCGGCATGTGGTCCATATGGATGTGGGAAGACCTCTACTATTACGGCTGTTGTACTATCCCTACTAGCAGTTTTTCCTTTATATCGGATTGCCATCGATCGTGTCCGAAACCAACGCAGCTATTGATGAAGATCTGAAAATGTTGATGGATTCAAATCAGTTAAATGATCATGATATCGTTCGGTTGGGAGAAATAAAGGGTACCATGTTAGCGTCAGATGCTGAAATGTATCGACGAAGGTTTTTCTCGGAGATACTACGACGCGAACGGCAAGCATTGGAAGGGTGTGTGAATCGGAAGGAAATATCTCCCAGATTGAAGTTAAAAGAGAGAGACGCGTTAGATAGAGCACGTGTGATTGTTGCCACTTTGGCTCAATTGGGACGACCAGATTACTCGAATGTGGGCTATGACGTAATTATCAATGATGAAGGGGCGCAAACAGCCGAAGTGGCATTACTACAAGCCATTAGGCCTTGGGTACAAGTGGTTATATCAGTGGGAGATCTGTACCAACTTTTTGCATACTCCGCTATGGATGAAAGAATGAAGCAGCGATTCCGTAATGATGCACGTCGTCACAAGATTACGTGGGGGTTGATACATTCCATGGAACATTGCTAAGCGATGAGAAAAATATCACCTGCATTCCCTGGAGCTACTATAACGGCAGAATTTAGGATCCACCCTATGATCACGAGACTGTTACAAACGTTTTATCCCTATACTATTCGAGACCGAGCCTATAGGTCACCAGATTATTTGGCATCAATACATCTTAAGAATATGGAAACCCTTGATTGGGCTCAGCCAGATGATCGTTACCCTTCTAGGGTAGGGAAAATTTTGGGGAAACAACGTGTCGTGTGGGTTAGTTCTCAAGAATGGGTTGAGGAACGTGAGCGGACAGAGTACAAGCACAGAAATTTCATTGAGTTGGCAATAGTGGTGCAGTTAGTGGATAAGATACGGTCGGTTTTGCAGGTGGAGTCGCGACGTTTGGGTACGGCTGTAAAGAGGTCAGTGTTGATTATTTCACCATATCAAGACCAAGTCTCGGCTATGAGGAGAGAGTTACGATATTTGAATGGAGTGTATGAAGATAATTTGGATATCGAAGTGGCTACTACTGATTCTAGTCAAGGCAGAGAAGCATAAATTACTATTGTTACGATGGTGCGTTCGCATACTATAGGATTTATGGCAGGTAACCCTTCGAGATCGTTGGTATCACTCATCAGATCACGTGATTATCTATTCATTGTGGCTGCGCGATATGTGTTCGAGCAGGATATCGATTGGGATCGGATGATGGAAGTGTGCAAGAGATATCAGACTCCCTGTTTTGTCTCTACTATGTCGGGCATTGAAGCACGTCAATATTTGAAGTGGAATTAGCGAGACTTTGATGTTGATATGATACATAAATGAATTGCTTGTTTTTGATCACATACGCTGAAGCTGCGCAAGGGGCGGTTGTGGTGAAGTGGCTGGAGTCTATGTTTGAGTATATACAAGTACCTATAAGGAGTGCACGGTATTTTGGCCGGCCATGAAGCAAGTTTTCGGTATTGAAGCCAGTGCTGAGGTAACTAAGAAGTAACAAGGTGAACATGCACTTGAAGTAGATATATGATTTCTTAATATTTTAATTATAATCAAAATCCCTCCCTTTTGAAGAGTCGCTTTTCCAACCAACCAGATCTTTCCAACCTATACAAAAACTAAGTCTAAGTATATCCCGAGGAACCCTTTAAGTGAACGCGTGTTAAGGCGTGATAAAGATCCTTTGCGATTACCTAAGCTAAGGGGCAGCCTGAGTGTTACCAGGAAGTGTCCATTTTCAGTGATTTTGTATTAAGGTTCGGACGTAAGTACCAAAAACGTTGGAAGTATAAGCACGAGAGGTGTATTCTATCGCTTCCTTGTGTTGTTTTTGAGTGGAAACCTTGAAAATTTAATTTCCTTCACGACAGCCCTGTTAGGCATGGATTTCATGGTGCCGGCAGGTATTCGCCTTGATATGTATCATGGATTGCTTACACTCCCGGATGAGGTCCAGATCCAGTTAGCTGGTCGGCGGCCCCTATACGGATCGCACACCGATCTGGTCAGGTGGGACCAAGATGTCACCATTCCAGTCGTCCAATCCGCTGATACTCCGGTCGACAAAGGTTTTCGATCAAAGAATTTTGGGTGACCAGGGGCGACCGGTGGGTGCCGACCTTTGTGAAGAGCTCTGGCCGGTTTGATTACGTTCGACTCACTAATATCGGTGAAAATCCGCTTACGCCCGACAACAATACTATTGTTGGCACGTGGCTAGCGGAAGGGAAGGTGCCAAGAAAGATGGTGTTCGTCGATCCGATCGAGACGGTATGTCGAGTGGCAGAACTTGGCATACCAAGCGACCAACGATCTGATCAGCGATGATGGATCGGTGGAGGAAGATACCTCACCAATGGTGGAACGACCCAGCTATGCAACCCCGAAGAAGATGTTGGTTTGAATAAAGACACCGCAGTCGCCGGACACGGTGGACCATCAAGAAGATGAGCCAAGGTTCGTCAACGTGTTGGCGCCACAAGAAGAGGCGACAGCGGAGCCGGAAATAGAAAAAGGAGAACATGGTATGGCTGGGGCTGACCACGATGGCGCGCCTAAGCAGATCGATGTCTTTGAAGAGCATCCAGCCGATCGGGAACAGCAGTGTGCAACCGATCAGAACGGTTTGGGTGATATTGCCCCAGAAGAAGATCAAGTTTGTATACATGAGGGCGGGTATCAATATATTCCGGAGCTGGAGAGCCAGATGGCATTCCTCCCTGAAGTGTCTGCCGATCCGCCCGAAGTCACCTTGGACGATCTGCAAGTGGGTGATTGGGATGTCAACAGTACCGAACAGATCGATCAGCTAAAGAAGATCATATGGAAAAAGAAACATCTGTTGATCGGGAAAGGCAACGCCTTACCCCCTGCTGCTCGCGGAGCGATATGTGCCATCTACGTGGGTGATTCCAAGCCGATTGCCTAGCGATTCCGACGTGTGGCGCTACAGTACCGTGAAAAATTGTCTGATGTTATTAAAGGACTGTTGGATACCAAAATCATTAAACCGTCGACCTCGCCGTGGGCCTCCCGATCGTGATTGTGATCAAGAAGAACGGCGTCGACATCAGGTTTTGTATCGATTATCGGTTGGTAAATCGGCTGACCAAGCTTATGGTGTACCCGATGCCACTGATCAGCGATCCGCAAGAAGATCTCGACAAGACCCTATGGTATTGCTCACTGGATATGGCAAGTGGATTTTGGGTGGTTTCGATGACCGATCGATCTCGTGAGATTTCCGCATTTGTTACGCCGTTCGGTCTGTTCGAGTGGAACCGTATGCCACTCGGTTTGAAGAACGCGCCCCAGATCTACCAGAGGCTGATTGACAACGCATTGTATGGACACTTCAAGATCAGTACCGATCGGGACCCTACCGAAAACCATGATGTATTTACAGAGGGTGAACCCGATCGGGAAAGGAGACCGTCCGTTTTGGGGAGGCGATCGTGTATCGACGACATTCTGATCCATGCTTCGTCATGGAGCGATCTGTGCGAGAAGGTCGAACGGTTGTTGGAGACATGCGATCGCTGGAACCTGTCGATCAGTGCTGTGAAGAGTTTTTGGGGCATGTCCAAGGTCGCCTATTTGGGGCATATGGTGTCAATTAGTGGGCTGGAGGCCATTCCTAAGGATCTGGAGTCACTGAGTAACCTCCCGTTTCCCAGATCACTGAAGGCAATGTAGGCCTTATTAGGGAGCTTAAATTACTACAGCCGCTTCATTGAAGACTTTTCGATTTACGCGGCCGTGCTGTACGAGCTCCAGGAAGTCGACTACCATATGTTGCGCGAAGAATATCGGGCAACTTTACGGGAGGGCAGCGACTCTGATCTGCCCGCAGATTGTCCGCAAGTGGAGGCAGAGGATCACATGAGACGTGCAAAGGTTGCTTTCGGTATGCTAAAGGCCAAGATGGCGACGGAACCGATTTTCAAGCACTTCGATCCGGAGAAAATGCCGATCGTCATTGTGTGTGCTAGTAAGTGGACCATTTAGGACACTCAAGCACAAGAACATGATGTAGTGTACCACCCGGTCACTTTTACGAGTCGGACGTTGAAGCCGAACGAAGTCAAGTATGGGATCCTCGAGAAGGAAGTTCTGGCGCTACTACGGATTTTGGATGTGTGCTACAACCTGCTGGTCGGCCGACCTGTGAAGGTCCTATAGAGAAAATCAACATTGGACTGGCTGTTATTAGCCAATGGGATGGACGTTCGGCTCGGCAGATTGTCAGCGATCTTGTCACAGTGGTCCCTCGAGGTCGTCAAGTGCACCAATGGAGAGGAGAAGATATTGGGCACATTGGCTGCCAGTATCACCCCTCGGTCTGAAGTGGTTGAAGCTCTGATGGCTATTGCCCCAAGGAAGCAAACTCGACAGTCAATCTCGCTGCCGCCACCGATCGTCGATCGGGTTGAGGAACTCCTGGTCTTGAGTTTCGACGGATCGGCTAGCGTGAAGAAGAAGGTCGGCTCCTATAGTGCCATACTGTGGAAGTTACCACAATGGTCTTTAGTAGCATCCGCTGCCGATTTCACGCCTGACATAACGGTCAACGCGGCGGAATATCGGGGACTCCTTCTATGTTTTGATCTGCTGTATTTACAAAAGAATGTGCGGATCATATGTGGTGAATCCAACCTAGTGATAAGGCAGATCACCGGGGAGATTGACTGTAAGGCGCCACGGCTGAAGTTGCTGAATGATCGGGTGATGAAGGCACTGAAAGACTATCCCAACCACGAGCTATTGCACGTGAAACGTGATTGGAACAGAAGCGCCGATCACCTCGCGACCCAAGCTATGCGGGACCAGATCGGGGCGACGATCACCGAGGAGGCCGTTCTACATGAACTTATGGATATAAACAGGCTCCCGGAGTTGATCAATCCCAAGGACAGCCCCGATCAGGTGCATGTGATGCCGGCGACTAGATCACGAACTCAGAAGTCTTGCCGATCGTTAACAAAGGAAAGGCTGAGCGAGTACGTTGTACAACAGCTTAGGGCGGAACGGATTCTCAAGGCGCAGGACGAAGAAGAGTGGATCGTCAACTTGAAGGCTCATCTGCGCGGTGAATTGTCCAACGTAACGAATGATCAAGCGAAAGAGTGTACCAAGATCGCGGACAGTTACGATGTGGACGACAATGGATTGCTATATTACTGCCGTGACGTTGATCAAGACAGTGCCGATCGAGATCGACTAGCGAAATTGGTGATCCCTGAGTTGCTACAGCCGGATGGCCTTCATCACTACCATGTGAGTCTAGAAGGGGGACATCAAGACATAGGCATGACATACCACAAGATCAGGTCCCACTTTCACT
This sequence comes from Peronosclerospora sorghi, assembly GCA_026184515.1. Classification (NCBI taxonomy): domain Eukaryota; phylum Oomycota; class Peronosporomycetes; order Peronosporales; family Peronosporaceae; genus Peronosclerospora; species Peronosclerospora sorghi. The sequence continues at coordinate 1,982,463 of CM047582.1, forward strand.
GGAGAGGACTTTTTCGGAGCGTGCAGAAATATGTGGGCTGTTGCACAGATTGCGAGACCGGAAAGGGCAGACCGATAATCAAGGGCCGATCGCCCGGAAATATCGAGGCTACCTACCCTTTCCAGGTGATAGCAATGGATCACATACCATCGCTGCCCAGATCGACATGCGGCAACACTGAGCTGCTGATCTGGATCGATCTATTCACTGGTCTGGTGATCGCAAAGGATAGTGTATCCCGATCTGCGGAGCAGATCGCCCAAAGTTATGAGGAATGCGTGTTCAGAAGGTTCGGCGCCAGCGAAGTTATTAGACACGATCGGGAACCCGGTTTTATGGCTGAGGTGTTCCGATCGTTCAATAACATGCTAGGCCAGAAGCAGAGCGCGACGATGGCATATCTTCCGCAAGCGAACGGATCGGCTGAACGCATGGTGCAGACAATAACAAGGTCGATTAAGATGTATGTGGACGATCCATACCAACGTGACTGGGATGAGTATTCAGAGAGACTGGTATTCGCACTCAACTCTTCAACCGATCGGGTCCGAGGAGAAACGCCTTTTTATCTGGCGTATGGATGGGACCCTCGATCGACACTTGAAGCGGCGATACCGATCGGCTGCACTCGGACCCGCGATCGCGATGCCCGTCGTTGGCGTATGCAGGTCCAGAAGTATTTTCAGCACGCGAAAGAAGTCGTCAACGAATAGTTGCGTCAGGCCACGCAAGATCGAGCAGATCGGAATAACGATCAGGTCAGACATCATGGTATTGAACCAGGGGCGAGGGTATGGTTATACCTCGATCGGGTCAAGGAAGGCTGTGGTGAAGAGTACTCAAGAATTTTGGTCGATTTGTGTCATCAGCACACCGATCGGCTTATCGGCGATCGGATTGGTGAAAATCAAGGAGGATTTTGGGCCAATCGTGTGCGAGAGGTGTCAAGAACACGGATTTTGGTAAGTCACATGATATTGCGTGTACTTACATATTTTATGTTTGTACATATTGGGGACCATAGGGAGATTGTTTTGGTTTTACCGAGTCGTTAATTTTTGGCCTTTAACACTCAAGAAGAAGTCGTTAGCATCTTCGCACTGTACATCAGTCGCCTCTGCACGCCGCAAAGTGTTTGGAAGCAGAGGGTCGAGTAATCCCCTCTAGCCTGTTATACCCGGCCGGGACGCGTCACAGACGCACTTGGCCCGACGGAAGTTCCTCGACTGGTGTACGCATTGGTCGGCTTCTCAAGCTCAAGTTGCACACGTTTGGAACGTGTAATCAAGTTATTGGATTTTTTCGTGAGATATCGTTCGTGGAGTTTATCAAGTTCTCATTGGATCTCTATATTGGAGTATTGGACTTTTATTCTCGTATTGGTTGGGCTCTGCGATCGATTGAGCGATCTGCCCTTTGAAGTATATTTACTTGGAGTATAACTTGTATGCCCGTACTCAGGGTGAAGATTTCCGCCCAGGGTACACCAACCAGCACGGTCTCCCACATTTAGACCACAAGTCGATTCCCAGCATCGATCCACCGAGTGTGTTACCAGCCCATTCCATCGGGTACACAAGTTGAGATGACGAACGAATCGGACCAGGCGTCCTATGCTGATGATTGGTCGTCTGCTAGCAGCGGGCGATCAGATCGGATCGTAGGCGAAGGTTCGCGGGGTACCCCCTCCGTAAGTTTGACGGCCGGGCACGATGGTGGTCAGCTTCTCGACACTACGGTGTTCGATTTTGAACTTTACTCCACCTTAATTGTGCGTGTGCCCGGATCACTTGGTGATCGTGGATATCACCGAGATGATATCTCGCGAAGAATCGATTATAACGAGTTAAATGTGGAATCGTTCTGGAGAGGACATAAGAAACGGCTATCGCCTTATGTTCCCGTTGTCGATAAGGATGGCGATGTCCGATCTGGCCGGTTGGAGTACTAGATCGGGATTAATAAGTTTTTTCCTCCCCATAAGGCTCCCACCGGAGCCGATCGGGACTATAGCAGGTCTTGCTATAGTTCCGGAAAGGATCAGGACCTTGGTCCTGATCCTATGCATTTAAATGAATGTTTTGATGAAAAAGTAAAAAATGAAATCGACTTGGAGGCTGATCAGAACGATCCGATCCATTTTCCCAAGGTCCCAAAGCAGAGGCTCAGAATACCGTCCGATGAAGACGACTTGGAAGAAAAGTCGCAGGTCGGGGATCGGGTTATCAAGGAAGAATACCTGACCAGGATGTATTACATCCAGGAGTTAAAGCGATTTACTCGTGAAGACCAGGTCTTTTGGAACTTAAACCTCCAGATCCCCGATCGCCTTCTCGGACCCACCACCGAGCCGATCCAAAGCGATCAGGCGTTGCTGTTAGTGAAGAACCTGCTGGCGATATTGGCCGAGGTCGACATGAAGGTGCAAAACCTCGCCAACGTGCAGAAACTGTTTGATCTGGACACTTGGAAGCTGGAGATGTCGATGTCGACCCTCCATGGTCATTTGGTGCCGTTGGTGGGGGCGATTCTCCGCCCAACTACCACCGTGGCATTAAAGGCCGCTGAGGACACGGCAGCATACGATGATGTGTGTTTCAATGATAAATCGCTGTATCAGTCTCCACCTGCCTCTAATAGCTCATCGGAGTTGGAGGTCGGTGTTGAGCGGATGACCATGGGGGCGGATCATACCCCATGGGAGCATATAAAGGACGTGCGGCAGCAAGGGGCTGCATGCCGGTCGGGGCTCCAGGAGCCCCCACAGGTTTCCGTACCTCCAAAGGAGGATACCAACACGCTGCCCATGACCCAAGCTAACGTCCAAGCCATGTTTGAGGCAATGATGGAGCGTTTCATGGGAGACCGATGCCGATCGCCTCCGCGCCCGCATGCGCAGGACCGATCTGCCCGTCAAAATGTCAATATTTGCCGGGATGTGGATATGGAGTCAGTGGAATCAACGGATAAGGCTACCCGATTTGGCAAACCAGTTGGCAGAGGAAGACGCAAGCCGCAGCCAGCCCGACCGCGCCGATCGAGCAAGAACAGCGATTTCTACATGGAGTCGATCAGCGATCCGGATGACCACCATGGTTCAGACGGTGCAGGCGGGCAGAACGCGCAGGGCTAACCTAGCCTCTACGACCGCTTTTGATTTCGGATCTACTGCGATCCCACGCATTCGCATGGCTGCGACCACTGATCTCAAGGATTTCACTGGCAAGGACGCCGACGAGGAGCAATCCAGATCGTGGTTTGGTCGGGTCAAGTCTGCTTTCTTACGGGATCAGACACCAAAAAAGAAACGGTGTTTTATCTTCAGAGATATGCTGAAAGGACCGGCTGCGAACTGGATCCAACAGTTGAGTCGGGATGTCCGATCTGACTGGGATCTTCTATGTTCAGAATTTGAGGGGCAGTACTGCAACTCCGGATTATCTACCGCCCGCAAATACCATCATATGCAGAAGAGGGGCGACGAGACGCCGATTGAGTACTTGCACCGTTTGAACGTAACTGCAATTCGCGCCGGGATAGTGATCAAGGAAGGTAACCCGCCGACCGGTGCCGCTATGGAGCACGTGGGTCACTATATCAGTACCCTTGATGACCAAAAGCTGGCAGATCAGCTCACTATGCCGCGCCTCAAAGATGTGGGGGAAGTGGAGCAGACGTTGCGGACGCTACAACACTCACGCAGCATGAGGGCGAAGGTAGCCGTTGGATCGGGTCGATATAGATCCAAGAACAAGACCGACCCGGTGAAGAGGCCCCTGACCAGATCGGCTCGTGCTGTTAAGGCGATCGTGAGTGAAGACAGCACTGGATCGGAAGAAGAAAGTAGCGGCCAGTCCAGTCGGGAGTCAGACTAGGACTAATATCGTCACATCTTCGTCACGGAACCTGCCCCAAGAACCAGATCGACGCCTGACCAGGCAGATCGGAAGGGCAGGAGTGGGAACAAGTCCGACTCGGACCGACCTCGCAAGAAGTGTTCTCACTGCGTGTCAAGCAAGTACGATGGTGGAGACTGCTGGAAGAAGCTGATATGCAAGAAGTGCGAAAGACGCGGCCACCCCACCGAGCACTGCCTCTTCGTGTGCAAGTCATGTGGAGAGATACACGAGGCCGGCCAGTGCAAGATGGAAGAATTTTTCAATCTGATGCGCAAATGGTATGTGCCGAACAAGCACGCGGGAATGCTTCCACCGGACGTGGAAAAGATGTTAAACTAGAACGCTCGCCAGGTTGGAATCTGGATCGAGCCGAGCGGTCTACGTTTGGCATCTATGCATATGTCGGCAAGGAGAATAAAACCGACAATACATGTTCTATTCGCAATCGCGTCGGTCGAGAACATCCGGTCTACAATCTCACGACCGATGAATATTCCCGATCGAAGGTGGTCATGCAGTTGGATTTGCTGCCTGGGGAGTCTCGCGGATACTGGAAGTATCATGCGCCCGAAAAATGGTTTAAGCAGGCGAAAGCCTGTGGTAAGATAAACAACCAGAAGACAACGATGTTATTCGACTCTGGGGCCGAAGTCTCGATTATCGACTCCGACTTTGCTCGTAAGGTCGGATGTCGTATAGACGACACCCAGAGACAAGAATGCGTTGGAATTGGTGAAAACTCTTACATGAACGAAGGAAGGACGCGCGTGAAGATCACCCTATCGTGTTCGTTGGTCTACTTCTTCAGCGCTTGGGTTGGCAAGCTGGCCGGATAGGATGCACTGTTAGGCATGGATTTCATGGTGACTTCAGTATTCGCCTTGATCTGTCTCATGGAGTGCTTACACTCCCGGATGAGGTCCAGATCCAGTTATCTGGTCGGCGGCCCCTGTACGGATCGCACACCGATCTGGTCAGGTGGGACCAAGATGTCACCATTCCAGTCGGCCAATCCGCTGATACTCCGGTCGACAAAGTTTTTCGATGAAGGAAGTTATGGGTGACCAGGGGCGATCGGTGGGTGCCGACCCTTGTGAAGAGCGCCGGCCGATATGATTTTGTTCGAGTCACTAATATCGGTGACAAGCCGCTTACACTAGACAACAATACTATTGTTGGCACGTGGCTAGCGGAAGGGAAGGTGCCAAGAAAGATGGTGTTCGTCGATCCGATCGAGACGGTATGATGAGTGGCAGAACTTGGCATACCAAGCGACCACCGAACTGATCAGCGATGATGGATAGGTGGAGGAAGATACCTCACCAATGGTGGAACGACCCAGCTATGTAACCCCAAATAAGATGTTGGTTCGAAGAAAGGCACCGCAGTCTCCGGACACGGTGGACCATCAAGAAGATGAGCCAAGGTTCGTCAACGTGTTGGCGCCACAAGAAGAGGCGACAGCGGAGCCGGAAATAGAAAAAGGAGAACATGGTATGGCTGGGGCTGACCACGATGGCGCGCCTAAGCAGATCGATGTCTTTGAAGAGCATCCAGCCGATCGGGAACAGCAGTGTGCAACCGATCAGAACGGTTTGGGTGATATTGCCCCAGAAGAAGATCAAGTTTGTATACATGAGGGCGGGTATCAATATATTCCGGAGCTGGAGAGCCAGATGGCATTCCTCCCTGAAGTGTCTGCCGATCCGCCCGAAGTCACCTTGGACGATCTGCAAGTGGGTGATCGGGATGTCAACAGTCCCGAACAGATCGATCAGCTAAAGAAGATCATATGGAAAAAGAAACATCTGCTGATCGGTAAAGGCAACGCCTTACCCCCTGCTGCTCGCGGAGCGATCTGTGCCATCGACGTGGGTGATTCCAAGCCGATTGCCTAGCGATTCCGACGTGTGGCGCTACAGTACCGTGAAAAATTGTCTGATGTTATTAAATGACTGTTGGCTACCAAGATCATTAAGCCGTCGACCTCGCCGTGGGCCTCACCGATCGTGATTGTGATCAAGAAGAGAGGCGTCGACATCAGGTTGTGTATCGATTATCGGTTGGTAAATCGGTTGACCAAGCTTATGGTGTACCCGATGCCTCAGATCAGCGATCCACAAGAAGATCTCGACAAGACCCTATGGTATTGCTCACTGGATATGGCAAGTGGATTTTGGGTGGTTTCGATGACCGATCGGGCTCGCGAGATCTCCGCATTTGTTACGTCGTTCGGTCTGTTCGAGTATAACCGTATGCCGTTCGGTTTGAAGAACGCGCCCCAGGTCTACCAGAGGCTGATTGACAACGCATTGTATGGACACTTCAAGATCAGTGCCGATCGGGACCCTACCGAAAGCCATGATGTATTTACAGAGGGTGAACCCGATCGGGAAAGGAGACTGTCCGTTTTGGGGAGGCGATAGTGTATCGACGACATTCTGATCCATGCTTCGTCATGGAGCGATCTGTGCGAGAAGGTCGAACGGTTGTTGGAGACATGCGATCGCTGGAACCTGTCGAGCAGTGCTGTGAAGAGTTTTTGGGGCATGTCCAAGGTCGCCTATTTGGGGCATATGGTGTCGATCAGTGGGCTGGAGGCCAATCCTAAGGATATGGAGTCACTGAGCAACCTCCCGTTTCCCAGATCACTGAAGGCAATGCAGTCCTTCTTAGGGAGCTTAAATTACTACAGCCGCTTCATTGAGACTTCACGATTTACGCGGCCGTGCTGTACGAGCTCCAGGAAGTCGACTACCATATGTTGCGCGAAGAATATCGGGTAACTTTACGAGAGGGCTGCGACTCTGATCTGCCCGCAGATTTTCCGCAGGAGGAGGCATAGGATCACATGAAGCGTGAAAAGGTTGCTTTCGGTATGCTGAAGGCCAAGATGGAGACGGCACCGATTCTCAGACACTTCGATCCGGAAAAATGCCGATCGTCATTGTGTATGCTAGTAAGTAGGCTATTACCGCCACCCTAGTGCAAGAACATGATGGAGTGTACCACCCGGTCACTTTTACGAGTCGGACGTTGAAGCCGAACGAAGTCAAGTATGGGATCCTCGAGAAGGAAGTTCTGGCGCTACTACGGATTTTGGATGTGTGCTACAACCTACTGGTCGGCCGATCTGTAAAGGTTCTTTCGAGAAAGTCGACATTGGCTTGGCTGTTATCAGCCAATGGGATGGACGGTCGGCTCGGCAGATGGTCAGCGATCTTGTCACAGTGGTCCCTCGAGGTCGTCAAGTGCACCAAGGGAGAGGAGGAGATATTGGGCACATTGGCTGCCAGTATCACCCCTCGGTCTGAAGTGGTTGAAGCTCTGATGGCTATTGCCCCAAGGAAGCAAACTCGACAGTCAATCTCGCTGCCACCAAAGATCGTCGACCGGGATGAGGAACTCCTGGTCGTGAGTTTCGACGGATCGGCTAGCGTGAAGAAGAAGGTCGGCTCCTATAGTGCCATACTGTGGAAGTTTCCACAATGGTCTATAGTAGCATCCACCGCCGATTTCACGCCTCACATAACGGTCAACGCGGCGGAATATCGGGGACTACTTCTATGTTTGATCTGCTGTCTTTACAAAAGAAAGGGCGGATCATCATATGTGGTGACTCCAACCTAGTGATAAGGCAGATTACCGGGGAGATCGACTGTAAGGCGCCACGGCTGAAGTTGCTGAATGATCGAGTGATGAAGGCACTGAAAGACTATCCCAACCACGAGCTATTGCACGTGAAACGGGATTGGAACAGAAGCGCCGACCACCTCGCGACCCAAGCTATGCGGGACCAGATCGGGGCGAAGATCACCGAGTAGGCCGTTCTATATGAACTTATGGATATAAACAGGCTCCCGTTGATCAATCCCAAGGGCAGCCCCGATAAGGTGCATGTGATGCCGGCGACTAGATCACGAACTCAGAAGTCTTGCCGATCGTTAACAAAGGAAAGGCTGAGCGAGTACGTTGTACAACAGCTTAGGGCGGAACGGATTCTCAAGGCGCAGGACGAAGAAGGGTGGATCGTCAACTTGAAGGCTCATCTGCGCGGTGAACTGTCCAACGTAACGAATGATCAAGCGAAAGAGTGTACCAAGATCGCGGACAGTTACGATGTGGATGACAACGGATTGCTATATTACTGCCGTGACGTTGATCAAGACAGTGCCGATCGAGATCGACTAGCAAAATTGGTGATCCCTGAGTTGCTACAGCCGGATGGCCTTCATCACTACCATGTGAGTCTAGAAGGGGGACATCAAGGCATAGGCATGACATACCACAAGATCAGGGCCCACTTTCACTGGAGAGGACTTCTTCGGAGCGTGCAGAAATATGTGGGCTGTTGCACAGATTGCGAGACTGGAAAGGGCAGACCGATAATCAAGGGCCGATCGCCCGGAAATATCGAGGCTACCTACCCTTTCCAGGTGATAGCAATGGGTCACATACCATCGCTGCCCAGATCGACATGCAGCAACACTGAGCTGATGATCTGGATCGACACTGGTATGGTGATCGAAAAGGCTAGTGCATCCCGATCTGCGGAGCAGATCGCCCAAAGTTATGAGGAATGCGTGTTCAGAAGGTTCGGCGCCAGCGAAGTTATTAGACACGATCGGGAACCCGGTTTTATGGCTGAGGTGTTCCGATCGTTAAATAACATGCTAGGCCAGAAGCAGAGCGCGACGATGGCATATCGTCCGCAAGCGAACGGATCGGCTGAACGCATGGTGCAGACAATAACAAGGGCGATTAAGATGTATGTGGACGATCCGGACCAACTTGACTGGGATGAGTATGCAGAGAGACTGGTATTCGCACTCAACTCTTCAACAGATCGGGTCCGAGTAGAAACGCCTTTCTATATGGCGTATGGATGGGACCCTAGAGCGACAGTTGAAGCGGAGATACCGATCGGCTGCACTCGGACCCGCGATCGCGATGCCCGTCGTTGGCGTATGTAGGTCCAGAAGTATTATCAGCACGCGAAAGAAGTCGTCAGCGAAAAGTTGCGTCAGGCCATGCAAGATCGAGCAGATCGGAATAACGATCAGGTCCGCCCTCATGGTATTGAACCAGGGGAGAGGGTTTGGTTATACCTCGATCGGGTCAAGGAAGGCTATGCGAAGAAGTTGGCTCATATGTGGCACGGTCCTTTCCGTGTAGCAGAGATGATCGGTGAGCATGCTGCCCGTCTTATCACGATCGGCATGGATTTCAAAGCTTTTCCTATCGTGCATGTGTCCAAACTGAAGCTGGTCAGAGAATTCCCCGATCAGCCTAAAATGCCCTGTCTGGTGGACGAAGCGGAGAGATTCGATTTTGATGAAGCTCTGCTGCCGGAAGACAGTTGGGAAAGGCCATTGGAAGAGGACGAATTCGAGGTGGAAAAGGTGCTAGATGTCCGATCGGTCAAGAAGACGCGTTTCGGTCGCACCCACCGAGAATATCTGGTCCGCTGGAAGGATCATGACGAAGAAACTTGGATCGACGAACTCGATCTAAATTGTGGAGCACTGCTACGAGAGTTCGAGCGAGAACGAGTCAGTTAAAATCGCTTTGCAGAGATGCAGACTCATGAAGATGAATATCAAGACACGCAGTAGCACCGATTAGTATATCGATCGGTGTGAATATGTGTAAGGTCTAAATTATTGTGAATTTTGTGATGAACTGGAGTAGTGGAATGACGAACATGGTGATTATTTTCGCGATGTGTATGGAAACTGTGTGTGATAACGTGTTGGTGCAAGTTTGGAGAAAGTGATGAAATTTGGTCAAGTGATCGGGTGATCAGGAATTTGAAAAAGATGATGACATGTATTATGGATTATCTGGTCGGCTAACTGCCGCATCAAGATTCGCACTCACCCCACAGACGACCGATAGCTAATGCCGGATGGTTTTCGATCTGGTTCTGGTGATGATTGCGCCAGGGCTCCTTCCGGTCGATCTGGATCAAAGCGTCCTTCAGGTCTGTGACCGGCTCGTCACAATGGAGACCAGGATACCAGATGCCGTCCTCATTCAACGCCCTGGCGCTCTCAACGCGACGCTTGACCATATGAAGAAACACCAGATACAGGAAGATGTCGATGTCGCACTCGCGGGCCAGAATCCCTTCCAGAATAAACTGGCATAGGGCCAGCCAAGCTTCGCCCGCCCGACTTCGGCGCTGTTTCCGGCGCTTCTGAAACAGGATCAGGTCTTGGTCACGTAACTTCCGACCCGCGGGAAGGAGGAGATAATGGGTAGACTCCAGATCGCCTGGAAGTGGGCTGTATTAAAATCCCGAAGTCGACCCAGAAGCGAATCGATCCAAGGAGTCGACGCGAATATGGAGTCCAACTTGGCGCTGAGCAGCACTTTCCATGGTCGATCTGCATACAGACGGGCGATTTGCGGTCCTGTGATTAGATCCGCCCGCCACGCAGACGGGTCAGGGGTTTTCAAAACTGGAAGTAAGAGCCAGAAATCTGGTCGGGACATCGAACGGGCTAGTATATGCTTGGTCAGGGCTGATCGGTGCAAGCTACCGATCTGCCCCGGTGACCATGGCAAAGTGGCATCTGAAGTCAGCGATGGAAGAGGTCGATCTCCTATCGACAACCCTTTCAATCGGGCGTGATGGCGCAGCACAGATGTGCCGGGCTGGAACGAAGGCACCGATCCGGTTGACTCACGCGTCCGTGCAACACAATCACCCTGGGAGCTGATCACCTTATCAGCCCCCGATGCAGGCTTCGCGGGAACAGGACCTTGGAGTTCATCGGATCGGGACTTGGACAATGCAGTGAACAAGAACTCAGAATCTGCCGATTCGATACCCGAGTCCTCTCCGGAGGAGATCTCCACATGCTTGGTGTGAGCAGCGTGGGGGCGTAAGGGCGCATGCGGTTTGACGGTGATGGACGTGTCACCTTCGTCCGATCTTGAGCTTGGAAGATGCGCCAGCGTCTTGGCTTTCTTTGGAGGCACCGCTCGCTTCTCCTCGAGTTCGGAGTCGTGCGCTACGCCCCGCGCCCTTGAGCCCTTCGACGAGTCCTTACGCTTCTTGGAAACTTTTGGAATTTTGGAATATTGAATTTTGTCCAATGAATGGCGTCTCTTCCGATCTTGGTGCAGATCGATCAGAGCGGCCGATGCAGATCGGTCAACGCTAGAGCCTGCAGCCGGACGCCAGTACAACAAGTCAGTCAACTGTTGGTAGCACCGATCTACGGCTGACCAACGACGGTTTGACTCCTGGGTCCAGGCGTCCGATCGGCTCTGGAAGGACTCGACCTTCCCGATATGGTCCCTGACCAGACCTGCAACTCGCCGATTTGTCTCTCCAGGTCACCATGTTGGGTGGTGAGTAAAGCTGACCCTCCAACCTCTGCCGGTTGACCAGCGCGAGCTGTTCCCTGAGGTGTGACCTGCAGGCCTCCAAACGAGACATATCATGCCGTGCGCCGATCAGCCCGTCCAAGATCGGTCGGATCTGATCGCAGTGGTCATGCGACTGCCGATCAGCCGCGAGTAAAGCGTCAAACGTTTTGGCGATGTCAGTGGGCAGCCGATCTGCACGCGAAAGAAGGTTAGAGCAGATCCAAGACAAAAAACAGTCGATCAGCTTACCTCGCGTTGTTTGTTGGGTGATCTAGGCCCGGAGATGCGCGTTTTTCGGCGATAACCTCCTGCAACTTCGTGGACATGGGGATCAAAGTATCCACCTCCTTCCGCAGTTGCAGGAGTGATGAATGCTTGACGTCCAACTGCGACTGAAGCTCCCGGACTGTTTTCCGGAGATGATCGACCCCGATCTGATGCCCATCCAGTGTGTCGGAATCTGGAGTGTTGCGAGGGCTGTCAGATCGGGCCGATCTGGGAGGCGAATTGAATTGGGCGATGGGGAACACAGGGAAACTGCAGCAACGAACGTCAAGAGAGGTTACAAGATGATCAGGTGCACAAGGACAAGTACCTGGCGAAGGTGGATTAGAAGATATGTCCATCGGTGAAGTCCGCTACTGCGAAGATCTGGGATGTGGTGAGATCGGGTCGCTACCGTTGCGCGGCTACGACCAGACTCAGGGGCGGCTGTGGTGAAGCGGATTCAAGAATTTCAGTCACTTTGTATCAGCGGCACGCCGATCAGCTTATCGGCGATCGGATTGGTAAAAATCAAGGAAGCTTTTAAGCCCATCGTGTGCGAGAAGTGTCAAGAACACAGATTTTGGTAAGTCACATGATATTTCGTGTACTTACATTTTTCATGTTTGTACATATTGGGGACGTTGGGAGATAGGATTGGTTAGTTTTTTTGGCCTTTTAACTCACAACAAGGAAGTCGTTAGCATCTTTGCTAAGTACGTTAGTCGCCTCTGCACGCCGCGGAGTGTTTGGGAGCAGAGGGTCGAGTAATCCCCTCTAGCTTATTATACCCGTCAGGGACGCGTTACAGACGCACTTGGCTCGCAGGAAGTCCCTCGACTGGAGTACGCATTGGTGGATTCGCAAGCCCAAGTCACACACGTTTGTAACGTGTAAATAAATTTTTGGATTGTTTCGTGGAGATATCGTTCGTGGAGTTTGTTACGTTCTCGTTGGATCTCCATATTGGAATATTGGTCTTTTATTCTCTCATTGGTTGGGCTCTTCGATCGGTGAAGCGATCTGCCCTTTGGAGTACATTTGCTCTTAGTATAATTGGTCTGCTCGTACCCAGGGTGAAGAGTTCCGCCCAGGGTACACTACCCAGCACGGTCTCGCATTTAAGACCCGAATCAATTTACAGCGACGATCCACCAAGTGTGTAACCAGCCCATTCCATCGGGTACACAAGGTGAGATGGAGACGCAGAATTAGTATCAGGCGTCCTATGCTGATGATCGGTCGTCTGCTAGCAGCGGACGATCAGATCGGATCGTAGGCGAAGGTCCGCGTGGTACCCCCCCCCGTCAGTTGGAAGGCTGGGCACGATGGTGGTCAGGTTCTCTACACTACGGTGTTCGATTTTGAACTTGACTCCACCACATTATAGCGATACACCGCGCTTTAGGGGTAGAGAAACCGAAAAGGGTGACGCCACTAAAAAAAGGATATAAGGTGCAACTACGTAGTGCGAGGCTTATTACCGAAATATGACAAATACTGAAATGACTTTAAGTTATGAATTCATAGCTAAAAGACATTCAGTGGTGGAGTCCAGTTTGAAATCGAACACCGAAGTGTCCGGAACGTGACCACCATCGTGCCCAGCCGACCAACTTACGGGGGGGACCCCGCAAACCTTCGCCTGGGTGCCGATCGGGCGACCTATCAGAACTGCAGGACGCCGAGTCTGATTTGTCTTCATTCATCTCACCTTGTGTACCCATTGGTGTGGGTGGTTACACACTCGGTGTACCGTCGCTTAGTAGGGACCTTGGTAGGTACCGATATGGGTGTACCGCTTCTGGGGTACTTGTACCGAAAACCCACGAAAACATAATCCAATTGGGGTTCAGACATAAAAAAAAGGTGTTCATTTCGTGAAATAAACACTCTCAATATGAACGTCAATTTCACACGATAAACACACTTTGGAATATGAGCAGCTCGAGAGCTGCTCATATCCGAAATAAACGTTTATTTCGTTTTGAAATACCCCCTTTGGTGAACGGGCCCAATCAGGCCGCATGAACGGACCATATTTCTGTGTCCTAAGAAGGTGTATCGACGGAAGTGCCATCTTAAGACCGTCCCTTACGTCCCTACAATTTCCTTCCTTGCACGAATAGCGCTCTCTCGTACATACACCTCTACCTTCCTGCTTTAACCTCTCAGTAAACAGTAAAAAAGTAAACATGCCAAGACAGTCGGCCAGATGTGAACTTCTCACATACCTGCAACAAGCATGCGCTTTTGCTCTTATAGTCAAAGATGACGATGAACTACTTGATGATCTCAGTGAGTCGTACAACCTGGCTCTATGCAATAGATAGCTGCAAGATCGAACAGCGTCCCCGAAGAGCCATGACTACGTGTTGAACTTCCTGTCCTCACAGACAGAAACCATGCTCAAGCAACACGTGCGGACGACCCAAAATGGCTTCCGAAATCTTGTCGCCTTGCCGGAACCACATCATTTTATCCACAAAAATAGTCGATCTCCGAAGGTGAATGTGGCGTACCAGACTGCTGTGTTTCTGATGCGCCTTGGAAGCTGCGGCAACGGATCCGCGCTGCAAAATATTCAGCGAATATTAGCATCGGAAAAGTAACCGTCATTCTTTACATAGAACGAGTAATCAAGGCGTTGTGCTCTATGCGGAGCGATTGCGTGGTCTGGCCAGACCGGGCGCGCAGAAACGAGATGTATGCAGTCCTGGAGAAAAAAGGCTTCCCTGGGTGTCTCGGTTTTGTGGATGGGACCATTGTCCCGATTCACCAGAAGCCTGCGGTGGACGGCCAAGCATACTTTGATCGCAAACATAAGCACTCGATATCGTTGAAAGTTGTTTGTGACAGTGCCAACGTGTCACTGCATACCACTTTGGATGGCCTGGATCTGCTCATGACGCGACGGTGTACAAGGACTACAACTTGTACAAAACCCCGGCGAAGTACTTTGGCCCAGTCGAGCACCTGTTGGCTGACTCAGCCTACGCAAGCTCGAGCGCCGTGGTGCCTTGCTACAAGTCTCCGGCTGCTTGGTGCAAGAGAATTCAGAGTTTAATTATTGCCTGGCACACTCCCGGGTCAAAACGAGCATTGCATTGGGGTGCTGAAAGGCAGGTGGAGTTCTCTTCGATAGATCCGCTGGCCCTTAAATGGTATTACAGACATGAATCACATTAGGAACTGGGTGACCGTGTGCATTGTGCTGCACAACATGCTCGAGCACCTGGAGGATGCTTGGGAGGATCTCTATGAAGAAGGGGATGTTCCGGAGGAGGCTGAAGAAGAGCTCCGTGGCGTAATTTTGAGAACCTCCAGTGGGTGCCGTCTGGATGATATGAAAGTAACGACTCTAGCTATAAATTATCCCAGAGGATTCCTCCCAATGCAGTAAACATAGTCTGCGAGCTCGAAATGAGCGATGTTCTTTGACTTAACATCTCAGAAGATTGGGAATTTTTTCTATTTCCTCCGCACTCTTCCCCTGCTTCAAAGCTGCCAGCACAATTTCCTTTTCCGCATCTTTCTTGCGCAACTCCAATTTCCGTTCTTCCAACTCCAACTTGCGCGTCCTTTGCTCCCTTCCATTAAACCATCGGTGCTCTCTCTCCTCCCTCTCTGCAGCCCATGTCGCCTTTCTTTCCTCCTTATCTCTCTCCCTCTCGCGCTTCTCATCTTACCACTTCTCCCACTGGAGCCTCTGGTCATCTTGCTCCCGAATCGTTAAAGCCTTCTCTTGTGCTGCTTCCTTTAACGCCGTAGCGAAATTTTGGCGCGACTGCATGCTGGAATTTCGCAGAGACGACGGAGCCTTGCGCTTATCTTTCGTTGTTCCTCCGGGCGGCGCCTTCCTCTTTTGACCAGGCGTTAGGGGTTCTGGTAGGGGAGACGGCAAGGGCGGAACGTCATCGGCGACATCTCGTGGAGGGCTATTCCGAACTTCCTCTTCCTGACCGGGACTCGGTGGACTTTCTAATGGACTTGCTGGTGAGCCTAAAAATGGATCGCACATGCAAAATGAAAAGCAAGATGAAAAGTGATAATTTATACTCAGCCTAGAGCTTCAGATTGCGTCGCGGATACTCTGCTCCGTCCCGTTCCCAAGATAAACACACGGACTCACCCATCTCATTTCCATGCTGCGTTTTGTCATGCTGCACGTTCACTTCTCCGGTCGCCTCCTCGTCTTCGTTGTTGCAGTTAGCCTGGGCCGCCAGCGAATAGTCAATAAGGAGGGGTTGAACTGCTTGTTTTTTGCCAAAGAGTGCCTTCATCCGCTCGAAATGGGCGCAGATCCTGTTGAGCTTCTGCTCGACCGTAAATATCCCCTTCCGCCGGTCTTTGTAATGGGGTGCCATTACATAATTGATATTAAAGTTAGAATATCACAGTTTAATTTCAGACGCGTTGTCTGAAATTTAAATAAGAGATTATAAGTTATTATAATCTACGAAGTAAAAGTCGATTCGTTATAAATACAGAATCTTGCAGGTTAACTAATAGTACAGTTAGTTGAATACTTGATATTATTATATTAATTAGGTAGTTACTATACTATTAGCCTCTAAACCACCCATTAAATAAACACTCTTAATTTTGCGTTCTTAGGACAAAATGAATATTTATATTTACTTTTTGTATAGGATTAGTTGTTATCAACTAATCCTGCCCTAATTGTATTGCGCGCTTCCTCGCAATTACAGTGTAAGCCTGTAACAGGATCAGTCCTGTTACACCTGGTAGCAGTTTGTGGTCCGTCTTAACGACCACAGTTCCGTTCCGCTAGTCAACTAGCGCAGCGAAGATTAAGAGCCGCTCGGCATCAAGTCGTGAGACATGACGCCTGCCGAGAGAGAAAGAACGATGGAAGTGGTGACGAAACACTTCCCCCACTTCTCTTCGCGTAGTAAAGACGCGAAGGTAGAAATAGTTCGGTCTATGGGGACCGACATCATTACCTTCCTCCAGGCTAAGTCCCCGGAGGAAGTGATACAGGTGGTGAATCGCTTTAGGCGAAACCACCTAGAAAATCCAGAACGGCCCGCGCCAGAGGCAGCACGGACCGCAACTGCACCTGCAACGCATAGCGTTGAAGTGGTAAAGGCGCGCGTACCGCCCTTACCGGCGAAGGGGGTGAGCCCCTTCGTAGATGGTTCGCAGAGGTGGAAGATGCCATCTCTGCGCAAAATATTGTTGACGAACGTCAACAGACGTACTTCGCCACAACATGTCTGGGCGGCAGAGCCAGGGCATGGGATATGAGTCACAGAGCCACTGATGACTCTGCGTTCCTGACTTATCAGGAATTAAAAGCTGAGCTAAAGCTCAACTTTGAAGCTCCAGAAATGGAGCTAAGTAGTCGGCAGGAGTTCATGGAACTCCTGCAAGGTAATCTTGACCTTCAAGCTTACACTCAGAAGACGAAAAATTTGCTGTCAAATATTGTGTATGAGCCGGTGCCCCCTGCTATGCAGGTCACTGGCTTCATGAAGGGACTCAATGATGGTCCCGTCAAACAGAGTCTCTACCGGAACCCGCCAGAAACTCTAAGGGATGCCATCGATATGAGCATCCGTGAGGAGTTCAGCATGCGATCAGCGTCATCGCATGCTGGGTACAGCCGAAGGGCTCAACAGCCCTTCGCCTTTGACATGCTGCAACGGCATGTCAACAATCAGCAGTCAGGCAGACGAAGCTCACACTTCGTCTCAAGAAACAGCCACCCGCGCCAGGGCATGGGCGGTGGAGGTCCAGAGCCGATGGACGTATCGGTTGCGGTTGCTTCGAACACCAAGCACCGAAATTTAAGAAGAATATTCGATGCAATAGATGCGCGAAAATGGGGCATTTTTCCCATGAGTGTATGGCACCGAGTCCGGTGCCACGCAGTCAGCGGACGGAACCGTCCGCTGCACGGCGACACCAACAGGGACATCACCCTGTTGGTGCAAAAAATGTAGAACACCAGTAGGGGCGGGGCGCCCTACTGGGAATGTTATCCCACATGCCGACATAAGGGATGTGAGGGTAATAACCCCAGACGGGACTATGTCCTGTCAAAAGGTGCAGGGTGATGGTAAGCCTCTTATCACCCTGGAGGTTAAGCCGCACTGGAGCGATGTCCCCATGCGAGCTTTGTTTGACACAGGAGCGTCAAACAATTTCGTTAGAACTCAGAGTCTAACGCTGTTGAGCTTCGTGGAGGTAGAGACACCACGAAGTATGTTGTCAGTCCGGTTAGCAACAGGTGCAACCGTGACTATTCCAAAGCGTGTGATTAAAACACGCTTCGAGTTGCATGAACTGTCATTCGAGTATGAATTCATCGTCCTCGATTTAGATGACAAGTTCGATGTGATACTTGGAATCTTATGGATGTCCAAGTTTAGACCTTCGATCGACTGGGTTAACCTTTCGATCGACTGCGGCGGACCACAGGATCTGATCACCCTGTGTGTAATCCGGCTGTATCAGAAGATACAACCGCAGCGTCATACAGCCTGGTGGATAGCGATGGCACCACCAGGTCTGTTCTGACACGATCAGCGGAAGGTATCTCCGCTGGTGAGAGTCCAGAGGGACTAAAACACGCAACAGAAGAGTCGTTGCGTGTTGGAGAGAAACATTCCACGGGTGATAAAGACCACCGTAAGAATGAAGTGATATCCACGGTGGGAAACACCCACCGTGAGAATGAAGTGATATCCACGGTGGGAAACACCCACTGTGCGACCGAAGGTTCCAACACGATGAAATAATTCCGTGTTGATGAGAGTGAGCTCACGATCGAGTGCAATCGTGAGCACAACTCCGTGGTGGCGAGTGCCCACCACGTTGCGTTAGCCATGCACACGGGTGATAAATACCACCGTGTCGCAGAACAGGCGTCCGATCAGACAAGCACATCTGATCGCCAAAATTCCATGGTAGGCAGTGGCCACCATGTGGATGAGTATTCGCACACGGTGAATCGTAATCACCGTGTAGCAGTCAATAAGACGAGTGCGTCTGATTGCATGGACAGTTCCGTCGAGACGATCAACGTCTTGACGCAAACGGAGACCGGATTATCTACCCAGTCTCTGTTGATGGAACACCCTCCGAAAGAAGGTTCTGAGGTGATGGCTCTTCCAGCGCTAAGCTGGAAGAAGTTTATGAGAAACTTGCACGATGGTCAGATCGAACATATCTGTATTATCGTAGCAACAGATGATGTAGTGGATATTCGTGAACGAATATCCACATTACAAGTGGAAAACATTGGGAACGAGGTTCCCAATGATCAAACCAAAGTTCAGCGCTTTGAAGCGCAGAGCTGGGAGTCGCTTAAAGCGAACTCCCTATTTTATGAGGTACTTCTGGAATACGCTGACGTATTCCCAGAAGAAGTACCTAGCGAGCTCCCTAAGGATAAGGGAACTCGTCATGAGATTGACCTCGTGCCAGACACGAAGTATTGTGTTACGCGGCAATGGCCGTTGCCGCGTGATCAAGTAAAAGCGATCGACGAGTTTTTCGAAGCTCGTCGTAAATCAGGCCAAATGCGGGAGTCTATCTCACCGCACTCTACCCCCACCTTTTGTGTGAAAAAGTCCACAGGTGGGTGGAGAATCGTTCACGCTTACAACAAGCTGAACGTAGCGACGGTACCGGCACAGACGCCGATACCACGAAAAGATGCCATCATAGTGGCATGCGCGGGAGCACCATCTTTAGTGCTCTCGATCTAAGAGATGGATTTTATCAAATCCTAATGCGTGAGAAGGATATCCCTCTCACGGCGGTAAGCACCCCAAGCGGCATGCTTTGGGAGTGGCTTGTTATGCCGCAGGGGCTTCGAAATTCCCCTGCTACTTTTAACAGATGCGTAACGCATCTATTACGCCCGGTGCGAGAATTCGCACCGAGTTATTTCGATGACGTGATCATCCATAGTAAGGTTGAACACGATAAAAGCGATGTAGATGTCCATAGGGAACATCTACGTCGAGTGTTAGAGCTTATGAGTAAGCATAAGCTCTATGCAAATCTAAAGAAGTGCACCTTTGGTGCACCTGCGATACCCGTTCTTGGATGTTTTGTGGGCAAGAACGGGGTGCGTCCTGATCCAGAAATGATCAGGGTGATCGTTGAATGGCCTACGCCAAACAACGTTAATGTGGTGGGGTCAAGTTCGAAATCGAAAACATTAGCATCGATAACCTGACTACCACCATCGCGCCCAGCCTTCCAACTTTCGGAGGGGGTACTCCGCGGACCACCACTCGAGATCTGTTCCGATCTTCCGCTGCAAGCAGACGACCGGTCGTCATCAGAACCCACTTGGTCCGATTGTTTAGTGTCCATCTCACCTTGTGTACCCGATGGAATGGGCTAGTTACACACTCGGTGGATCGGGGTAGCAGATTGGATCGAACCGGTCTTGAATATAGAAGACCGATCTGGGTAGGTATCTCTGGGGCGGAACTCTTCACCCCAGACACAAACAGACCAAAAACACTTCCAAGAGATAACTTCCAATAGGTCGATCGTCCAAACTATCAAGACCTGACCAATACGAAATAATAGAGGGTAGACCGACCGTTCCGGTCTAGCCCCTGACCAATACGAAACAAGACCAAAACCGGTCTAGTTTCCAACCAATATTAAACCAAGCCAATATGTCCGCGTAAAGACCCAATATGCTCGTGAAACTCCACAAACGATATCTCCACGCCAAGACCAATCCCGTGAATAGCACGTTCCAAACGTACTTGAGTTGAGGTGTTGAGATCGCCCAATCGTACTCCCGACGAGGGACTTCCGGTGGGCCAAAGTGCGCGTGCGGCGCGTCCAGACCGGGTATAATGAGCGAGAGGGGATAATTCGACCCTCTTCCCCCAAACACTCCACGGCGGGCGGAGGCGACTAGTGTACGAAAAGGGAAGAACGGCGACCCCTAGCTTTGGTGTGAACCAAGACCAAAGGACTTCTACTTAGAAAAATCCTGCAACCGAAAGACTTCTACTTTTTTAGGCAAATCCACAACTAAAATACTACTACCCTATAGTCCCTAAATGTACCCACACAAAAATATGTAAAATACCCAAAGTCGGGTGACTCACCAAAACTTGCGTTCTTGACACTTCTTGAGTCTGATAGGCTGAAAAGCACCCCTTGTTTAAACCAATCCGAAATTAGACCAAATGCCTTGGCAAAACTTGACCAGAAGTGTGCCAAATTTTGGGCATGCTTCTCCACATTAAGGAACTTCGAAAGTTCCTTGGGTTGGCAACATATTTGCACAAGTATTCGTGCAACTATGCTGGGTTAATACGACCTCTTTCTCAATTACTTAAGAAAGATGTCGAATGGCATTGGGATACCCAATGCCAAGATGCTTTTGATGCAGTCAAGCAAAGCTTGACTGAACGCCTGTCTTGGCTATAGCCGATAACGAGCGTCCGTTCCACGTCGTTTGCGACGCGAGCGATTTCGCTATCGGCTGTGCTTTGATGCAGCGTGATCACGATGATCGTGATCGCGTAATCTGCTATCAATCGCGTCAGTTGCGCCCAGCCGAACGCAACTATCCAGTGCATGACAAGGAACTCCTTGCCGTGAAGTATGCACTGGCTAAGTTTCGGATCTATCTATTAGGAGATAGACAGTTTGTAGTTTACACGGACCATGCGTCGCTACGCACGGCCGTGAATTCACGACACATTTCTCAAAGGATGGCTCGATGGCTGTCATTCTTTGCTGAATACAACTTTACGGTTGAATACAAACCCGGAAAGTTGAACGTGATAGCGGATGCGCTATCACGAAGGCCCGATTACGAGACG
Organism: Peronosclerospora sorghi; assembly: GCA_026184515.1. Taxonomy (NCBI): domain Eukaryota; phylum Oomycota; class Peronosporomycetes; order Peronosporales; family Peronosporaceae; genus Peronosclerospora; species Peronosclerospora sorghi. The sequence continues at coordinate 2,003,842 of CM047582.1, forward strand.
AAACCGTCCGTAACTGAAGGTGCCAGTGCAAACGCGATCCGTTGCACTGCTTTGTCGTCGTCAATCATACGACAAGTAGCGCGAGGCGTACAAAACAGACTAGGAGACACGTCTGTTGATTGATAACTTAAGTAATCAATCAAGTGAGAAGCGCGACGAACTCCCAGAGTTCCTCCGCGTTTGCGTGCATCGCTATCGACTGCACGATAACCTGCTGCTTTACAGCACAGACCAAAAAGATGAAAGTCGCATCGTCGTTCCAAACGACGATGATCTCAAACATCAAATTATGTTTGAGTATCATAATGCACCGATTTCGGGGCATCAAGGTCGAGAGAAGACATACGCTTCTCTCGCACGTGGCTTTTACTGGCGAAACCAGTACAAGTGGGTACGGAAATACGTACGCGCTTGCGAGATTTGCCAGCGCGTTAAGCCTGCGCAGTCTGCACAGGCTCCGCTACAATCTCTGCCGGTTCCGACAGAGTGTTGGAAGTCCATTTCAATGGACTTCGTATTCGGTCTTCCACCCGACAATAGTCGGAAGACCGGAATAGTGGTCTTTGTAGACCGTTTCAGTAAGATGGTACATCTTACTGCAGTATCAGCGAACGTAACCGCCGCTCAAACAGCGCGGATATTCGTTGATACGGTATTCCGTTTGCACGGAATACCGGAAGACATTGTCTCGGATCGAGATCCGAGATTTACAGGACGTTTCTGGCAAGAAACGTTCTCATTGTTGGGAACCCAGTTGAAGATGCCAACTGTGGACCATCCGGAAACGGATGGGCAGACGGAACGGGTTAACCACGTTCTCGGAGACATGTTGCGATCATACGCACATGCCTTTGAACAGTGGAGTGACTAACTGTCACTCACTGAATTTGCGATTAACAATTCGGTGCATGCTTCAACTAAGCATACACCGTTCTACGTGAATGTGGTGGAGCGGCTTATCGAAGTTTTTGAGACTTGATCAGGCGGTACCACGGCGCCCAGACTGCCGACTAACGAAGGGGGTCCTCCGGATGTCTTCGACTGCTTGTGTTCTTGCTCACATTGTGTACCCGACGGCTAGGCGTGGGTCGCTCCTCAGGTGGCGGGGACAGCGCACAGCGAATTCTTGGTGCATGATTGAATTAACTAGCTTGTGACGATACAACCGATGTGATCAGGCGTGATCACGTGAGATCAGGTGCTTAATCCACGTCAATTAGCCGCGATCAGGCTTGATCAAGTTTGGGCCGATGCTAATAACCGACGATCAGCAATATTCCGTCTTGATCGCAAGTGCGATCAGGCGGCAGTCCGATGCGTTCAGGCGATGAAACGATGTAGATCAGTGGTAATCAGGCTTGATCAGTCTTGTGCTGATGCTAATAGCCGTAGTTCAGTTGTATTCGGTCTTGATCGCAAATGCGATCAGGCGTCTTGATCGCAAGTCGCGATCAGGTACTGAAACGAAGCCAATCGGTCGTGATCAGGCGCGATCAGGCTTTGGCTGACGCTAATAACCGTCGATCAACAATATTCTGTCTTGATCGCAGATGCGATACGGTGTCTTGATCGCAAGTGCGATCAGGTACTGAAAGGCTAGATCTGGGGCTAAAACTGCTTCCCAGTCGTAATATACCTTGATCAGACTTGATCAAGCACCGGAAGTCGTTCAAGTAGCAGTTGGCGCGATTTGCGATCAGCGATCACGATCACAATTCGCAAAAAGTGTCGATCAGGTGTTGATCGGTAGGGGGGTACTTGATCAGGCATAGGAAGTCTTCACTGCCTGATCGCGGAACCTCTAAGCCGTCAAACAGCTAAGGAACGCCCAAATCAATGCGATCCTATCCTAGACTATATGAGGAAAAAGTATTTATATTAAAATCCACCTAGAGTTCCCGTGGGGCGCTTAAAGCAGCCGAACTCTAGGGGCCAAACGTTAATTTCACGAGGAAGAGGTGAGAGCACTGCTCAATCACGTTCCCAAAACCAAAAACCTTTCAACGAAGATCCGCAGACACTGCGGGCGGAGTTGTGGGGTGAGTTCTCTTACTCTACGCCAACCGGTGGTACAAAAAAGCACTTAGTGCTCCCGCCCGGGACGTAGAGGTTTCAATAAGGTGGGGGCGCAAAGGTGCCTTCCCAAAAAACGATCAGCGCGATCGTACGCAAAAGGAGAACTATATTAGCAATTAAACCCTTAGATCTACCCTGTTCCTACTTTCAACCGATCCGCATCGTCCATTCGCAACGCCTTCCATCCACCAGTCGACCTGATTTTTCCGCTTGTTCCTTGTTTGTCCGCTGGTGTTCGCCGCGATCCTGTAAGTAATCCGCACATCTTCCGTGTCCCTTCTATATCCTATCTATGTACACCACGGTGGTACGTACTACTGTACCCACCGTGGTACACATGGCGGTACCCACCGTGGTACACATGGCGGTACCTAATTATGTACTACTGTATCCACTATCTGCGTCCACTATCAGGCCCCTAATTTAGGTCCTAATATTAGTCATAATATTAGGCCCCCTATGGGTCTAATAAAATGTCCAACACTAGGCCCTATTTTTGCCTAATTAAAAAGTCCGCTTTACGACAACCGCCCCTGAGTCTCGTCCCAGCCGTACAGCGGTTGGGGCGAGGGTCGACCATGCCGTTGATTCTGGGGATCATACTGCCGTTGGAGAATTTGTCGTTGCACATCGATCAGGTCACCATCCAACTGTCGATCATCACCCATCATCTGCACCGTCTCCCCTCAATCAAGCCCAGTTCCATCAGGCGGTTACCGTTGGGGCTGTCCATTGCGATCTAACACTCGACTGAGGGCAACCGTGACAACTGCGATCAGGCTGTCTCGATCAGGCATTCACAGTCTGCTATGCCATCTTCAACGGACAGCTTGTCACCCCACACCACCAACGTTCCTGCCTTGGATAAGGCCGCAGCTGATCAGGCGATCGCCGCGATCAAGCAGGCCTGCGATCTGCAAGAGGCTCTCCGTGCCAGCAACGAGCAGGTCGCCTTGTTGTCTGGCTCACTCGCCATGAGTGAAGACACGGTTGCGATGCTTCGTCGGCGGCTCACTCGTACCCAACCACCATACCTCGCAACATCGATCGTAATCATACCACTTCAAGTCATTCATGTTACCTCCATTAATCGTGAGTTTCATCAACCATTTCTGCGATCAGAGATTTTCGATCGTGATTCCTGATCGGTACGTCGATCGCGCGCTAGTTGGACTCTTCATCCACTTGCATGACGTTGAAACGATGTCTGTTCACCATCTTCCTTTCGAAATCCTTCATCAAGGCATCACAATTCAAATCTGCCTCGTCTACCCACGACGGCTCGGAATACCCCTTCCAGTAGACTTGATATTCTCATAACGTCCTTCCATATCTATTCTTTCGACCCGATCGCACATCGGTAATACGATCAACTTCAAATTCATCGGAATCTAGCGTCCTTTCCCAGCGATCTTCAGGTAGCAAAGCTTCGTCGAAGTCGAAACGATCTTCTATTCCAGCTGCTAGCACAGTAGTGGGACGATCAGGAAATTCCTTGACTAATTTCAACTTGGACAGGTGTACCACTGGGAACATACGATAATCGGTGCCGGCGGTGACCAATCTCGCTGCATGATCGCCGATCACCTCCTCAACTCGGAAGGGTCCATGCCACATATGCGCCAGTTTCTTCGCGAACCCTTCTTTCACCCGATAAAGGTACAACCAGACCCTTGAGCCAGCCTCGATCTTGTGCGGAGTCACCTGATCGTTGTGTTTCTCAGCCCGATCAACCATCTCTTGGTGCAATCGAGTGCTCACTTGATCGCGGGCATATCGGTAGTCTTTTTGCAACTTATATCTCCACCGACGAGCGTCTCGATCTTTACGTCGAATCCCGCCCAGTTGTAACGTTGATTCCAGCGATGATCGTGGATCCCACCCATAATCCAAGTAAAAGGGCGTTTCTCCACGAATGCGATCAGGGGCGAATTCAACGCAAAAACCAGTCACTCTGCGTATGCACTCCAATCCTTCTGGCCGACATCTGACACATACATCTTGATGGCCCTCGTAATCGTCTGCACCGTTCTTTCTGCCTTGCCATTTGCCTGCGGACGATACGCCATAGTGGCACTCTGCCGTTGTCCCACGATCTTGTTAAACGCACGAAATACTTCCGACATAAAGCCAGGCTCTCGGTCGTGCCTGATCACCTCACTTGCACCAAATCGTCGGAACACGCACTCTTCGTAATTTTCCGCGACTTTCTGCGCTGTGCAAGATGATCCAGCTTTCGCGATCACCATACCCGTGAACAGATCAACCCAAATCAGCAGTTCGGTATGCCCATCAATTGATCGAGGCAGTGACGGTATGTGATCCATGGCAATCACTTGGAACGGGTACGTGGCCTCGATATTCCCCGGCGACATGCCCTTGATCGTAGGCTGGCCCTTCCCCGTTTCGCAATACACACATTGTCCAACAAATCTTTGCACGCTTCTGAATAGACCCCGCCAATGGAAGTACCGTCTGATCCGTTGATAGGTGCGGCCTATACCCTGGTGTCCTCCTTCCGAACTCACGTGATAGTGGTGGAGGACATCTGCGTGCAAGGTCTCGGGTAGTACCAGCTTAATTGACGATCGGCGATCATCTTGATCATACTGATCATCCCCGGTTTTCCTTTTAGCCGCATTTCCACAGTAAATCAGTAATCCTTGTTCGTCAACATCATAGTTGTCAGCAATTTTCTCACACTCCTTCACCTCGTCTGCGCTCAATTGGATAACGTCACCGTACAGATAACACCGCAAATCGTGGATCCATTTCTCTTCATCCTGTGCCTTTTTCACCCGTTCCATTCCCTATTCCGGCTACTGGTACATCGGTCCATGTTGACGGTCGGGGTTGCCGGTGGTTACGTGATCGGGTCGTCACTAGCACTTGCGGGGCGGATTGATCTTCGTTCCATGTGATTACTTCGGGTAGACGGTTGAGATCAACTAATCCTTCCAGCTGTTTCTCATCTTCAATCTCAACTCTTGTTCCACCCTGCATAGCCATGGTGGTCATGTGATCTGCACTCCTATTCCACTCTCTCTTGACATGTACCAAATCATGATCACTCCACTCGCGTATGAGGTTAAATGCACGCTGCTGTAGCACTTGTAATCGCGGAGCTTTGCACTCCATTTCTCCTCGCATTTGCCGGATCACCAAATTAGAGTCCACACACACGATCACCCTTCCTTTGGGATATTGTGCCAACAAGTCCAGACTTAAAAGCAACCCGTGGTATTCTGCTTCATTCACCGTGATATCCGGTGCATGATCGGCGATCGCGATCATAATCTTCCATTCCGGTAACTTCCACACAATGGCACCAAATGCACCCACACGTCGCTTGACACTTGCCGATCCATCAAAACTGATCACGTAAAGTTCTTCACCTTTTTTAACCGTGGGAGGTGGTACTTCGATCATCTGCCGCGGTTGCTTTTTCGGTGCGATCGCGACCAACGCTTCATCAATTTCGGTGCGAGGGGTGATGCTTGCGGCTAACGCCCCTAGCACCTACTCTTCTCCATGCACACATTTCTTGATCTCGAGGTCCCACTGTGATAGGATCGCAGCCCATCTACCTAATCTCCCGTCCAACCCATTGGTTGTTAGTAACCACTTCAATGTAGATAGACGTGATAAAACGGTGATCGTCTTTCCGACCAGCATCGTAAAGTAAACATCCAAAATTCGTAAAAGCGCCAGAACTTCCTTTTCGACGGGGCTGTAATTTAGCTCACCGCTTTTCAACGTTCGGCTAGCGAATGCGACGGGATGATACACTTGATCGTATTCTTGTACTAGAGCGGCAGATACTGCCCATTTGCTAGCGTAAACCACGATCACCGGCGTCTTGTCCTGGTCAAATTGTCGCAGGGTTGGAGCTGATGCAATCTTCGCCTTTAGCATGCTGAATGCCACTTTTGCTCTAATTAGTCGATCATCCTCGTGATTTGATTTCGCCTCACTATGTGATCGTTTCTTCAACTCTTGATAATCTATCTCCTTCAATTCGTAAAGCACGGCGGCATAAATTGCGAAATCTTCAATAAATCGACGATAGTAATTTAGGCTTCCCAAGAACGATTGCATAGCACGTAAGATGCCAGGGAAAGGCAAATTGATCAGATCGTCCAGGTTCTTTGGATTTGTTTCTAACCCGCGGCAAGAGACGTGATGTCCTAAATAGGGCACTTCGCTTCGCCCCCAGTACGATTTAGCCACGCTGATCGACAAATTCCATTGATCGCACTTTTCCAGCAAGTGCCGCACCTTATCGCATAGGGTGGACCAAGTAGGTGCAGGGATTAATATATCATCGATATATGATCGCCGTTGCAGCACAGACGGGCCCGGCGCTTTGTCGGGTTCTCCTGCTGTAAATACATCAGCTGATTCATCTGCACCGTCTTTAAACCTAAGATATCCATATAGTGCATTGTCGATCAACCGCTGATAAATTTGCGGAGCATTCTTGAGGCCAAAGGGCATCCTATTCCACTCAAACAATCCAAATGGAGTGACAAACGCCGAAATTTGGCGTGCCCGATCGGTCATAGACACGACCCAGAAACCACTCGCCATATCCAAGGAGAAAAACCACAACGCTTTATCCAAATCTTCGAGTAGATCGGTGATCAGGGGCATTGGGTACACCATCAAACGCGTGAGTTGATTCACCGCGCGATAATCGATGCATAGACGTATATCGACCCCATTCTTTTTCACGATGATCACTATAGGCGATGCCCAGGGTGACGTTGACGGCTGAATGATCTTAGCTGCTAGCAACCCCTTGATCAGGACCGACAACTTCTCGCGAAATTGTGGGGCCACTTTCCGGCACTTTTAGGCGATCGGGCGCGCATTACCCACATCGATATCACAAACAACTCCTCGTGCAGCGGGGGGTAGCGCGTTTCCCTTCCCGATCAACAGATGTTTTTTCGCCCAAATTATTTCGCGAAGTTGATCTATCTCCTCCACTGTGTTGACTGTGGGATCTCCGACTAGCAAATCATCTTGGTTACTTCTTCGGTGCTTGCAGATACTTCGGGTAACGTAGCAAGCTGCTTCTCCAATTCTTCCACATACAAATCTCCACCTTCGTGATAACAAACCTGATCGTCAATAGGTGTCACGTCGAATTCGCTGGGGCTAACTGAGACAGGGTTATTACACGCATCTTGAGTAGGTGTATCGCTTGAAACAGGCTGTTCAACTCCATGATTGAGGGTCGGACCTTTCACTTCCGGCCCCTGATCGCACCGCTCTTGCACCCCTTGCACCTTTTGCGCCCCTTCGGTTACCAACGCTACAGATGCGACGATCGTGTCCGTGGGACGTACTAAGATACTTCGAGGAGTTGGATACTCCTTCTTCTCGACTAATGGACCCTGATCGACACTTTCTTGATCGTCAGATACCAGATCGGTGGAGGCTTGATATGCCAATTTTGCCACTCTTTTTAACGGTTGGACCCGATCGAAACAAATCCGGGGCGGCGGGGCACATCATCTTTGTCCATCCAAATACCTAAAATCGTCTCTTCTTGAACAATGATGGGGTGATCGACGATGTTCGTAGCACGTAAATACCTCAAATTGCCCGCGCCCCTAGCGATAGTGGGGACCCAATCTCTTCCACGAGTAATCCACAACTTGCGAGATTGCTGATCGTAAATTCGTACTTCGGCTGATCGACCTACTGGGAATGTTCATACTGATCGAACTTAATATAATTACCGCTCGACCCATACAACTGTCGACGTCCCTCCAGTGGGATGATCACTTCGTCAGGTAAACTTAGTGCGCCATGAGCGATATCTAATCGAACACCAGCTGGTATCATGAAATCCATACCCAATATGGCATCTTGACCAACAAGTTTGCCCACCGATGCCTGGAAAAATTTAAACCAATGAGCCCGATAGCGTGATCTTGATTTTTACACGTCCTTCTGTTTGGTATGCACTTTCTCCAATGCCGACACATTCTTGTGTTTGACTCGTGTCAATCCAACAACCCACCTTACGAGCAAAGGTTGAGTCGATGATCGACACTTCGGCACCAGAATCAAATAATATCATAGCACGCTCGTTATTGATTTTTCCACTCACCTTGGCTTGCTTGAACCATTTCTTTGGCGAGTGATATTTCCAATATCCACGTGATTCGCCTGGAAGTAATTCGACTTCCATGATCACAGGTGATCGAGAAAACTCATCAATATGGAAGTTAGCCAAACGTGGTAAATCAAGCTGATCGCTTATCTCTCGTTGCTACTCGATCAGCCCTCTTCTTATCCACAAATGCAAAAATAGACAAACTAGAACGCTCGTCTCGTACCAGATTCCAACCTGGCGAGCGTCCTAGTTTAACAAATCTTCGGCTTCCTTGGGCAACAGTCCTGCATGCTTGGTAGGGTTATACCACTGGCGGATGCGGTTGTAAAATTCTTCCATAGGGCACTTCCCCACATCGTGAATCTCGCCGCATGCTCGGCAGACGTACAGGCATTGATCGGTGGGGTGTCCTTTCTTGCCACACTTCAGGCAAGTCAGGCGCTTCCAGCAACGTAAGTTGTCGTGTCTGATCGATCCACAATGACTGCACTTCTTTATCGCCCCTTGATCGAATGCGTTGGAGTCGCTTCGTCTGCCTGATCGTGACTCGCCAGGCTGATCGTGCGCCCCTGGTTGATCGCGCATAGTAGCAATCATATAGCGACGCTGATCGCCATCACTTCCACTATCATCAGCACTTGATTCTTAGCTCCCCGACGTTACCTTGATCGCACGTACGCCCCTAGGCTTTCGCGTCGCGGCCGGTGCTCTATCGTCGCCGGATTTTGGGCGGAATCTGCTGGTGCCTACTGCCGCTGTTGGCTGATACCACTTGTTGCGTGCTTATGCCCGCAACGTTTCTTCCAAGTCCGAAGCACGATCCAAGCGTAGGATAGCCAGCTGATCGGCGAGTTTGCGATTGGCCAGAGTGTCCAGAAAATGTTGAACATGTTCGCGAAGACTTTCGGGCGGTCCATCTGATCGGTAACTTAGCTCGCAGTCCCGCCACATTCAGTCGGTGCAAATATTCGATAGGACTTTCGTCTGATCGCTGCTTCATATAATAATAATGGCGGTATACCGATTGACCAGTTCCACAGTATTGTCGTAAAGCGGACTTTTTAATTAGGCAAAAATAGGGCCTAGTGTTGGACATTTTATTAGACCCATAGGGGGCCTAATATTATGACTAATATTAGGACCTAAATTAGGGGCCTGATAGTGGACGCAGATAGTGGATACAGTAGTACATAATTAGGTACCGCCATGTGTACCACGGTGGGTACAGTAGTACGTACCACCGTGGTGTACATAGACAGGATATAGAAGGGACACGAAAGATGTGCGGATTACTTACAGGTACGCGGCGAACACCAGCGAACAAACAAGGAACAAGCAGAAAAATCAGGTCGACTGGTGGACGGAAGGCGTTCCGAATGGACGATGCGGATTGGTTGAAAGTAGGAAAAGGGTAGATATAAGGGTTTAATTGCTAATAAAGTTCTCCTTTTGCGTACGATCGCGCTGATCGTTTTTGGGAAGGCACCTTTGCGCCCCCAACTTATCGAAACCTCTACGTCCCGGGCGGAAGCACTAAGTGCGTTTTTGGCACACCGGTTGGCGTAGAGTGTGAGAACTCACCCCGCAACTCCGCCCGCAGTGTCTGCGGCTCTTCGTTTAAAGGTTTTTGGTTTTGGGAACGTGATCGAGCAGTGCTCTCACCTCTTCCCCGTGAAATTAACGTTTGGCCCCTAGAGTTCGGCTGCTTTAAGCGCCC
>CM047582.1:2032745-2051477 GCA_026184515.1 Peronosclerospora sorghi
AAATACCTATTCCTCGTATAGTTCTAGGCTAATAGCGCATTGATTTGGGCGTTCCTTAGCTGTTTGACGGCTTAGAGGCTCCGCGATCAGGCAGTGAAGACTTCCGCTGCCTGATCAAGTACACCCCCCCTACCGATCAACACCTGATCGACACTTTCTGCGAATTGTGATCGTGATCGCTGATCGCAAATCGCGCCAACTGCTACTTGAACGACTTCCGGTGCTTGATCAAGTCTGATCAAGGTATATTACGACTGGGCAGCAGTTTTTAACCCCTGATCGAACCTTTCAGTACCTGATCGCATCCGCGATCAAGACAGAATATTGTTGATCGACGGTTATTAACGTCAGCCAAAGACTGATCGCGCCTGATCACGACCGATTGGCTTCGTTTCAGCGCCTGATCGCATTGGACTGCCACCTGATCGCACTTGCGATCAAGACGGAATACTGCTGATCGTCGGTTATTAGTATCAGCCCAAACTTGATCAAGCCTGATCGCGGCTAATTGACGTGGTTTAAGCACCTGATCGCACGTGATCACGCCTGATCGCGTCGGTTGTATCGTCACAAGTTAGTTAATTCAATCTTGCACCAAGAATTCGCTGTGCGCTGTCCCCGCCACCTGAGAAGCGACCCACGCCTAGCCGTCGGGTACACAAGGTGATCAAGAACACAAGCAGTCGAAGACATCCGGAGGACCCCCTTCGTTAGTCGGCAGTCTGGGCGCCGTGGTACCGCCTGATCAAGTCTCAAAAACTTCGATCAGCCGCTCCACCACAGTAGCTAAAGGAGGTATTCCTTTTGGCTACAAACACTCACAGCACGCGTGGCCGGTCGAGGTCGTGCGTCTAGCTGTATTGGCTTGTTTTGTAAACTGAATATATATTTAATATGTAATTAGACTAAATTAATTTAAACTAATGTAGACTATATGTAATACTAAGTAGAACTTACTAAATTCGTACCTAGTAAAATGTAGTGTACACCACCTGTGTACGGACACGTGGATGGCTGACACACTACCACATTAAGGGCCCCTGCCCTGATTGGTTAAAATAACCAATGGGTCCAAATCTTTCGGACCGGTCAATACTGACCCCAACCGTAGTGTACTTACGTACACAACATATCTAAATGTATCCAGAATGCCACCCTGTTACATATCTCCCCAATGGCTTACCACTCCGACAACGCCGAACGGCGATGTCGGGAATCCAATCCGTTCCCCACACGTGGGGAAAATGCACTAGCTAGTGCGCCACCCCTACCAATGTCGGATGATACATCCGGATCGCCGAAGGCTATCTATCATCACCAATGAGTTAGATGCGGCTCAAGAATCCCAGCTTGCCGCACAGGCACGAAGGGCTGTGTTGCGCGCCCCGAAACGCCCGCCACGGGAGGCATATAAGTTTGAAGGTCCTCGTGACCTTCCAAGTGGGCTAGGACTATGGTAAGGAATGGTTTAGTATTCTATACTCCAATTCCTGCGTCTATACAGCCGTATCAATGCGAACGCCGGGAGAAACTCCAGGAACAACTGCCCACGCAGAAGCAGTTCACTAGCGTCTCATACCGATAGCGCCTAGACAGACAGGCACAGGGTGCCCCTGTTGAGAACCTCCACGAGGTTTCTATTGTTATTTCTCCGGGAGAAAGTGCCGAAGATGCCGAAAAGAAATTCCGCGATTGGACGGAAGGGGAGAAACTCCTCCCTAGCTTTACTGAGCTGCACGACAACTATTCCGAACGTGACGTTCGGGTGGAGAGGGCGTTGCGCTTGGCATTTGCCAGAGCCAAAGCGATGGGGCTATTACGCGCCCCATATTACACGCGCTATTCCAGCGCTCCTGCCCCCAACGCGGTTCCAGAGAGCAGTGTGGTCACCACATCTTCCTCCGTCGAACTGCCAACTACTGGGAGTTAAGGGGATTCTCGTGCCCCTTTAATCGTTGTCTCGCAGCGGGATTCTCCCGCTCGAAAGCGTCAACGACGTCACGGAAATCCTGCCGCAGGGGAGTCTCGGACTCCCACGAACTATGTGAATGTGGATAACCCTTCCACTTCACCAGATATTGGATTTGACATCGATGATGGCGTCGCGCCATCAGACGCTCCACATGGTAATGTGAAGTACCCTCAGTATCGAGAATTGGAGGAGGAGGTTGCGCAATTGCGACGTGAGATTTGCGAGCGCTGTGATCGACACAGCCATCACATCCATGATGTCCGGGAGGGCCTCCGAGATGAGTGGGATGCAATTGGACGCTTCGAGAAGCGGCTTGACTCTCTCGTGTCGTCCGTTGCGGAGCTTCGTGGTCGCATTTTTGCCCTGTCGGACATCCTCCGCCCTGCCGTGTCTTACGGCTCTTATGACTACCTGCCTTTTCAACCCCCTACAAGAGGGGACCCGCCTTCGGGTCCTGGTATGGATTAAGCATACCCACATAAAAGGTTGGATGCGTACGCATCGCCTTCGGAATATCCAAGGTGTACGCCAAGCCCTTTCGGGCTAGCACCTTGAAAGGCCACACAAACCTGGGGCGCAGTTTGTTTCGTAACACATTCGAAACTTCATGTGTAGGAAGGTTTTTAGCGTTTAATAAAACACTATCTCCTACTTTGTACGCCCTTTCGTTACGCCGACCCTTGCGGTCGGCCTGTTTCTTTTGCGTGTCTTGGCTTTCCGCCATGGCATCGCAAACGTGTCGTAAGACACTAAGGCGCGTCCATAAAAACTTATCGATGTGCTTGCGAACAGATACAGGGCTGACATCGGGGAATCCTCCCCCCTCAAGCCCTGGGCCACACACACGTGGCGTCAACGGAACCCTCGGATTCACTAATCCGTTCACGTAAAACGGGGTAAACCCCATAGATGCATGGAACGAATTGTTGATAGCAAATTTGGCCATAGGAAGCATCTCACTCCAACTCTTTGGAGAAGCCGGACATAAACTCCGGAGAATATCTTCCACAACGCGATTGACGCGTTCCGTTTGTCCGTCCGTCTGCGGATGGTCCGCAATGGACATGAGGAGCTTGGTGACCATAACCTTAAGCAACGCCACCCAAAACTGTCCCGTGAAACGGGGATCCCGATCCGATACAACGGATTCGGGTAGACCATGCTGTCGAAAGACACGGTATAGGAACACTTTCGCTGTTCCTTGTCCATCAATGGACTCGCACCGCCGCCAGGCGAGCCATCTTGCTCAAACGGTCTACAAAGACCAATAAGCCGGTTTTACCGGCTTTATCTTTCGGAAAACCGAAGCTAAAATCCATAATAATGGATTTCCAACACTCCGTCGGAACGGATAAGATAACCAAAGGCGCAGCTGACTCTGCAGAGGGTTTGACCCTCCGACACGTCTCAGAGGTGCGAATATACGCTCCGACCCACTAATACATCTTGGGCCACCAATAAAAAGCGCTTAAAGCGCTGTAGGTCTTATCCCGACCTAAATGACCTCCGGTAGGGGCGTCATGTGCCTCAAAGAGGACTTTATACTTCGGTTCCTCATCATGAGGAACAACCACCCGCGGAGTGTCCTCCGCGCTCGTGATATAATATAGCAAACCGTCACAGTACCCGCAACGGTGTAACCGAGCTTTAGTTCGTCTTGAAAGGGTAGGCTCAGACGAGCCAAGTCCCTTTCCACCCAACGCGCTGATAAGCGCCGTACATTGTGGGTCTTTCTCATACGCCTGGCGTATGAGATCCACCACAGACGAGGTGATGAATATCGCGTGAGCGAGCTCGTAATCGGGACGACGCGAAAACGCATCTGCAAGCACGTTCTGCTTTCCAGGTTTATACTTAACCTCAAAGTTGTACTCCGCAAAGAAGGGGTGCCAACGGGCCATCCGTTGCGAGAGATGAGGCGACTTTGTCGCTGTCCGTAAGGACGCGTGGTCAGTATAAACCACGAACGGATTTGATCCGAGTAGGTGAGCCCTAAATTTGACAAGGGAATACTTCATAGCAAGTAGCTCCTTGTCATGAACGGGATAATTCCGTTCCGTCGCTTAAGTTGCCTCGACTCAAACGCGATCACGCGTTCTCTTCCTGCATCATCTGCTTGCAACAAAGCACATCCGATTGCGAAATCGGAGGCGTCGCAGACGACGCTAAATGGTTTCCCATAATCTGGGAGAGCAAGAACTGGGTATTTTAACAAGCTTCCCTTAACCGCCTCGAAGGTGGCTTGGTGTTTGGTTTCCCAACACCAATCTACATCCTTCTTCAGAATGTCAGTCAATGGCTTCTCCATCTCAGCGTATTTCTCGCTGTATTAGTGGAGATAATTGGATAATCCAAGCCACTTCCGTAAATCTCTAAGATTTACATGCGAAGGCCACTCCACAATGGCTTTCACCTTCGCGGGACCCGCCCGCACTCCATCCTTACCGATGAAGCATCCGAGGAAAGGAATTTCCTGAGCACCGAAGATACATTTGGATTCGTTCGCATATAACCTATGCTCCCTCATACATTCGAGCACCTCTCGAAGTGTATCATGTGCGTCTGAACATCAGACGAGTCGCCTTCCGCGCGACTATGAACGAATATATCGTCGAGGTACGTCTGAGCGTACATCCTATGAGGGCGGAAGAGTTGAGTCACCAAGCGATTGAAAGTCGCTGGCGCATTCGAAAGCCCCTGTGGCATAACAAGCCACTCCCACAGCATGCCACTAGGCGTGCTGACCGCTGTAAGCGGAATATCGGACGCTCGCATGAGATCCTGATAATACCCGTCCACCAGATCTAAGCCACTGTACACAGTACAGCCCCCATATTGTTCTGGAGGACATCCTTCCGAGGGATCGGAGTCTGCATGGATACGGTAGCTGCATTCAGCTTGTTGTACGCATGCACAATGCGCCACTTTCCGTTCGGTTTACGAACACAAAAAGTGGGAGATGAGTGGGGAGACTTTCTATCCCGTACCATCCCTGCCTCTTCTTTCTCCTTGAAGAATGCGTCGATGACGTCGCATTGCGCCTTGGGGAGAGGCCACTGCCTAGTGACGCAATATTTTGTTCCAGAAACCAAATCGATTTCATGTCGGACTCACCGATCCGGTGGTAACCCCATCGGCGGGTTGTCACTAATGACATCTCCAAATTCCTTCAATAAGGAATGGTAAGGGTCCTCAGGATCCACAAGGATTTTGAGACCGCTTCGGGCATTCAATTCCTGTTTGGTTTGCACCAAAACTGACTCGTCCATCGTGGATGAGGAGTTCAACTCCTCTCCCGGACGCAACACGACAACCTCGTCGATTTCACCTGCTTTCAAAGCAGTTTCAAACTAGTTGAAGGACATCTCCTCCAACGATAACAGTTCGCCTACCCCAGGCAGCCGTTCTAGGCTCACGCCTTCTGTGACAACACCTGTCACACTATTCAGCATCCGATAGGACTGCTGACTATTGGCCTCGGGACTCATCCCGGGACCCAGATGGGGGGAGTCAATTGCGCCATCTATTGGAAGCGCATTGCGCCTATCCACAGAGGTCTCTACCTCTACCACCGATGACTCGCCGGTCTCACCTACAACGGCGTGGTCGGAATCAATTCCGACGTGCGAAAGAGAAGAACTACGGGTCTCTTCGCTTGGAAGCTCCTCGCGCTTAACCTCAGAGTAATCCACCTCTAACACTGGCGACTCACCAGTCTCGCCTATATCGGCGCGGGGATTAATCTCCGAATCCCCCTCGTCAAGGAACACTTCCTTGACCTCATTGGGATTGATGATCTCATACATCCCAATCTCTGGCATCTCACGCAAAAGTCGCTTTTACGATCGAGAAAAGGTGGGTTCATGACTCGCCAATGCTTCACCCAATGGCGGGTGAGTTGAGCCAATGGACTTATACTTCCAGTCTATCCATGGCTCGTGGCGTTCCAGCCACTTCATGCCCAGAATGAGGTCATACCTCGAGTCTAAATCCAGGACTAGGCAACGTTCTAAGCTGTCGAAGTCTGCAAACTTCAGCTTAAGGTAAATCGAGACCTTTGGTACAGAAACCTGTACGCCCGTAGCAAGACGGACCGTGACAACGTCACGAGAACGTGCCTATAGGGCCTCGGCATACAGCCGACTCTTCACAAGAGAATCCCGTATGACATAATTGTCAGACGCTCCATAGTCTATCAAGACTCTCCAAGGCTTATCAAAGCCTTTCACGTCCGCAAGGACGACCAGCAAACCTGGCTGGTATACCAACTCGGTGCTAGAGAGCACCTTTTCCCTCGGGGCTTTGTGCTGTCGGCCTCTACCTTGGGGCTTAACAGCAATGAGGGGTCCCTCAGTAGGGCGCCCCGCACCTACTGGGAGCCGTCGTTTCCCGACGTCTTGGGCAAGGGCTTTTTACCCACCCTCGGCCCCTTAAAGCGAGTGTCTCGCTGGGGATTTATCGGAAATCTGTTCCGCAGATGATCCGTGCTTCCACACAGGAAGCATCTCAGCAGTCCATTCCGCTGCAGCATTGCCAGGAGATCCACTTCCTGACCTTGCGAGGTAGAGTCACCGTGATTCTTAGCGGAAGGTTTCTCCTGCGTTTCGACCTGACTCAGGTCCATGGGTTCAGGAACCACCTTAGAGGAACCAAAGTTCCTCTCGGCGTTAAACGCCATCTTAAACGCCTCCCCCAGGGATTGTGGTCGGCATCGGAACATTTGCAAACGTGCTGGCCCTTCTTTCAGGCCTCCCATGAAGACGGGAATGGACAAATCGTCCCAATACGCTTTCGCGTGCATCCATGACAACAGGGTCTTAGTTCTTGGACGTATGTCTCCAATTCCGTAGTGCCCTGGCGGCACCTCAGAAACGCCAGCTGATTCTGGAAACCCAGATCAGGCGTGGAGTACATGTCCATAAGCTTTTGCTTAAGGATTTCCCAAGTTGGGAACACGTCCGTGACCGAATCCGAACACGTAAACGCCAATGTACGGGCTTTACCCGTAAGATGGGTCAGTGCAAGTCCCACTTGCAAGTGATCCGCGATCACATTCGCTGTGGCAAAGGCCGTTTCGACCTCTCGAAGCCACACATAAAGGTTATCACCTTTTTCACCGGTTAATTCCTATATCTTAAAGGATAACGGAGGGCGCACCCCCGTAGACGCAGAATAACTTACGGACACACTCGCCTCATGGGCGAGGAGGGCGTTAACCCTCTCGCGCACGGCATCAAGCCCTGCTCCACTAGGTGTCGCATGCGAACCGAACCCAATATGGGTACTAGCCTCTTAAGGGCTTCCTGTTGGACGGAGGTTAACCTAGACCAATTGTTCGGTTTCATCCTTTGCAGATGATGTTGTCTACCAACGCAGGTGTTGGATTGACGGCAAGTGCTACCAGATGTAGCCGGTGCGTACACGCACGGTGCGGCTAGCGCACAGAGGAAGACTTTCCTTAAGCGGCGATATGCCGCTACTTAGCCGATACGCCCTTATAAAAGGGCTTAGTAAGAGATTGCTCTCTTACCCGGGGCCAAGTTTTCCCTTGGTTTACCAGTTAGAATTAGCTAACGCCTTGAAACAAGGCTTCCCTTAGAAAGGGAGTAGCTAATGGAGGTATTCCCTTTGGCTACAGACACTCACATCACGCGCGACCGGTCGAGGTCGTGCATCTAGCTTAATTAGTGTATTTTGTAAACTGAAGATACATTTAATATGTAATTAGCTTAAATTAATTAAACTAATGTAAACTATATGTAATACTAAGTAGAACTTACTCCATTAGTACCCAGCCGAAATGTAATGTACACCACCTGTGTACCAACACGTGACAGACTGCCACGCCTTCACCAAGGGCCCCTGCCCTGATTGGTTAAAATAACCAATAGGTCCAAACCTTTCGGACCGGTCAACACTGACCTCAACCGTAGTGTACTTACGTACACAACATAACTAAATGTAACCATATGTAACTGTGGTGGAGCGGCTGATGAAAGTTTTTGAGGCTTGATCAGGCGGTACCACGGCGCCCGGACTGCCGACTGACGATAGGGGTCCTCCTGTTGTCCTTGACTTCTTGTGTTTCTGATCACCTTGTGTACCCGACGGCTTAGGCGTGGGTCGCTCTCCAGGTGGCGGGGATGGCACACTACAATTCCTTGTGGCAAGACTGAGTTGAGTTGGGATGAGTCGACTGATGCGATCAGGCAATGATCAGGCGCAATCAAGCTTGAACCACGTGCGATCAGGTGTGATAAACGGTGATCAAGCTTAGGCAGGAACTAAGAGTCGTCGATCAGCGGTGATCAGACTCGATCAGGCGCGATCAGGTGCTAAAAGTCACTGATCAGATAGTTGGCGCGAGCTGTGAGCAGCTGAGTGCGGGTCGCGAGTCGCAGTGTGTCGATCAGGTGTTGATCGGCGAAGGGGTACTCTATCAGGCAGCGGAAATCTTCACTGCCCAATCACATAGCCTCCTTAAGCTTAATCCGTCAATAGAATACCCAAAATACCTTGTATTCTAGACTTAAGCCTTAGAGGGACGGCCGATCAGCGCGTTCGACGGGCTGATCGACGATTACCACCAAAATCCGCCTAGTGTTCCCGTGGGGCGCTTAAAGCAACCGAACACTAGGGGGCAAAACGTGGGCCAATAGGGGAAGAGGTGAGAGCGCACTGCTCGATCACGTTCCCGAGACCAAAAAACCTTTAAAAGAAGAACCGCTGACACAGCGGGCGGGGTTGTAGGTGAGTTCTCACGCTCTACGCCTACCGGTGGGCCAAAAATGCACGAAGTGCTCCCGCCCGGGACGTAGAGGTATTTGGTAGTAGAAGGGAGGCCCTAAGTTGCCGTCCCTGTAAACGATCGGCGCGATCGTACGCAAAAAGAGAACTTTTTTATCGCTTATTTCCTAATATCTACCAAAAAACTAATATCAACCAATCAGAACTACCCATTCCTACGCATTTTGTCGACCATTCACCCGCTTACCTTCGGGTTACCGTCAGGTAACCTTGCCAGTTGTCGCATCGTCTGAGACGTCCTATCCACGCCTCGTCCCTGTCCGTCACCGTTGTGTCAACAGTTGTACCGTCTGGGTACCAACTGTGGTACCGACTGTGGTGCCCACTATCGTACCACCTTTTGTACCGACTATGGTACCGACAAAATTTGTGGTACCCTCTACCACAGCTACGCCTATAGGGGTGTTTATAATTATGCCCCTAATTACGTACCAATTTTGCGGTACGCTTTACCACAGCCGCCCTGAACCCCGTCCCAGCCGGACAGCGTTTGGGGAGGGGGTCGATCATATCGTTGCTACGTTGCTAACTATTAGTCATGAAGGCCTCGATCACGGTCGATATCCATCAATCATGACGTCATCGGTAGTGCAATCTGCACCCATCAATCTTCCCTGTCTCCTTCGAGTGAGTCGCAGGTGAGCGGAGCGTTGCCAATCATTCAACCGTAGCGTCCTCGATCAAGACCTCGTGACCATCCATTCTTGTACTTCTTCTGCGAGGCTGATCATGGAGGTAACCGCAGGTGGCAGCTCATCACTTGACCGTTCCGTGGTCGACAACTTGGTCTCGGTGGTCCACCAGGCTTACGCGCAGCAAGAGACCATACGCGCGCTTCAGGAGACGATTCGTACGCAGCAAGAGACCATTCGCACACAGCAGGAGGAAATAGTCGTGCTGACCGACTCACTTTCCGTACTTGAAGACTCCACCCCCCGGCAACAGAAGCGGCACGAGTGCGTCGCACGTAAGATCTCCGACCGCGAGCAGCAGATCGAGTGGTTCCGCGAGCGAGCTGCACCCCTGCGCGACTTCGTCCACACCACCGTTAGCAACCTCAAATCCCGGCTGAAGACATCCGAAGAGACCCTGGCCGAACAGCAAGGTCAGATACGCGATCTGGAAGGTGCCCAGGCCCGGAACCAGTATCTGCTGTCGGTCTGCGAAGAGACCGTCGATCATCAGGCGCAAGAAATTTCGCGTCTTGAAGCATCTCAGGATCACGCAGCGCTCGACCGACTCCACTAGCGCCTGATCGCAGTGCAACATAAACGCGACCATGCTCTGTCAAAAAACCAGCGCTTGTACGAGCAGCTGGCTAAGCTTTCCTCCAAGGCTCGTAAACGAAAGGTCCAGGGTGATCGTATCCGGACGGAGCATGAAACCACTCTCCAAAAGATGAACAGCCTCGCCAATGCTCATGCTTGAGCCGACGAGCTATATGCGCGTCTTGACACGGTGTCGGCTGACAGGGCCGAGATGGAGCGACTGCGTAATCAGAATTCCAAGTTAAAGGGAGAACTTTCGGCGACGCGGCGTCGTCTCAACCACGCATCTGCGGAGCGCGACGCACTTCGCCTCGAGTTGCGACGCGTTCAGGATGAGGCGGAACAACTGCGGGCCCAATTCTCCGATGTCCAGACCATGTTGGCGGGCGTAGCATCACACCTTCAAATCCCTCCGAGCGCCGGTTCCACTAATGCGGCGATTAACCCGGCTTCCAGACCGTCTGCTGCTTCGGGTGTTCCGTCTATAAACTCCTTCATCCAACCGACCTCTTCTTCTAGAAAGCGCGCTCGGAATTCGCACTCCACCTCCCGGCCCAAGCGGCAACGTCTGGCCTCTGCCGTTTCCGGGAAGAAGGAGCTGTCGCCCGACATTAATCCACCTGGTCGGCCGGGTGATACCGAAGGACATACCCTGCGCTCACAGTCCACTTCACGGTCCAAGCGGCAACCTGCTATTCCCGATATGAGCCGGTCACACTCACAATCCACCTCCCAGTCCAAGTGACAACCTGCCATTCCTGATATGAGCTGGTCACGCTCGCAATCCATCTCCCATTCCAAGCGGCTACGTCTCACTCCTTCTATTCCCGATGTGAGCTGGTCACCACATGTTATTTTCCCTCCTGGCCAACCGGATGGTGTCCAAGGTGGTCCTTCCGCTTTGCGTGGCGCGCAAATTCCGTCCAGTCCCACGATCAGCGAGTGGGGCAGCGACGGCCCGCCGGATCTGGACTCCGCCGAATTCCTCTTTCTCCGGACAGGTGACTTCAAGTTGCTGATATTGTTGCCAGGTGAGGCGACTGACGACGCCATCTTGCCGTGGACCTCGGATCAGATCAGCGGTCTTGATCTGGGTAGCGTCTCAGTAAAAACGATGTTCAACTACTTGACACGTCCGGTGGGATGGCTGTTTCCCACCGTCACGGACACCCCTGCGCCTGACGAGTGGTTCAGTCACCTGATTACCCAATCAGCAGTGGAGTTACTGTACTCTCAGCGCCCGTGGGATTGTCTCAAGCAAATGCTGCCACCCATCTCATTCCGTTCGGTCGGCTGGTTTGCTGACTTCGAGGCGCGCTACCAGACATTCCTGGACCATCACGCGCAGGCGATCTGGGAGTCCACCCATTACCTCCACGTGGATCAAGACCTTAGAGAGCGCGACGCTTTTTTCCGAGAATTTTACGAGGGTCGACGCCAGCGTAGAAGCCGCGCCGGGGCAGCTTGGAAGAGGATCGTGAAGTTCGTGCTGCAGGGCATGACCAGCGGGGAGTGCAATCTTGACATCTTCTTGGATCCGGCGATTTCCCACTGCGCCCGTAATCGCCCCTTGAAATACGCTCCGGCGGACGATGGCACCTGGTACCCAGGGTACCTATCGGATCGACCGCCTTCGACCTTGCAGGATGCGTTATGCGAGGTAGACGTCGTTGAGCCTTGGCGACTCCAGTATAGCCTTTCCGCAGACGATCACCTCGGAAACAAGATTACCCGCCTCCGTCGCAAGTTTTACGGATCAAGCTAGCTCGCTAACCATCTTTTCTTCTTCCACCGATAAACATTCATGATCGTAATAATTCCAATTGTTGCTTCATCGTTTTCAGTGTATCAACACAAATCGTTCTTCCACAGTCTCATCTGTCATTACCCCATCACCACGTCGCGCAATAACCACCAAAAATTCACCACATTAAGTCAATCGTTATTTCCCCATTAATCGTAGGTCTTAAATCATAATTCCACAGTCCATTAGCCGGTCATGCACTAGTGGGACTCTTCATCCACCTGCATTACATCAAAACGGTGTTTGGTAATCATCTTCCATTCTAAGTCCTTGATTAGGGCATCGCAATTCATATCGGCCTCGTCTACCCATGACGGCTCATCATGACCCTTCCAATATACTTGATATTCACGCAACGTTCTGCCGTATCTGGTTTTCCGACCAGATCGGACATCGGTGACGCGATCAACTTCAAATTCGTCTGGCTCTAGAGTCCTCTCCCAGCTGTATTCGGGTAATAGAGCTTCATCGAAATCAAAACGATCCTCTACGCCAGCTGTTATCACAGCAGTAGGTCGATCTGGAAACTCTTTGACCAGTTTCAACTTGGACAGGTGCACGACTGGAAATATGGGATAGTCGGTACCAGCTGTAATCAACCTTGCCGCATGATCACCAATTACCTCGTCGACCCTGAATGGTCCATGCCACATATGCGCCAGTTTCTTTGCAAACCCTTCCTTCACTCGATCGAGGTACAGCCAGACGTTCGACCCCGCTTCGACCTTGTGCGGTGTCACTTGATCATTATGCTTCTCTGCCCGGCTTGTTACAGCTTGGTGCAGTCGGGTGCTCACTTGATCCCGGACGTAGCGGTAGTCTTTCTGCAGCCGATATTTCCATCGACGCGAATCGCGGTCTTTACGCCGAGTTCCGCCCAGTTGTAATGTCGATTCCAACGATGATCGTGGGTCCCACCCGTACGCCAAATAAAACGGTGTTTCTCCACGGATACGATCTGGGGTCGAGTTCAGCGCGAACACCAGCCGCTCTGCATACGAACTCCAATCCTTCTGACCGACATCCGATACGTACATCTTAATCGCTCGTGTAATCTTCTGCACTGTTCTCTCTGCCTTGCCGTTCGCCTGCGGACGGTATGCCATAGTTGCACTCTGCCGCTGTCCCACGATCTTGTTGAAAGCCCGAAATACCTCGGACATAAAACCGGGTTCTCGTTCGGGTCTAATCGCCTCACTAGCTCCAAATCATCGGAACACACATTCTTCATAATTTCAAGCGACTTTCTGTGCTGTACGAGACGATCCAGCTTTCGCGATTACCATACCCGTGAATAGGTCTGTCCATATCAACAACTCCGTATGCCCATCAATCGAACGAGGCAGCGACGGGATGTGATCCATGGCTATCACTTGGAACGAGTACGTAGCCTCAATATTTCCGGGAGACATCCCCTTGATCGTAGGTTGACCCTTCCCCGTCTCACAATCCACACATTATCCAACGAAGCTTTGCACGCTACGAAATAGTCCACGCCAAGAAAGTAACGCTGATTCGCTGATATGTTCGCCCTATACCATGGTGTCCCCCCCCCTCCAAACTCACATGATAATGGTGGAGGACATCCGCATGTAGGGTTTCCGGCACGACCAGCTTAAATGAGGAGCGTCGCTCGTCTCGATCATCTTTATCACGGCTGGCTTTTGCTTTGGTCATATTTCCGCAGTAGATCAACAACCCTTGGTCTTCGACGTCATAACAATCGGCGATTTTCGCGCACTCTTTCACCTCGTCTGCGCTAATCTGTGACACGTTACCATTCAAGTAACATCGCAAATCAAAGATCCACTTTTCTTCGTCTTGCGCCTTTTTAACACGTTCCGCCCTTATCCCTTTTATGGATACTTCGGGCCACGTTGACGATTGCGTTTGACGAATTTTACGTGATCGCGTCGTCACCAGCACTTGTGCGGTAGTGGGATCTTCCTTCCAAGTAATCACCTCCGGAAATATGTTAATATCGACCAATTCTTCCAGCTGTTTCCCATCTTTGATCTCACATCGTGCCCCATCCCGCATGGCAGTGGTGGTGATGTGATCGGCACTCTTATTCCACTCTCGTTTAACATGCAACAGGTCATTGTCAGACAATTCGCGAAGGAGTTTCAACTCGCGCTGTTGAAATACTTGCAACCGCGGAGCTTTACACTCTATTTCGCCACGCATTTGCCTGATCATCAAATTCGAATCTCCACACACGATTATCCTTCTTTTGGGATATTGCGATAGTAAATCCAAACTTAGCAGCAGTCTCTGGTACTCGGCTTCATTCACTGTGATGTTGGGTGCATGGTCCGCAACCGCGATCATGATCTTCCACTCCGGCAGCTTCCACACGATAGCACCGAATGCACCAACGCATCGCTTAACACTAGCAGACCCGTCGAAGCTGATCACGTACAGATCTTCGCCTTTCTCTACCGTGGAAGATGGTACTTCAATCGTCTGTCGAGGCTCCTTTTTTGGTGCGATTGCGATCAGTGCCTCATCAATTTCAGTGCGAGGAGTGATACTTGCGGCCAGCGCCCCTGGTACCTCCTCTTCTCCATGCACGCATTATTGATCTCCAAGTCCCACTGTGATAAGATTGCAGCCCATTTTCCCAATCGTACATCTAGCCCGTTGGACGTCAAGGGACACTTTAACGTGGATCGACGCGACAGGACAACGATTGCTTTTCCGACCAGCATCGTAAAGTAGACGTCTAGGATTCGTAAAAGGGCCAGCACTTCTTTTTCAACGGGGCTGTAATTCAGCTCACCGTTCTTCAGTGTCCGGCTGGCAAATGCGACAGGGCAATACACTTGATCATGCTCTTACACCAACGTGGCAGACACTGCCCACTTGCTGGCATACACCACAATTACCGGCGTCTTTGCTTGGTCGAAATGGTGCAGAGTTGGGGCTGACTCAATCTTAGCTTTCAGCATGCTGAATGCCACTCGCGCCCTAGTTAATCGATCATCCTCACAAGCCGTGCTCTCATTGACCAATGCCCGGCTCTTTAACGCTTGATAATCAATTTCTCGTAATTCATAGAGCACAGCGGCATAAATCTCAAAGTCTTCGATAAATCGACGGTAATAGTTCAGTCTTCCCAAAAACGATTGCATAGCACGTAAAGTGCCAGGAAAATGCAAATCGATCAGATCATCCAAATTCTTCGTGTTCGCTTCCAGACCACGTCCAGAGACGTGATGTCCCAAATAAGGCACTCCATTTCCCCCCCCCAGTACAATTTGACCACACTGATCGACAAGTTCCATTGATCGCACTTCTCCAACAGGTTTTGCTTCCTGTCACACAGGGTTGTTTATGTAGGATCCGGGATCAAAATGTTATCAATGTAGGACCGTCGCTGCAACACAGACGGGCCTCGGTCTTGGTCGGGCTCTCCCACAGTAAATACATCAGCCGTTTTGTCAGCGCCGTCCTTAACCTTGAGATACCCGTATAATGCATTATCAATTAGCCGCTGGTAGATTTGCGGAGCATTCTTTAGTCCAAAGGGCATCCTATTCCATTCAAACAATCCAAACGGAGTGACAAACGCCGAAAAAGGACGTTCTCGATCGGTCATAGACACGACCCAAAAAAACCGCTCGCCATATCCAAAGAGCAAAACCACAACAATTTATCCAAATCTTCAAGTAGATCAGAGATCAGGGGCATTGGGTACACCATCAAACGTGTGAGTTGATTCACCGCGCGATAATCGATACATAAGCGAATATCAACCCCATTCTTTTTCACGATGATCACTATAGGTGATGCCCAGGGTGACGTAGACGGCTGAATGATCTTAGTAGCCAATAGCCCCTTGATCAAAGCCGATAACTTCTCGCGAAATTGCGGAGCCACCTTTCGACACTTTTCGGCGATCGGGCGCACATTGCCTACATCGATATCTCAAACAACCCCACGTGCAGCAGGAGGTAGCGCGTTCCCTTTTCCGATCAGCTGTGTTGATCAGTGGGTCGCCAACTTGCAAATCATCCTTGGTCACTTCTTCGGTACTTGCGGATACTTCAGGCAGCGTGGCAAGTTGTTTCTCCAGCTCTTCCACGAACAAATCTCCGCCTACATGGTCGCATGCTTGGTCATCGGTAGGAATTACACCGAATTCACCGGTATCGGATGAGACGGTATGTTCACGCATATCTTGGTCAGGCCCATCTTTTGTAGCAAGTCGTTCAACTTCATGACCAAGGGTCGGACCTTGCACACTCGGCTCCTTATTGCCCTTTTCTTGCACTTCTTGTACCTTATGCGATCTTCAGGTTACTAATGCCACCGATGCCGTGGTCGAGTCCGCAGGTCGTACTAAAATTCCCTGAGGAATAGGGTACTCCTTTTTCTCGACCAAATGACCTTGGTCGTCGACACTTTCTTGATCGTCATACACTAATTCGGTATAAGCTTGATACGCGAGGTTCTGCCACTTCTTATAGCGATTAGAGCCCACCGAAATAAACCCAGGGCGACGGGGCACATCATCATTATTCATCCAAATACATAAAATCATATCGTCATGTAGGATGATCGGATGATCGGCAACATTCTTAATACGCATATATCGCAAATTAACCACGCCTCTAGTCACAGTGGGGACCCAATCTTTTCCGCGAGTAATCCATAACTTCCGAGATCGCTGGTCACGAATCCGGACCTCAGCAGATCGACCTACTGCGATCTGCTCGTACTGAACAAGTTTCATATAATTTCCACTCGATCCATACAGCTGTCGGCGTTCTTCTAATGGGATGATTACTTCATCCGGCAGACTTAATGCACCGTGAGATATGTCCAATCTGACGCCAGCTGGGATCATAAAATCCATCCCTAATATAACATCTTGACCAACGAGCTTCCCCACCCATGCATGGAAATAATAGACCAAAGAACCCGCTAAAGTCAATTTAATCTTGGTGCGTCCTTCGGTGAGGTACGCACTTTCTCCAATGCCAACACATTCTTGTATTTGACTCGTGTCGATCTGACAACCCACCTTACGAGCAAATTGAGTCGACGATCGACACTTCGGCACCAGAACCGAATAGTAACGTGGCACGTTCGTTATTGATTTTGACGCTCTCCTTGGCTTGTTTAAACCACTTTTTTGGCGAGTGGTATTTCCAATATCCACGTGACTCACCCGGAAGCAAATCAACTTCCATGATCACCGGAGATCGAGAAAACTCATCAATACGGAAATTAGCCAAACATGGTAAATCAGGTTGATCACATTTTTCATTATCTTTCTCTTCTGTTTGATCAACCCGCTTCTTATCCACATATGCAAAAATATACACACCAGAACGCTCGTCTCGTATCCGATTCCAACCTGGCGAGCGTCCTAGTTTAACATGTCTTCGGCTTCCTTGGTCAACATTCCCGCATGCTTGGTAGGGTTGTACCACTGTCGAATGCGATTGTAGAATTCTTCCATGGGGCATTTGCCAACGTCATGAATCTCGCCGCACGCACGGCAGACGTACAAACAGTGATCCGTCGGGTGTCCCTTCTTGCCACACTTCAGACAGGTCAGGCATTTCCAACAACACAAATTGTCGTGCTTTTTGATCCGCAATGACTGCATTTCTTCATCGCCCTTTGGTCAGCAGCACTTGATTCGCCTTGTTTACCAAATCGAGGCTCACAAGGTAGACCGTGCGTTACTGGTTGATCGCGCATAGCATCAATCATGTAACGACGCTGGTCACCGTCACTTCCACCGTCATCGGAGCTTGAATCTTCGCTTCCAGACATCACCTTAATCGCGCGCACTGCTTTAGGCTTCCGAGCCGGGGCAGGTGACCGATCATCACTGAATTTCTGACGGAATTGGCTGGTGCCTACCGTAGCCATTGGCTGGTACCATTTATTGCGCGCATACGCCCGCAGCGTTTCTTCCAAATCCTCGGCGGTATCCAGCCGCAGAAGTGCCAGTTGATCGGCGAGCTCGCGATTGGTAAATGTGTCCAGAAAATGTTGCACATCTTCGCGTAAAATCGTAGATGATCCATCCCTGATTGGCAACTTGTCCTGCAGTCCTGCCACATTCAGCCGGTGCAGATACTCAATGTGAGTTTCATCTGATCGCTGTTTCGTGTAATAATACTGGCGGGACGCCGATTGGCCACTTCCACAGTATTGAACTTCAAACTCATCCACGAGACTTTTCCAACTTGATCGGGTAGCTCTACTCAGCTGTCGAGGCCAATTGCGTGCTGGTCCTTTTAGTAAATCAACCATAATTAAGCACTTTTCTGGGTCGGAGGCTTGGTCACGCATAAATGCCGACTTCAAACGACTAATCCATTCCGCGCTTGATCTTCATCCACTTCCTTCCCTGAAAATTCTTTAAGATCACTGATCACCGACATCCGAATCCTGGGAATCGGCTGTTGGTCAGGCATTCCAGGGTACGCTGTCGCAACCGTGGCTTGTCGAGGCAAAGTGATTGGCTCGTCTGGGTCGATGTAATCACGCTAGGATTGTTGATCATGGAGCGAATATACAGATTCCATGTCAACATCTTTAACCGTTGCCGATCTCCTTGACCTTGACTGACAATCACGGAGCGAATGCACTGATTCCATATCCACGTCCTTCACCGTCGCAACACTTCCTGTCATGGGCTGGGGACTTTTTGTGCGAACGACTGCAGGTGTCGACTTGCCTCTTTCTTCCGCCAAAAACTGTTTCATGGCCTTGTCGAAAAATGTTTGTGTGGTGGAGTCAAGTTCGAAATCTAATACATTTGTATCGACAACCTGACCACCACGGTCGTGCCCAGCCTTCCAACTTACGGGGGGGGTACCCCGCGGACCTCCATTCGAAATCTGGTCCGATCGTCC
>CM047582.1:2051487-2139320 GCA_026184515.1 Peronosclerospora sorghi
ACCCCTGACCAATATGAGAGAAGACCAATACCGGTCTAAACTCCAACAAATGTTACAATGAGCCAATATGTCCACGTGAAGACCCAATATGCCCGTGAAACTCCACAAACGATATCTCCACGTAAAGACCAATCCAGTGAATAGCACGTTCCAAACGTACTTGAGTCAAAGTGTCGAGATCGCCAAATCGTACTCCAGTCGAGGGACTTCCGGTGTCCAAAGTGCGCGTGCGGCGCGTCCAGACCGGGTATAATAGGAAAGAGGGGATAATTCAACCCTCTGCACCCAAACACTCCGCGGCGGGCGGAGGCGACTAGTGTACGTGAAAAGAATAACGGCGACCCCTTGCTGCGGTGTAGACCAAGACCAGAAGAGGTTTTTGCCACTTATTCCTAGACCAAAAGACTTTTACTTGGAAAATCCGCAACTAACCAATAATACTACCTCCCTATGGTCCCTAATGTACAAACACAAAATTATGTAAAATACCCAATGTCAGGTGACTCACCCAAGACCTGCGTTCTTGATACTCCTTGAATCTGATAGGCTGAAAAGCCCCCCTTGTTTAGACCAATCGGAAACTCGACCAACTGTCTTGGCCAAAAGTGACCAAATTTGTGGTACACTTCACCACAGTCACGTTGGATGGAATTATTCTCTATTGGATGTGCAAACGCCAGGCGTGCGTGACACTTTCGACAATGGAAGCAGAGTTCTATGCTAAGTCGCAAGTGGAGTGCGAGGTGTTTGGAGTGTACGAATTACTGACAGAGATTGGAATAAATTTGAAGCTGCCGATGATTCTATATTCGGACAATCAAGCTGCAATAAAGTTCCTGGTAGGTGAAAGCAACTCAAGTAAGATGAAGCATGTTGACGTGAGGATCAAGTTCCTGATCTCGAAGCTGATGGAAGGACGCATTGAAGTGCGTTATAAAGGAACTGATGAGATGAAGGCGGACATGTTTACCAAGGCGTTACCGATACCGCGGTTTGGAGTGTTGCGATCAAGTGTTGGACTGTCGTAGCGATGAAGGAGACCTGTTTTCGAAGTGCGCGGCGATGAGAAGGAGTGTTGGAAACCAAGGGCAAGTTGCGATATTGTGGTTTTCCAGGGTTTTAGCATCGACGCACAGAAGTCGAAAATAGGTGTACACAAATTGCATTTTTGTGACGGACTAAAAATAGTCTAGTCTAAATATATCACTTTTGCATTTTCTTCTCACCGTTAACTAACAGTAACCACGCGTCCGTTTTCTCTGTCCGCTTGGTCACTTCGGCATATACAGTAGGAGTTGAGAGGGGCAAGCGGCATCACACGGCAGCCCAAGTTATTCTTTAGTGGGGGCGCGCATTTAGGTTCCAGTTACTGTGTATAAGGACTGGATACGAAGGTTTGCGCGTACTAAGGGGACGGCTTACTAGGATCAAGTGATTTACGCATTTTTGCACTACGACTATATGATGGCTAAAGGGAAGAGCACACAACAACATAAAGATATTCCGCTGTGTCAAAATACGACCGGCACAGACCGAATCGTAGTACGCATTAAGTGCGGTATCTTCATGATTCCCACGCACACAGAGCGAGCGAGAGTTCCGTAGGAAACGCGCGACCTCAAATGACTTTGGGCCTTTATTGACCAGAGAGGTGGACAGTCTTTGTAAAATAAGTGTCCTATTCTGCGAAATCTAAAAATAACGTCCTATTCTGTGTACTACTGCCAGAAAGTGTCCTATTCTATATAATTTCTCACGTATATAAGGAGAGCCTGAGGTCACTCACACCCCTCACATAAAAGGGAGGGGGTGTGACCGGAGCAAAGGGGTGTGTGTGTGTGTGTGACCGCAAGCTCTTCCTTTTTTTATTATGACACGTTTATACGCGCCTTTGAAGTGGTCCTACAAACCCCCGCGATGAGCTCACTACTGGGTAAGTCGCACGGCGGCAACAGAGTATAGGATTTTAGTTCAACTTACTGACTATATAACATATAAAAGCGACTTTCTAATTTATTATAGTTGATGAAAATACTCGCAGCTCGCGATAATTTATCTCCGACTCGCCTCGATACAAATCTACCTACAATATTAGGAAACGCAAAATAACTTTCGAACGTAAACAGCAGCAGTACATGAGCCTTTTCTGTCTCCGAGTAAGATCATTGAAATCTATCCTGTTCTACACATCAACACCTTCTTCCGAGAATGTTCTATCAAAGATGGAATGGTCAAAATGGCATTTACTCAGTCAATTAGTAGGGTAATTACCTTGTGATACTTGCACCGCTACAGGATGGTAGCGTTGGACTTTCCCCTATGGCTACTTAATTGAGTAAGTAGCCCATAGTTGTCGTCGTGTTGAAGACGGCCTACCTTTGCAAATAAAAATGTAAGATATTATAAATTTGCTGCGTTCCCTGGGACATGCTGCATACTCAAAAAACACCCCGACCACAGAAGATGTTGCGCAAGTTCGGAGTCTGTATGGCCATGTTGGTGGCTGTGCATTCGAACGATGCGCTGGCTCGTCAACTAGGCAACTCCTTCACGCCGCCTGCTAGAGATGATCCAGAGGATTCGTACAGTTCGATGACCAAGGGACAGTCTCCCACCATAGCGGCAGGAGATTTAGACCCTTCTACCTCTCCACCTATTCTGGCTGGCATTACTCCTACTCGAAGTGCTCCCCCGATCGATGGCACCCCCACTCTGAAGGTTATGACAATTCCAAATGCACGCACTGATACCCCAGTAGGCAAAACTCTTGAGACAGACGAGGGTACACATTCGCGCGACTGCAACCCGAACTTCCCGCATGAAAACACGAAGGATTCGGAGACCTCGGCCGCCGCTGCATTGAAACCAGTTCCGAAGGAGATGGATAAGTTGTCGCCGTCGCCAGAAGGTCCCGTAGAGGCTCCAGTTGCCGTCGATGAACAGCTCGACTCGACCAAGAGCACTGAGCCCACCACGCAGCAAGTCAATACCCAATCGATGGACGAGAATTCGGGCACGTCGACCAGCTCAATTGGTTTCGTTCTTGTCGGTGCAATCGCAGCTGTTGCTGCCGTTGGCGTTTTTGTGGCGCATATGAAAAAAGCTCGCGACACCGACGCTGCTTTAATCACTCCAGACGACGAAGCCATTCATATTGAGATCAGGCGCACACCTGCAGGTGGTAGCACGATCCTTTAAAGCTATTGAGGTCGTTTTTCACCTAGTGCTGTACGAAATATAGACATTATCCACTTCAATATTCCCAATTGCCTGAATGTTTTTTTTTGTCCTACTTAAGTAACGCCTAAGTAAAAGGCATCATATGACGTGTACGTATACTTCAGCATCATCGATACACACCTTTTCAGAGAATTACTTCAGAGAACGGTATGTTTTTAAAGGTCTGACTTCCTGGCTACAGCAGGAAGCTCAACCGATCCCGAAAAATTGTTGAACTGTTTTTGTTGCTGGACAGTACTTTATCCCTGTTTCCACGTCTCCACCATTTTTAGAGGAAGCGAGACATGCAGTAAATACAGCCATAAGCACCCACAAAAAGCATCTCAACAAAAACTTGGATAGCTAACCTAAAAAACATGCAATTTACTTCTTTGTGCAATCTTCGCCATAACAAGGCGAAAACTTAAGGTTGTAGGAGAGTAGCTGACTGTTAAGACTCTTGTACACCCGAAAAAGGGATACCCAATAGTTGACCCACTACTCTCACCGGTTTCAGCATGACCTGCAGTCTCGGTGTACCCAAACATTTTGTGAAGTGATCTGCAATCATATCTTTGCGTGATCTTGCAATAACGGCAGTAACTCCCTCTTCGTTCATGGAAGCCATAAACTTGATTCCTACATCTACACGCTTCGAGCTATTTTCTCCTTATCGAAACTTGTCCGCCGCTTGATTATCCATAAAAGCATCGTATGCAGCTTAACAGTCAATCCAGTAACTCGCATTGCTTTCTGCTGTACAGCATCCAAATCTTCCTCAACTTTAGACAACGCTTATCGCACATTGACTTCTTTTCTCCGTCTACTGATCTGGAAACGATCAAGGGTGTAACCTGTTGAAATTACGTGTAGCCATTTTGGCTCTAGCGTCTTTTCATGGTGATGAAATCCCATTGGCTGAAATGTGTATATGCATTTTCAGGTTAGAATTCAAGTTTAACTTTCTAGTTTTGTTATATTTAAATTAAGTAGGTATACATAAATACTTCCGTTTTACAACAAACCGACTAAGCTGAAACTTTCGCTGCGTGGCATCCGTCGCGCACCAGCCTTTTCCTACGCGAGATCCTACCTGGTCCAAACTATCAGACCAGGTAGTATATGATCTCTGCTACGAGAACAAGTGTTTTACAACATAATCAGCCTCGTTCGCGGCGTTATTCTTATCTCCTCTTTATGCTATCTTTTTTGCTTCCATCCTCATAGAGCCACAAGTTTTCCCTCCGGATACAAACTTGAATGTGTCGAGGTGCGTCGTCAAGACGGGTCAGAATCCGAGCGGGTGTCTCATAACAGGGTCGACGCTAGATTTTTCACTCAACGAAACGAATACTTGCCCAAATGCAATACAGTAATATTGATTAAAACTCGACCAGCTTTATCTGCACCAATAGTTCCCAGATTGCTGGCTATTGATGTGTCGTGAAGTGCTATTGAAAATTTTTGAACAGCATGTACCAGTGTACCAGTTGCCAACTCGGAGCGATCGGGTTGGCTAAAACGACGGAGTGTGTTGAGCCAATCGTGTGCTTGGAGTGTAAGGTACGAAGGTTTAAGGTGAGGCACACGGTTTTACATGTAGTTTACATATTGGATTTTAATTGGATATTAAATATAGTGTTCGTATTACATTGGGTTGCATAAGTCGCCACTCCGCGAGGAGTCATTGGGAGCAGAGGGCTAACACGGTCCCCTCTTGATCATTTAATTCCGGCCAGGACAGAGCTCCACCGGAATTCCCACGACGGGAAGCTACCATTTCGTTCACTCACCCCTCAACTGTAACGGGTTACATTCGGGTAACACTGAGTGTTGGAGTACATGAGTACACCACGGTTGAGGTCAGTATTGGCCGGGTTGAAAGGTTTCGAACCTTTGGTTATTTTAACCAATCAGGGCGTTGGCCCTTTGTGTGGTGGTGTGTCAGCCATCCACGTATCAGTACACAGGTGTGTACACTACATTTTAGCTAGGTACGAATTAGGAATATTCTACTTAGTATTACATATAGTTTATATTAGTTTAAATTAATTTAGGCTAATTACATATTAAATATATATTCAGTTTACATTTCACTCTATCTTACAGACGCACGACCTCGACCGGTCGTGCGTGTAGTGAGTGCCGTAGCGTAAGGGGAGCCCTCCCCTTAGCTACACCCTTAGTAAGGGGGCCTTGCCGTTAAGGCACTAGCAAAGGCTACAGTAAAATAACCCGGGAATCTTGGCCCCGAGTAGGAGAGCTCTCTCCTACTAAGCCCTTAATAAGGGCGTATCGGCTAAGTAGCGGCGAACGCCGCTTTAAGGAAAGTCTTCCTCTGTGTGCTAGTCGCACCGTGCGTATACGCACCGGCTACATCAACTCTCGCCACGTTTGGAACGTGTTTCTCCGCTGGGTTACTCACTGCGATCTGCAGTCAAGCCCCAGATATTGGTTTAATTACTCATTGCGATCTGCAGTCAAGTCCCAAGAATCTTTTGGCTGGGTTACTCACTGCTTTGCAGTCAAGCCCAGAACTTTTATTGGCTGGATTACTCACTGCTGCGTGCAGTCAAGTGCCGGATGTTACCCGCATTTGGAGTGACGATTTCCGCTCCATTTGCAGATCGACTACATTGGATTATCTTTTCGTTGGTTTGTATCAAGTACCCCAGAAGTGGCACACCTATATCAGTACCTGCCAAGGTCCTCACTAAGCGACGGTCCACCGAGTGTGTAACCACCCACACCAATGGGTACACAAGGTGAGACAGAAGACATGTAACCGGGTTACATTCTGGTTACATTTAGTTATGTTGTGTACGTAAGTACACTATGGTTGGGGTCAGTATTGACCGGTCCGAAAGGTTTGGACCTATTGGTTATTTTAACCAATCAGGGCAGGAGCCGTTGGTGGTAGCGTGCCAGCCTGCCACGTGTTAGTACACAGGTGGTGTACATTAAATTTTGGCTAGGTACGAATTTAGTAATTTCTACTTAGTATTACATATAGCTTACATTAGTTTAAATTAATTTAGGCTAATTACATATTAAATATACATTCAGTTTACAAAACACGCCAATCCAGCTAGAAGCACAACCTCGACCGGTCGAGCGTGCTGTGAGTGTTTGTAGCCAAAAGGAATACCTCCTTTAGCTACTCCCTTTCTAAGGGAAGCCTTGTCTCAAGGCGTTAGTTAAGTCTAACAAGTAAACCAAGGGAAATCTTGGCCCCGAGTAGGAGAGAACTCTCCTACTAAGCCCTTTTACAAGGGCGTATCGGCTAAGTAGCGGCACATCGCCGCTTAGGGAAAGTCTTCCTCTGTGCGCTAGCCGCACCGTGCGTGTACGCACCGGCTACATCTGGTAGCACTTGTAGTCAATCCAACACCTGTGTTGGTAGGCTACGGCATCCTCTGCAAAGGATGAATCAGGACGATTGGGAAAGGTTAACCCTCGTCCAGCAGGAAGCCTTAAACAGGCTGTTATCATTACTGGGTGACGAAAGCATGCAACTCCTAGTGGAGCAGGGCCTTGAGGCCGTAAAGGCGAGGGTCAATGCCCTCATCTCCCATGAGGCGAGTTGTCGTGGAAGTCATTCCACGTCCACGGGGGTGCGCCCCCGTTGTCCTTTAAGATAAAGTAATTCACCGGGAAAAAGGTAATAACCTTTATGTGTGGCTTCGAGAGGTCGAAACGGCCTTCGCCACAACGAATGTGATCGCTGATCACTTGCAAGTGGGACTTGCACTGACCCATCTCACGGGTAAAGCCCGTGCATGGGCGCTCACGTGTTCAGAGTCAGTCACGGACGTGTTCCCAACCTGGGAGATCCTTAAGCAGAAGCTTATGGACATGTACGCCACGCCTGATCTGGTTTTCCAGAATCAGAATCAACTAGCGTTCCTGAGGTGCCGTCAAGGCACTAAGGACCTGGAGGTTTATATCCAGGAGCTTAAGACCCTGTTGGCAGGGATGTACGCGAAAGCGTATTCGGACGATGTGTCCATCCCCGTCTTCATGGGAGGCCTGAGAGAAGGGCCAGCACGTTCGGAATTGTTCCGATGCCGACCCGAATCTCTGGAAGAGGCATTCAAGATGGCGTTCAACGCCTAGAGGAAATTCCGTTCCTCTAAGGTGGGCCCCGAACCCATGGGTCTGAGTCAGGTCGAAGCGGAAGAGAAACCTTCCGCTAAGAGTCACGCTGACTCTGCTTCGTTGGGTTCTGAAGCGGAGCTCCTGGCCGTGCTGGGGCGGAATGGACCGCTGAGATGCTTACTGTGCGGAAGCACGGATCATCTGCGGAACAGATGTCCGAAAAAAAACCAGCAAGACTCTTGCCTTAAGGGGGCAGTGTATGTAAAAAGCCCTCGCCCAAGCCGTCGGGAAACGACGGATCCCAGTAGGTGCGGGGCGCCCTACTGGGGGAATCCTCAGCGCTGTTAAACCCCAGGGTAGGGGCCGACAGCACAAAGCCCCGAGGGAAACGGTGCTTTCTAGTACCTAGTTGGTGTACCAGCCAGGGTTGCTGGTCGTCCTTACGAACGTGAAAGGCTTTGATAAGCCTTGGAGAGTCTTGATCGACTCTGGAGCGTCTGACAATTATGTCGGAGGAGCTTCTGTGGAGAAGAGTCGGCTGTATGCCGAGGCCCTATAGGCACGTTCTCGTGACGTTGTCACGGTCCGTCTAGCGACGGGCGTACAGGTTTCTGTACCCAAGGTCTCGATTGACCTTAAGCTGAAGTTTGCAGACTTTGACACTTTAGAACGTTGCCTAGTCCTGATTTGGACTCGAGGTATGACCTCATTCTGGGCATGAAGTGGCTGGAACGCCACGAGCCATGGATAGACTGGAAGTCTAAGTCCATTGGCTCAACGCACCCGCGGTCGGGTGAAGCATTGGCGAGTCATGAACCCACCTTTGCTCGATCTCAAAAGCGATTCTGGGGTGAGATGCCAGAGATTGGGATGTCTGAAACGATCATTCCCAATGGCGTTAAGGAAGAGTTCCTTAATAAGGGGGATTAGGCGGTTAATCCCCGCGCCGATATAGGCGAGACTGGTGAGTCGCCAGTGATAGAGGTGGAATCCTCTGAGGGTAAGCGCGAGGCTCTTAGAGAAGAGACCCGTATTTCGTCTCTTCTACAGGTCGGAATTGATTCCGACCACGCCGTGTCCGGCGAAAAAGTTGCGACTCTAGTGGTAGGGGTAGAGACCCCTGTGGTTAAGCGCGAGGCGCTTCCAAGCGAAGAGACCCGTAGTTTGTCTCTTTCGCACGTCGGAATTGATTCCGACCACGCCGTTGTAGGTGAGACCGGAGAGTCACCGGTGGTAGAGGTAGAGACCTCTGTGGATAGGTGCGATGCGCTTCCAATAGATGGCGCAATTAACTCCCCCCATCTGGGTCCCGGGATGAGTCCCGAGGCCAGTAGTCAGCAGTCCTATCGAATGCTGAATAGTGTGAAAGGTGTTTTCACAGAAGGCGTAAGCCTTGAACGGTTGCCTGGGGTAGACGAACTGTTGTCGTTAGAGGAGATGTCCTTCAACGAGTTTGAAACTGCTGTGAAAGCAGGTGAAATCGACGAGGTTGTCGTATTGCGTCCGTAAGAGGAGTTGAACTCCTCATCCACGATGGACGAGTCAGTTTTGGTGAAAACCAAACAGGAATTGAATGCCCGAAGCAGCCTCAAGATCCTTGCAGATCCTGAGGACCCTTACCATTCCTTGTTGAAGGAATTTGGAGATGTCATTAGTGACAACCCGCCGATGGGGTTACCACCGGATCGGGGAGTCCGACATGAAATCGATTTGGTTCCTGGAACCAAATACTGCGTCAATAGGCAGTGGCGTCTCCCCAAGGAGCAATGCGACGTCATCGACGCATGCTTCAAGGGGAAAGAAGAGGCAGGGATGGTACGGGAGAGCAAGTCTCCCCATTCATCTACCACTTTTTGTGTTCGTAAACCGAACGTAAAGTGGCGCATTGTGCATGCGTACAACAAGCTGAATGCAGCTACTATACCCATGCAGACTCTGTGGTGAAGCGGACTCAAAAATTTCAGTCGCTTTATGTCATCAACACACCGATCGGCTTATCGGCGATCGGATTGGTGGAAATCAAGGAGACTTTTAAGCCTATCGTGTGCGAGAGGTGTCAAGAGCACGGATTTTGGTAAGTTACATGATATTGCGTGTAATTACATATTTTCATATTTGTACATATAGGGGACCATAGGGAGATAGGTTTTGGTTAGTGTGTCGTTTTCCTTTGGCCTTTAACACTCAACAAGAAGTCGTTACATCTTTAAGTACGCTAGTCGCCTCTGCACGCCGCAGAGTGTTTGGGAGAAGAGGGTCGAGTAATCCCCTCTAGCTCGTTATACCTGGCCGGGACACGTTACAGACGCACTTGGCCCGCCGGAAGTCCCTCGACGGGAGTACGCTTGGTCGGCTCCTCAAGCCCAAGTCAAACACGTTTGGAACGTGCAATCAAGTTTTTGGATTGTTAAGTGGAGATATCGTTCGTGGAGTTTATCACGTTCTCATTGGATCTCTATATTGGAGTTGTGGTGAAGTGTACCACAAATTTGGTCACTTTTGGTCAAGGCAGTTGATCGAGTTTCCGATTGGTCTAAACAAGGGGGGCTTTTTAGCCTATCAGATTCAAGGAGTAT
This sequence comes from Peronosclerospora sorghi, assembly GCA_026184515.1. Classification (NCBI taxonomy): domain Eukaryota; phylum Oomycota; class Peronosporomycetes; order Peronosporales; family Peronosporaceae; genus Peronosclerospora; species Peronosclerospora sorghi. Next base: position 2,061,381 of record CM047582.1, read on the forward strand.
CAAGAACGCAGGTCTTGGGTGAGTCACCTGACATTGGGTATTTTACATAATTTTGTGTTTGTACATTAGGGACCATAGGGAGGTAGTATTATTGGTTAGTTGCGGATTTTCCAAGTAAAAGTCTTTTGGTCTAGGAATAAGTGGCAAAAACCTCTTCTGGTCTTGGTCTATACCGCAGCAAGGGGTCGCCGTTATTCTTTTCACGTACACTAGTCGCCTCCGCCCGCCGCAGAGTGTTTGGGGGCAGAGGGTTGAATTATCCCCTCTTGCCTATTATACCCGGTCTGGACGCGCCGCACGCGCACTTTGGCCACCGGAAGTCCCTCGACGGGAGTACGATTTGGCGATCTCTACACTCTAAGTCGAGTAAGTTTGGAACGTGCTATTCACTGGATTGGTCTTTACGTGGAGATATCGTTTGTGGAATTTCACGGGCATATTGGGTCTTCACGTGGACATATTGGCTCATTGCAACATTGGTTGGAGTTTAGATCGGTTTTGGTCTTCTCTCATATTGGTCAGGGGCTAGACCGGTTGATTGGTCTACCCTCTATTATTTCGTATTGGTCAGGTCTAGATCGTTTGGACGATCGACCTATTGGAATTTATCTTTCGGAAGTGTTTCTGGTCTGTACGTACCTGGGGTGAAAAGTTCGGCCCTAGGTACACCTAGCTAGCACGGTTTCATATTCAAGACCAAATCAGATCGATCTGCGATCCCGATCCACCGAGTGTGTAACTAGCCCATTCCATCGGGTACACAAGGTGAGATGAACTTAAGTGAATCGGACCAAGTGTCTTTGGATGATGACCGGTCGTCTGCCAGCAGTGGACGATCGGACCAGATTTCGAGTGGAGGTCCGCGGGGTACCCCCCCGTAAGTTGGAAGGCTGGGCACGACCGTGGTGGTCAGGTTGTCGATACAAATGTATTCGATTTCGAACTTGACTCCACCACAATGGTGCGCGTGCCCGGATCACTTGGTGATCGTGGATATCACCGCGAGGTGTCATCAAATATTGAATTTGAAGATTTGAATTTGGAATCGTTCTGGAGAGGGCGTAAGGAAAGGCTATCACCTTACGTCTTCGTTCTCGATAGAGATGGCGATGTCCGGTCTGGCCTGGTGGAGGACCAGATCGGGATTAATATTTTTTTTCCTCCCCAAAAGGCTCCCACCGGAGCCGATCGGAACTATAGCAAGTCCTGCTATAGTCCCGGAAAGGATCAGGACCAAGGTCCTGATCCTATGTATGTGCATAAAAAAGTTGATGGAAAATCAAAAGACGAAAAATACTTGGAGGCTGATCAGAACGATCAGACCAACCTCCCCAAGGTCCCCAAGATTCCCAAGAAAGGGTTGGGAATGCCGGCCGACGAAGACGACCTCGAAGAAAAGTCGCAGGTCGGAGATGGAGGCATCACTGAAGAAGACCTAAACAAGATGTGTTACATTTTTGAGCTGAAACGATTTGTTCGCTTTGACGTGGTCTTTCGGGTGTTGAACCTCCAGATCCCCGACCATCTTCTCGGTCCCACTACCGAGCCGATCCAGAGTGATCGTCCATTACTGTTGGTGAAGAACTTGGTGGCGATGTTGGCGGAGGTTGGCATTAAAATGCAGAACCCCGCCGATGTCCAAAAACTATTTGAATTTGAGACTTGGAGGCTGAAATAGTCGATGTCAACCTTCCACGACCATTTGGTCCCACTGGTGGGGGCGGTTCGCCGCCCAACTCCCACCGCAGCAGTGAAGGTCGCTGAAGCCTCCACAGAGCTTGTCGACATTGGTTCTGATGACGAATCGGTTTATCAGTCTCCACCGGCCTCTAACAGCTCATCAGAGTTGGAGACCGGTGTCGAGCGGATGACCATGGGGGTGGACCATGCCCAGCCTGAACAAAAAAGGGACATGCGGCAGCAAAGGTCTTCTTGCCAGTCGGGGCTCCAGCAAGCCCCACAGGCCTCAGTTCCGCAAAAGCAGGGTATCAACACGTTGCCCATGACTCCAGCTAACGTCCAAGCCATGTTTAAGACGATGATGGAACGTTTCATGGAAGACCGGGTTAGACCACCTCTGCGCCCACATTTCCAAGACCGGCCTACCCAGCAAAGTGCCAATGTTTGGCGAGATGTGGATATGGAATAGGTAACATCTGTGGACAAGCCCACTCGAAGTGATAAGAAAGTCGGCAAAGGGAAGCGCAAGCCACAACCGGACAGAACGCGTAGACCAAGCAAGACAAGTGACTGTGACATGGAGTCGGTCGGCGGCCTTGACGACCACTGTGGGTCAGACGGTACGGGCGCTGGCAAGCCACGCAAGGCTAACCTAGCCTCCACTACTGATTACAACTTTGTATCTGCTGCGATTCCGCGCATCCGTATGGCCACGACGACCGACCTCAAGGACTTCACTGGAAAGGATGCTGATGAAGATCAGGCCCGGTCTTGGTTCGGTCGGGTCAAGTCTGCGTTCCTGCGAAACCAGACCCCGAAAAGTGAAAGGTATCTGATCTTCCGGGATTTGTTGAAAGGACCGGCTGCCAACTGGATCCAACAGTTAGGTCGGTATGTCCGGTCTGACTGGGACCAGCTATGTGCAGAGTTTGAAGGGCAATATTGTAACTCCGGATTTTCGAGTGCCCGCAAGTATCACCATATGCAGAAGCGGAGCGACGAGACACCGATCGAGTATTTGCATCGGTTGAACGTGGCTGCACTTTGTGCCGGCATAACAATTAAAGAGAATAACCCGCCGAACGGTGCTGCTCTGGAAAATGTGGGTCACTACATTAGTACCCTGGACGATCAAGAACTGGCGGAACAGCTTACTCTGCTGCGTCTTAGGGACGCGGGTGAAGTTGAACAGACTCTACGGACGCTACAGCAGTCACGTAGCATGAGGGCGAAGAGTACTGGTGGATCAGGTCGCTACCGATCCAAGACCCAGACCCAGACCGATCCGGTCAAGAGACCCTGGACCAGACCGACCCGAGCGGTCAAGGCGATCGTAGCCGAAGACAGCACGGGATCGGAAGGGGAAATTGGAAGTCAATCCAGCCAGGAGTCATCGGATGAAGACCAGTATCGTTACGTCTATGTTGCGGGAACTGCCCCAAAGACCAGGTCGAAGTCCGACCAGGTAGACCGGAAGGGAAGGAACGCAAGCAAGCCCGATCCGGACCGACCTCGTCAGAAGTGCTCCCACTGTGGGTCGAGCAAACATGATGGTCCAAATTGCTGGAAGAAGATGGTGTGCAAGAAGTGCGAGAGACGCGGCCACCCGACTGACCACTGCCTTTTCGTATGCAAGTCATGTGGAGAGATCCACGAGGCCGGCCACGGCAAGATTGAACATTTTTTTTAACATGATGCGCAAGTGGTACGTGCCGGACAAGCACGCGGGGATGCTGCCGCCGGACGCGGAAAAGATGTTAAACTAGAACGCTCGCCAGGTTGGAATCTGGATCGAGCCGAGCGTTCTACGGTTCACATCTATGCATATGTCGGCAAGTAGGACAAGACCTACACTACACGTTCTATCCAAATTGCGTCGACCCAGACCATCCGGTCTACAGTCTGAAGACCGATGAGTACTCCCGGACCAAGGTGGTTATGCAGTTGGACTTGCTTCCTGGAGAATCCCGCGGATACTGGAAGTATCACGCGCCTGATAAATGGTTCAAGCAGGCGAAAGCCTGTGGCAATATTAATAACCAGAAAGCGACGATGTTGTTCGACTCTGGAGCTGAAGTCTAGATAATCGATTCCGCCTTTGCTCGTAAGGTCGGATGTCGTATAGACGATACCCAGAGACAAGAATGCGTCGGGATCGGTGAAAACTCATATATTACCGAAGGACGAACGCGTGTGAAAATTACTTTGTCGGGATCGCTGGTCTACTTTTTCAGCGCTTGGGTTGGCAAGTTGGCTGGTCAAGACGCTTTACTAGGAATGGATTTCATGGTCCCGGCTGGTATTCGCCTAGACCTGTCACATGGAGTGCTTACGCTCCCGGATGAGGTCCAGGTCCAGTTGGCTGGTCGAAGACCTCTGTATGGTTCGTATACCGATCTGGTCCGGTGGGACCAAGACCTCACTATCCCAGTCGGTCGGTCTGCCGATACCCCGGTCGAGAAAGGTTTTCGTTCGAGGAAGTTATGGTTGACCAGGGGCGATCGGTTGGTCCCGACCTTCGTAAAGAGTGCTGGTCGACGTGATTTTGTCCGTGTTACCAATATCGGTGACAAGCCGCTGACACTGGACAATAACACTATTGTCGGTATGTGGTTAGCAGAAGGGAAGGTACCAAGGAAGATGGGGTTCGTCTCGATTGGATCGAGGCGGTATGTCGAGTGGCAAAACCTGGCGTACCAATCGACCACCGATCTTATCAGCGATGATGGGTCGGTGGAAGAGGATACCTCACCTTTAGTGAAAATACCAAGTTATGTCACCCCAAGAAAGATGTTGGTCCGAAGAAAGGCGCCGCAGTCACCAGGAACGGTGGACCATCAAGTAGACGAGCCAAGTTTAGTCAGCGTGGTGTCAGCACAAGACCAGGCGACAGCGGAGCAAGAAACGGAAGAAGGGGAACATGAAATTGCTAGGTCGGACCATGACGGTGTTCCTAATCAGACCGATATCAGTGATGGACAGCCCGTCGAGCAAGACCAGGGGCGTTCAGTTGGTCCTGATGGTCTAGGTGATATCGCCCCAGAAGATGAACAAGTCTGTATACATGAAGGCGGGGAACAGTACATTCAGGAGCTGGAGAAGCCAAATGGCAGTCCTCCCTGAAGTGTCTGCCGACTCTCCCGAAGTTACAATGGATGATTTACAAGTGGGTGATCAAGACCTTAACAGTCCAGACCAGATCGAGCAGTTGAAGAATATCATATGGAAGAAAAGACATTTGATGATCGGAAAGGCAACGCCTTACCACCTGCAGCCCGTGGTGCGATTTGCGATATTGACGTTGGAGATGCCAAGCCGATTTCCCAGCGATGTCGACGCGTGGCGCCACAGTACTGTGAAAAGCTTTCTGATCTCATTAAAGGAATGTTGGTCACCAAGATTATTAGACCGTCGACCTCGCCATGTGCCTCGCCGATCGTAATTGTTATCAAGAAGAACGGCGTTGACATTAGACTGTGCATCGACTATCGGCTGGTAAATCGGTTGACTAAACTCATGGTGTACACGATGCCGCTGATTAATGATCTGTTGGAAGACCTCGACAAGACCTTGTGGTATTGTTCGCTAGATATGGCAAGTGGATTTTTGGTGGTCTCGATGACTGATCGAGCCCGTGATATTTCCGCATTTGTGACGCCGTTTGGTCTTTTCGTGTGGAATCGTATGCCGTTCGGTCTGATGAACGCGCCCCAGATCAATCAAAGGCTGATAGATAACGCACTGTACGGACACTTCAAGATCAAGACCGATCGGGACCATGTTGAAAATTATGATGTGTTTAGAGTGGGTGAACCCGATCGGGAAAGAGGATCGTCCGTTCTAGGGAGGCGGTCGTACATCTACAACATTCTGATACCTGCCTCGTCATGGAACGATCTGTGCGAGAAGGTTGAACGATTGTTGGAGACATGCGACCGCTGGAACCTGTCTATCAGTGCCGTGAAAAGTTTTTGGGGTATGTCCAAGGTCGCCTATTTAGGCCATATAATCTCGAACAATGGTCTAGAGGCTAATCCCAAGGACCTGGATTAGCTGAGTAACCTCCCGTTCCCCAGATCTCTGAAGGCAATGCAGTCCTTCCTGGGAAGCTTGAATTATTATATCCGATTCATTGAAGACTTTGCTATCTACGCGGCTGTTCTGTACGAGCTCCGGGAAGTTGACTATCATATGTTGCGCGAAGGAGACCGGGCAACTTTACGGGAGGGCGCCGACTCTGGTCTTGCTGCAGTTTGTCCGCAAGTGGAGGCCGAAGACCATATGAAGCGTGCACAGTTTGCCTTTGGTATGTTGAAGGTTAACATGGCGACGGCACCGATTGTCAAGCATTTCGCTCCCGAAAAAGTGCCGACCATTATTGTATATGACAGTAAGTGGGCTATCTCGGCCACTTTAGTGCAAGATCACGATGGTGTGTATCATCCAGTCACGTTTACGAGCCGGACGCTAAAACCAAATGAAGTGAACTATGGAATTGTCGAGAAAGAAGTTCTGGCGTTGCTACGAATTCTGGATGTGTGTTACAACCTGCTGGTCGGCCGACCTATAAAGGTCCTGTCAAGACGGTCTACTTTGGACTGGCTATTATCAGCCAATGTGATGGACGGACGTCTAGGCAGATGGTCGGCTGCCTTGTCGCAGTGGACCCTCGAGGTCGTTAAGTGCACCGGGAGCGAGGAAGAGATATTGGGCACATTATCTGCCAGTATCACCCCTCGGTCTGAAGTGGACGAGGTATTGATAGCGATTGCCCCGAGGAAGCAACCTCGGCAGTCAGTTTCGAGACCGCCACCTACCGTCGACCATGATGAAGAGCTCTTGGTCTTAAGTTTTGACGGATCGGCAAGCGTGAAGAAGAAGCTTGGCGCCTATAGTGACATATTGTGGAAGTTGCCACAATGGTCTATAGCTGGAGCCGCTGCCGATTTCACGCCGGATATTACTGTTAACGAGGCGGAGTACCGAGGTCTATTTCTATGTCTGGACCTGCTGTCGTCTCAAGAGAAGGGGCGAGTCATCATATGTGGTGACTCCAACCTAGTGATCAGGCAGATCACCGGAGAGATCGACTGCAAGGCTCCACGACTAAGGACGCTAAAGGATCGAGTAATGAAGTCATTGAAGGACCACCCCAACCACGAGCTATTGCACGTGAAACTGGACTGGAACAGAAGCGCCGACTACCTCGCGACCAAGGCCATGCAAGACCAGACCGGGGCTACGATCACCGAGAAGGCCGTTCTGGATGAATTGGTGAATATAAACAGGCTCCCAGAGGTGATCGGACCCAAGAACGCCCCAGTCCAGGTGCATGTGATGGTCGCGACTAGATCAAAAGCTCAGAAGTCTCGCCGACCGTTCCCGAAGGAAAGTTTGAACGAATATGCAGTGCAACAGTTAAGGATGGAACGGATCCTCAAGGCGCAGGACGAAGAAGAATGGATTATGAGCCTGAAGACCTACCTGCGTGGTGAACTGTCCAAGTTAACGAACGATCAAGCGAAAGAGTGCATCAAGATCGCGGATAACTTCGAAGTGGATGATAATGTATTATTGTATTACTGCCGCGATGCCGACCAAGACAGTGCAGACCGGGACCGACTGGCGAAATTAGTGATCCCCGAGTTGCTGCAGCCGGATGTCCTTCATCACTATCACGTGAACCTAGAAGGGGGACATCAGGGCATAGGCAGGACCTATCACAAGATCGGTCCCACTTCCACTGGAGAGGTCTTTTCCACAGTGTGCAGAAATATGTGGGCTGTTGCACGGATTGCGAGACCGGAAAGGGTAGACCGGTAATCAAGGGGCGATCGCCCGGAAATATCGAAGCTACCTACCCTTTCCAGGTCATAGCGATGGACCACATACCGTCACTGCCTAGATCGACGTGCGGCAACACTGAGCTGCTGATCTGGGTATACCTGTTCACTGGTCTAGTTATTGCGAAGGCAAGTGCATCTCGGTCTGCGGAGCAGATCGCCCAGAGCTACGAAGAATGTGTGTTCCGAAGATTCGGCACCAGCGAGGTCATCAGGCACGATCGGGAACCCGGTTTTATGGCCGAGGTGTTCCGGTCGTTCAATAACATTCTGGGCCAGAAACAGAGTGCGACAATGGCATATCGTTCGCAAGCAAATGGATCGGCGGAACGCATGGTGCATACCATAACGAGTGCGATGAAGATATACGTTGCTGACCCAGACCAGCGAGATTGGGACGAGTATGCAGAAAGGCTGGTGTTTGCACTCAACTCGTCGACCGATCGGGTCCGAGGAGAAACGCCTTTTTATCTGACATATGGATGGGACCCTCGGTCGACACTGGAAGCTGCGATACCTATCGGTTGCACCCGGACCCGCAACCGCGATGCTCGACGCTGGCGCATGCAGGTCCAGAAACACTACCATCATGCAAAAAAAGTCGTCAACGAAAAGCTGCGTCAGGCCACACAAGACCGGGCAGACTGGACCAATGACCAGGTCCGACCCCACGGTATAGAACCAGGGGCGAGGGTATGGCTATACCTAGACAGAGTGAAAGAGGGCTATGCGAATAAGCTGGCTCACATGTGGCACGGCCCTTTCCGTGTTGCCGAGCTGATCGGTGAGCACGCTGCCAGTCTAGTAACAACTGGTACAGATTACAAGGTCTTCCCGATCGTGCATGTGTCCAAGTTGAAGCTGGTCCGAGAATTTCCTGATCGACCCAAAACTCCCTGTCTGGTAGACGAAGAAAAAAGATTTGATTTCGATGAAGCGTTACTGCCGGAGGACAGTAGGGAGCGACCATTAGAGGAAGACGAGTTTGAAGTGGAGAAGGTCTTAGATGTTCGGTCGACCAAGAAGACCAGGTTCGGTCGGACTCACCGAGAGTACCTGGTCCGATGGAAGGACCATGATGAATCAACTTGGGTCGACGAGCTAGACTTGAATTGTGGGGCTCTTCTACGAGAGTTCGAACTAGAACGAGTCAGTCGTAATCGCTTCGCAGTGATCCAGACTCATGAAGACCAAGACCAAGACACGCAGTAGCATCGGTCGGTCTAGACCGGTGTGAAGATGTGGAAGGTCCGGAGTTGATGTGAAATTGTGATGAACTGTGACGAATTGGAGTAGCGGAATGACGAATGTGATGACTATTTTTCGTGATGGAGGTGGAACTGTTTACGATAACGTGTTCGGTGCAACTATGGAGATAGTGGTAAAATTAGTTCAAGTGATTTGACGATTGGACATATGAAAAAGCAATGATGACATGTATTGCGAGTTATCTGGTCGACTACCTGCGACTTCACTTGCTATCGCCCCACAGACGGCCGATGACCATCGACGGATGATTTTGCACTTGATCCTGAAACTGGTTACGCCAGGGGTCCTTCCGGTCAAGCTGGACCAAAGCATCCTTGAGGTCCGCGACCGGCTCAGCGCAATCAAGACCGGGGTACCATATTCCGTCGTCGGCCAGCAGTCTGGTCTTCTAAGAGCGACGCCTCGGCATGTGAAGGAACACGGGGTACAAGAACACGTCGACGTCACACTCGCGGGCTCGCATCCCGTCCAAAATGTACTGGCACAGGGATTGCCAAGCCTCGCCCGCCCGAATTCGACGTCGCTTGCGCTTGCTCTGGAACGTCGCCAGGCCCGGATCTTGTCGCACCCGGTCGGGGGGAAGCACCAAGTAGTGGGACGCTTCCCAAATTGGTTGGCCCTGGATCTTGTTGAAATTCTTCACCCGGCCTAGCAAAGTGCCGATCCACGGAGTCAAGTGGAACACAAGTCCTATCTTGGGGTGTTCGAAAATTTTCGATGGTTCATCGCCGTATAGGCGGGAGATCTGCGCCGACGTAATCAAGTCCGCCCTCCATGCAGACGCGGCAGGGGTTTTCTTGGCCGGTGGAAAGATCCAGAGGTCCGGGCGGGAGAAAGACCGGTCCAGAAGCTTCTTGGTCAGGATAGACCGGCGCAAACAGCCGATTTGCCCCGACGACCACGGCAAAGTGATTTCAAACGTCCGCGGCGGAAGGGAGCTGGTGTCAACTGCCATGTTCTTCAGTAGAGCGTACTTGTGAAGCTTGGATGCCCCGGGGAGAACCGAAGGCGCCGGCTTCGCTGGTGCAGACACTGGTGTGGCGTCACATGGCAGACCGGTCTTCTTTTCTGACCCCAATGTCGACGCCACTTGGATAAAACTTTCACGCTAATTCGTTCGTGACTTGGACTGGATGGCGACCATAAACTCGGAATAGCAGGACCCTTCGCTGGAGTCCTCCTCGGACGAGACCCCTGTGTTCTTGGTGCGATTTGCAGTACGGCGCGAGGGCGCTCGACTTTCCGAGGGGCCGTAGATTCCGTCTGAGTCCGATTCCATAAGAAGCGTCTGTGTCTTCGCTCGCTTATGAGGCACTGCACGCTTTCCCTTGAGTCTGGGTTCTCGCGCAGTTCCCCGCGCCCTCGAGCTACCCGGCGCGTCCGCGCGCTTCTTTGATTTGTGTGCAATTTCGGGCTGCTAAATATCAGCCAATGAACGGTGTCGGTCTTGGTCCTGCTGCAAGCTGTCTTGGTCTTGCTCCGAGGCGACTAAGGTTGCCGACGCAGACCAATCTATGCTGGAGGAAGCAGTCGAACACGGATGCAGCAAGTTCATCAAGCGCTGGCGGCACTGGTCTAGTGCCACCTGACGACGACCCAACTCTAGCGTCCAAGCGTCTGACTTGTCTTGATAAGACCGGACCTTCCCGGTCTGGTCTTGAACGGAAATTTGAAGCTCGGCAATGCGTCGCGCGAAGACGTCGCCTTGCATGCGCAGCGAGGTCGCGTCAAACTGTCCGTCGAGTTGCTGCCGGCGAACAAGTGCAAGTTGATCCCGGATATCGGACTTATAAGCCTCCAGACGGGACAGCTCATGCCGTGCACTTACCAGCTCCTCTAGAATTGGTCGGAGCTGGTCAACATGATCGTCGGACTGCCTATCAGCATCATGCAAGCCACCTATTGCCTTAACGACGCTGGGAGGGATGAGAGCTGAAGACAAATGAGGGTCAAGACAAGTACAAGACGAAGACCAAAGATGCGCACCTCGTGTTGCTTGGTGGTCCACCTGGGTCCTGAGACGCATGTTTTCTGCAAGCATATCCTGCATCTGCGTGTCGGCTGCAGTCTGACACCCTTCCGATGTTTGAAGTGCAGGAGAGTTACATGGGCTGCCAGACCGAGCCGACCGGACAGGTGAAGCAATGTGGAGCGACTCGGCACATAGAGTTTCTACAAGAACAAGCGTCAAGAGGAAGCAAAAGAGGATCGAGTGCAGTAAAGTAAGTACCTGGCGCAGGTGGCGAATATGGCTGGTCCATGGTGAAGAAGTGTGAGTGACCAAGGTCCAGTTGGTCGAGTGATGGGTGAGTCAGACCGTTATCGTTGTGCGACACGGTCGGACTCAGGGGCGGCTGTGGTGAAGTGTACCACAAATTTTGTCACTCTTGGTCAAGGAAGTTGGTCGAGTTTCCGATTGGTCTAAACAAGTTTTTTTTTTAGCCTATCAGATTCAAGGAGTATCAAGAACGCCAATCTTGGGTGAGGACATTGGGTATTTTACATAATTTTGTGTGGGTACATTAGGGACCATAGGGAGGTAGTATTATTGGTTAGTTGCGGATTTTTCAAGTAAGAGTCTTTTGTTTGCGGATTTTCCAACTAAGAGTCTTTTGGTTGCGGATTTTCCAAGTAAGAGTCTTTTGGTTACGAATTTTTCCAGGTAAAGGTTTTTGGTCTAGGAATAAGTGGCAAAAACCTCTTCTGGTCTTGGTCTACACCGCAGCAAGGGGTCGCCGTTATTATTTCCACGTACACTAGTCGCCTCCGCCCGCCGCGGAGTGTTTGGGGGCAGAGGGTTGAATTATCCCCTCTTGCCTATTATACCCGGTCTGGACGCGCCGCACGCGCACTTTGGCCACCGGAAGTCCCTCGACGGGAGTACGATTTGGCGATCTCGACACTTTAAGTCAAGTACGTTTGGAACGTGCTATTCACTGAATTGGTCTTTACGTGGAGATATCGTTTGTGGAGTTTCACGGGCATATTGGGTCTTCACGTGGACATATTGGCTCATTGCAACATTGGTTGGAGTTTAGATCGGTTTTGGTCTTCTCTCGTATTGGTCATGTCTAGATCGTTTGGACGATCGACCTATTGGAATTTATCTTTCGGAAGTGTTTCTGGTCTGTACGTACCTGGGGTGAAGAGTTCCGCCCTAGGTACACCTAGCCAGCACGGTTTCATATTCAAGACATAATCAGATCGATCTGCGATCCCGATCCACCGAGTGTGTAACTATCCCATTCCATCGGGTACACAAGGTGAGATGAACTTAAGTGAATCGGACCAGTGTCCTTTGGATGATGACCGGTCGTCTGCCAGCAGTGGATGATCGGACCAGAATTGGAGTGGAGGTCTGCGGGGTATCCCCCCCCCGTAAGTTGGAAGGATGGGCACGATGGTGGTGGTCAGGTTGTCGATACAAATGTATTCGATTTCGAACTTGACTCCACCACAGAGTATTGGACTTTTATTCTCGTATTAGTTGGGCTCTACGATCGGTTGAGCGATCTGCCCTTTGGAGTATACTTACTCCGAGTATAATTGGTCTGCCCGTACCCAGGGTGAAGAGTTCCGCCCAGAGTACACCACCCAGCACGGTCTCACGTTTTTAGATCCACATCAATTCCCAGAGACGATCCACCGAGTGTGTAACCAGCCCATTCCATCGGGTACACAAGGTGAGATGACGTAGGAATCCTACCAGGCGTCCTGTGAAGATGATCGGTCGTCTGCTAGCAGCTGACGATCAGATCGGATCGTAGGCGAAGATTCGCGGGGTACCCCCCCGTCAGTTGGAAGGATGGGCACGATGGTGGTCAAGTTCTCGACACTACTGTATTCGATTTTGAACTCGACTCCACTACAATGGTGCGTGTTCCCGGATCACTTGGTGATCGTGGATATCACAGAGATGATATCTCGCGAAAAATCGATTATATCGAATTGAATGTGGAATCTATATGTAGAGGACATGAGGAACGGCTATCGCCTTATGCTCTCGCTGTCAGTAAGGATGGCGATATCCGATCTGTCCGGGTGGAGGACCAGATCGGGATTAATAAGTTTTTTCCTGCCCATAAGGCTCCCACCGTAGCCGATCGGGACTATAGCAAGTCTTGCTATAGTTCCGGAAAGGATCAGGACTTTTGTCCTGATCCTATTCATTTAAATGGATGTTTTGATGAAAATATAAAAAGTGAAAACGACTTGGAGGGTGATTAGGACGGTCCAATCCACCTTCCCAAGGTTCCCAAGCAGAGGCTTAGAATGCCATCCGATGAAGACGACTTGGAAGAAAAGTCGCAGGTCGGGGATGGGGTTATCAAGGAAGAAGACCTGACCAGGATGTATTACATCCACGAGTTAAAGCGATTTATTCGTGAAGACCAGGTCATGAAGATCTTAAACCCTCAGATCCCCAATCGCCTTCTCGGACCCACCACCGAGCCGATCCAAAGCTACCGGCCGTTGCTATTGGTGAAGAACCTGCTGACAATGTTGGATGAGGTCGGCATAAAAGTGTGAAACCTGGCCAACGTGCAGAAACTGTTCGATCTGGACACTCGGAAGCTGGAGATGTCGATGTCGACCCTCCATGATCATTTGGTGCCGTTGGTGGGGGCGGTTCGCCGCCCAACTCCCACCTTGGCATTGAAGACCGCTGAGGCCACGGCAGCACACGATGAGGTGTGCTCCGATGATAAGTCGCTATTTCAGTCTCCACCTGCCTCAAATAGCTCATTGGAGTTGGAGGTAGGTGTTGAGCGGATGACCATGGGGGCGGATCATACCCCCATGGGAGTATAAAAAGGACGTGCGGCAGCAAGGGGCTGCTTGCCGGTCGGGGCCCCAGGAGCCCCCACAGGCTTCAGTACCTCCGGAGGAGGACACCAATACGTTGCCCATGATCCAAGCCAACGTCCAAGCCATGTTTGAGGCAATGAAGGAGCGTTTCATGGGAGACCGATGCCGATCGCCTCCGCTTCCGCATGCCCAGGACCGATCTGCCCGGCAAAATGTCAATACTTTCGGGGATGTTGATATGGAGTCAGTGGCATCAACGGATAAGTCTACCCGAGGTGGCAAACCAGTTGGTAGAGGACGACGCTGGCCTCAGCCAGCCCGACCGCGCCGATCAAGCAAGAACAGCGATTTCGACATGGAGTCGATCGGCGATCCGGATGACCACTATGGGTCAGACGGTGCAGGGGCGGTCAGAACGCGCAGGGCTAACCTCGCCTCTACGACCGCCTTTGATTTTGAATCGACTGCGATCCCACGCATTCGCATGGCTGCGACAACTGATCTCAAGGATTTCACTGGCAAGGATGCCGACGAGGAGCAAGCCAGATCGTGGTTTGGTCGGGTCAAGTCTTCTTTCTTGCGGGATCAGACACCATAAAAGGAACGGTGTTTGATCTTCATGGATCTGCTGAAAGGACCGGCGGCGAACTGGATCCAACAGTTGGGTCGGGATGTCCGATCTGACTGGGATCTGCTATGTTCAGAATTGGAGGGGCAGTACTGCAACTCCGGATTCTCTACCGCCCGCAAATATCACCATATGCAGAAGCGGTTCTATGAGACGCCGATCGAGTACTTGCACCGCTTGGACGTAGCTGCAATTCGCGCCGGGATAGTGATCAAGGAAGGCAACCCGCCGACCGGTGCCGCTATGGAACACGTGGGTCACTACATCAGTCCCCTTGATGACCAAGAGCTAGCAGATCAGCTCACTCTTCTGCGCCTAAAAGATGTGGGGAAGTGGAGCAGACGTTGCGGACGCTGCAACACTCACGCAGCATGAGGGCGAAGGTCGCCGTTGGATCGGGTCGATACAGATTGAAGACCCAGACTGACCGTGTGAAGAGGCCCTAACCAGATCGGCCCGTGCTGTTAAGGCGATCGTGACTGAAGACAGCACTGGATAGGAAGAGGAAAGTAGCGTCCTGTCCAGTCGGGAGTCAGACGAAGACCAGTATCGCCACGTTTTCGTAACGGAACCTGCCCCAAGAACCAGATCGACGCCTTACCAGGCAGATCGGAAGGGCAGGAGTGGGAACAAGTCCGACACGGACCGACCTCGCAAGAAGTGTTCTCACTGCGAGTCAAGCAAGAACGATGGTCAGGACTGCTGGAAGAAGTTGATATGCAAGAAGTGCGAAAGTCGCGGCCACCCCACCGATCACTGCCTCTTCGTGTGCAAGTCATGTGGAGAGATCCACGAGGCCGGCCAGTGCAAGATCGAAGAGTTCTTCAATCTGATGCACAAGTGGTATGTGCCTGGTAAGCACCCGGGGATGCTTCCACCTGACGTTGAGAAGATGTTAAACTCGAACCCTCGCCAGGTTGGAATCTGTATCGAGCCGAGCGATCTACTTTTGGCATCTATGCATATGTCGGCAAGGAGAATAAAACCGACAATACATGTTCTATTCTCAATTGCGTCAATCGGGATCATCCGGTCTACAATCTCACGATCGATGAATATTCCCGATCGCAGGTGGTCATGCAGCTGGATCTGCTGCCTGGAGAGTCTCGCGGATACTGGAAGTATCATGCGCCCGACAAATGGCTCAAGCAGGCGAAAGCCTGTGGTAAGATAAATAACAAGAAGGCAACGATGTTGTTCGACTCTGGGGCCGAAGTTTCATTATCGACTCCGCCTTTTCTCGTAAGGTCGGATGTCGTATAGACGACACCCAAAGACAAGAATACGTCGGAATCGGTTAAAACTCTTGCATGACCGAAGGAAAGACGCGCGTGAAGATCACCCTATCGGGTTTGTTGGTCTACTTCTTCAGCGCTTGGGTTGGCAAGTTGGCCGGATAGGATGCACTGTTAGGCATGGATTTCATGGTGACTTCAGTATTCGCCTTGATCTGTCTCATGGAGTGCTTACACTCCCGGATGAGGTCCAGATCCAGTTATCTGGTCGGCGGCCCCTGTACGGATCGCACACCGATCTGGTCAGGTGGGACCAAGATGTCACCATTCCAGTCGGCCAATCCGATGATACCCCGGTCGATAAAGGTTTTCGATCAAGTAAGTTATGGGTGACCAGGGGCGACCGGTGGGTGCCGACCTTTGTGAAGAGCGCCGGCCGGTTTGATTACGTTCGACTCACTAATATCGGTGACAAGCCGCTTACGACCGACAACAATACTATTTTTGGCATGTGGCTAGCGGAAGGGAAGGTGACAAGAAAGTCGGGATTCGTTTCGATCGGATCGAGACGGTATGTTGAGTGGCAGAACTTGGCATACCAAGCGACCACCGATCTGATCAGCGATGATGGATCGGTGGAAGAAGATACCTCACCTATGGTGGAACGACCAGTTATGTGACCCCAAAGAAGATGTTAATTCGAAAAAAGGCACCGCAGTCGCCGGACACGGTGGACCATCAAGCAGATGAGCCAAGGTTCGTCAACGTGGTGGCGTCACAAGAACAGGCGACAGCGGAGCCGGAAATAGAAAAAAGGGAGCATGGCATTGCTGGGGCGGACCCCGATGGCGCACCTAAGCAGATCGATGTGGTTGAAGAGCATCCCGCCGATCGGGAACAGCAGTGTGCAACCGATCAGGACGTTTTAGGTGATGTTTCCACGGAAGACGATCAAGTTTGTATCCATGATGGCGGGAATCAATATATTCAGGAGCTGAGAGCCAGATGGCAGTCCTCGCTGAAGTGTATGCTGATCCGCCCGAAGTCACATTGGACGATCTACAAGTGGGTGATCGGGATGTCAACAGTCCCGATCATATCAATCATCTAAAGAAGATCATATGGAAGAAGAAACAATTGATCAGGAAAGGCAACGCCTTACCCCCTGCTGCTCGCGGAGCGATCTGTGACATCGATGTTGGTGATGCCAAGCTGATCGCCCAGCGATGCCGACGTGTGGCTCCACAACACCGCGAAATATTGTCTGATCCGATTAAAGGACTGTGGTGGAGCGGCTGATCGAAGTTTTTGAGACTTGATCAGGCGGTACCACGGAGCCCAGACTGCCGACTAACGAAGGGGGTCCTCCGTATGTCTTCGACTGCTTGTGTTCTTGCTCACCTTGTGTACCCGACTGCTATGCGTGGGTCGCTCCTCAGGTGGCGGGAATAGCGCACAGCGAATTCTTGGTGCAAGATTGAATTAACTAACTTGTGACGATACAACCAATGCGATCAGGCGTGATCACGTGCGATCAGGTGCTTAAACCACGTCAATTAACCGTGATTAGGCTTGATCAAGTTTGGTCCGATGCTAATAACTGACGATCAGCAATATTCCGTCTTGATCGCAAGTGCGATCAGGCGGCAGTCCGACGCGATCAGGCGCTGAAACGATGTAGATCAGTGGTAATCAGGCTTGATCAGGCTTTTGCTGATGATAATAGCCGAAGTTCAGTTGTATTCGGTCTTGATCGCAAATGCGATCAGGCGTCTTGATCGCAAGTCGCGATCAGGTACTGAAACGAAGCCAATCGGTCGTGATCAGGCACGATCAGGCTTTGGCTGACGTTAATAACCGTCGATCAACAATATTCTGTCTTGATCCCAGATGCGATCAGGTGTCTTGATCTCAATTGCGATCAGGTACTGAAAGGCTCGATCAGGGGATAAAAACTGCAGATCAGTCGTAATATATCTTGATCAGACTTGATCAAGCACCGGAAGTCGTTCAAGTAGCAGTTGGCGCGATTTGCGATCAGCGATCACGATCACGATTCGAATAAAGTGTCGATCAGGTGTTGATCGGTAGGGGGGGTACTTGATCAGGCAGCGGAAGTCTTCACTGCCTGATCGCGGAGCCTCTAAGCCGTCAAACAGCGAAGGAATTCCCAAATCAATGCGCTCCTAGCCTAGACTATATGAGGAAAAGGTATTTATATTAAAATCCACCTAGAGTTCCCGTGGGGCGCTTAAAGCAGCCAAACGCTAGGGGCCAAATGTTAATTTCAAGGGGAAGAGGTGAGAGCACTGCTCAATCACGTTCCCAAAACCAAAAACCTTTAAACGAAGAACAGCAGACACTGCGGGCGGAGTTGCGGGGTGAGTTCTCACACTCTACGCCAACCGGTGGGCCAAAAACGCACTAGTGCTCCCTCCCGGGACGTAGAGGTTTCAATAAGGTGGGGGCGCAAAGGTGCCTTCCCAAAAAAACGATCAGCGCGATCGTACGCAAAAGGAGAACTATATTATCAATTAAACCCTTAGATCTATCCTGTTCCTACTTTCAACCAATCCGCATCGTCCATATGCAACGCCTTCCGTCCACCAGTCGACCTGATTTTTCCGCTTGTTCCTTGTTTGTCCGCTGGTTTTCGCCGCGTACCTGTAAGTAATCAGCACATCTTCCGTGTCCCTTCTATATCCTGTCTATGTACACCACGGTGGTACGTACTACTGTACCCACCGTGGTACACATGGCGGTACCTAATTATGTACTACTGTATCCACTATCTGTGTCCACTATCAGGCCCCTAATTTAGGTCCTAATATTAGTCATAATATTAGGCCCCCTATGGGCCTAATAAAATGTCCAACATTAGGCCCTATTTTAGCCTAATAAAAATTCCGCTTTACGACACGACTGTTGGATACCAAGACTATTAATCCGTCGACTTCGCCGTGGGCCTCACCGATCGTGATTGTGATCAAGAAGAGCGGCGTCGACACCAGGTTGTGTATCGATTATCGGTTGGTAAATCGGTTGACCAAGCTTATGGTGCACCCGATGCCGCTGTTTAGCCATCCGCTAGAAGATCTCGACAAGACCCTATGGTATTGCTCACTGTATATAGCAAGTGAATTTTGGGTGGTTTCGATGACCGATCGGGCTCGCGAGATCTCCGCATTTGTTACGTCGTTCGTTCGGTCTGTTCGAGTAGAACCGTATGCCGTTCGGTTTGAAGAACGCGCCCCAGATCTACCAGAGGCTGATCGACAACGCATTGTATGGACACTTCAAGATTAGTGATGATCGGGACCCCACCGAAATCCGATGTATTTACAGAGGGTGAACCCGATCAAGAAAGGAGACCGTCCGTTATGGGGAGGCGATCGTACATCGACGACATACTGACCCCTGCCTCGTCATGGAGCGATCTGTGCGAGAAGGTCGAACGGTTGTTGGATACATGCGATCGCTGGAACCTGTCGATCAGTGCTGTGAAGAGTTTTTGGGGCATGTCCAAGGTCGCCTATTTGGGGCATATGGTGTCAATCAGTAGGCTGGAGGCCAATCCTAAGGATCTGTAGTCACTGAGCAACCTCCCGTTTCCCAGATCACTGAAAGCAATGCAGTACTTCCTAGGTAGCCTATATTACTACAGCAGCTTCATTGAAGACTTCTCGATTTACGCGGCCGTGATGTACGAGCTCCGGGAAGTCGACTACCATATGTTGCGCGAAGGAGATCGGGAAACTTTACGAGAGGGCTGTGACTCTGATCTTCCCGCAGATTTTCCGCAGGAGGAGGCATAGGATCACATGAAGCGTGCAAAAGGTTGCTTTTGTTATGCAGAAGGCCAAGATGGCGACGGCACCGATTCTCAGACACTTCTATCCGGAAAAAATGCCGATCGTCATTGTGTATGCTAGTAAGTGGGCCATTTCCGCCACCCTAGTGCAAGAACATGATGGAGTGTACCACCCGGTCACTTTTACGAGCCCGACGTTAAAGCCGAACGAAGTCAACTATTGGATCCTCGAGAAGGAAGTTCTGGCTTTACTACGTATTTTGGATGTGTGTTACAACCTACTGGTCGGCCGATCTGTAAAGGTTCTTTCGAGAAAGTCGACATTGGCTTGGCTGTTATCAGCCAATGGGATAGACGGTCGGCTCGGCAGATGGTCAGCGATCTTGTCACAGTGGTCCCTCGAGGTCGTCAAGTGCACCAAGGGAGAGGAGGAGATATTGGGCACATTTTGTCTGCCAGTATCACCCCTCGGTCTGAAGTGGACGAACCTCTGATGGCGATTGCCCCAAGGAAGCAACCTCTACAGTCAATCTCGCTGCCGCCACCGATCGTCAATCGGGATGAGGAACTCCTGGTCTTGAGTTTCGACGGATCGGCTAGCGTGAAGAAGAAGGTCGGCTCCTATAGTGACATACTGTGCAAGTTACCACAATGGTCTATAGTTGCAGCCGCCGCCGATTTCACGCCTGACATAACGGTCAACGAGGCGGAATATCGGGGGCTCCTTCTATGTCTTGATATGCTGTATTTACAAAAGAATGTGCGGATCATATGTGGTGAATCCAACCTAGTGATAAGGCAGATCACCGGGGAGATTGACTGTAAGGCGCCACGGCTGAAGTTACTGAATGATCGGGTGATGAAGGCACTGAAAGACTATCCCAACCACGAGCTATTGCACGTGAAACGGGAATGGAACAGAAGCGCCGATCACCTCGCGACCCAAGCCATGCGGGACCAGATCGGGGCGACGATCACCGAGGAGGCCGTTCTACTTGAACTTATGGATATAAACAGGCTCCCGGAATTGATCAAGCCCAAGGACAGCCCCGATCCGGTGCATGTGATGACGGCGACTAGATCGCGAACTCAGAAGTCTCTCCGATTGTTCCCAAAGGAAAGGCTGAGCGAGTACGTTGTACAACAGCTTAGGGCGGAACGGATTCTCAAGGCGCAGGACGAAGAAGAGTGGATCGTCAACTTGAAGGCCTATCTGCGCGGTGAGCTGTCCAAGGTAACGAATGATCAAGCGAAAGAGTGTACCAAGATCGCGGACAGTTACGATGTGGATGACAATGGATTGCTGTATTACTGCCGTGACGTTGATCAAGACAGTGCCAATCGAGATCGACTAGCGAAACTGGTGATCCCTGAGTTGCTACAGCCGGATTTCCTTCATCACTACCAAGTGAGTCTAGAAGGGGGACATCAAGGTATATTCAGGACATACCACAAGATCAGGGCTCACTTTCACTGGAGAGGACTTTTTCAGAGCGTGCAGAAATATGTGGGCTGTTTCACAGATTGCGAGACCGGAAAGGGAAGACCGATAATCAAGGGGCGATCGCCCGGGAATATCGAGGCTACTTACCCTTTCCAGGTGATAGCAATGGATCACATACCGTCGCTGCCCAAATCGACACGCGGCAACACTGAGCTGATGATCTGGATCGACACTGGTCTGGTGATCGCAAATGCTAGTGCATCCCGATCTGCGGAGCAGATCGCCCAAAAATACGAGGAATGCGTGTTCAGAAGGTTCGGCGCCAGAGAAGTTATTAGACACGATCGGGAACCCGGTTTTATGGCTGAGGTGTTCCGATCGTTCGATAACATGCTAGGCCAGAAGCAGAACGCGACGATGGCATATCTTCCGCAAGCGAACGGATCGGCGGAAAGCATGGTGCAGACAATAACAAGGGCGATTAAGATGTATATGGCTGATCCATACCAACGTGACTGGGATGAGTATGCAGAGAGACTGGTATTCGCACTCAACTCTTTAACCGATCGGGTCCGAGGAGAAACGCCTTTTTATCTGACATATGGATGGGACCCTCGATCGACACTTGAAGCGGCGATACCGATCGGCTGCACTCGGACCCGCGATCGCGATGCCCGTCGTTGGCGTATGAAGGTCCAGAAGTATTATAAGCAAGCGAAAGAATTCGTCAACGAAAAGTTGCGTCAGGCCATGCAAGATCGAGCAGATCGGAATAACGTTCAGGTCCGCCCTCATGGTATTGAACCAGGGGCGAAGGTATGGTTATACCTCGATCGGGTCAAGGAAGGCTATGCAAAGAAGTTGGCTCATATGTGGCACGGTCCTTTCCGTGTAGCAGAGATGATCGGTGAGCATGCTGCCCGTCTGATCACGATCGTCACGGATTACAAAGCTTTTCCGATCGTGCATGTGTCCAAACTGAAGCTGGTCAGAGAATTATCCGATCAGCCTAAAATGCCCTGTTTGGTGGACGAAGCGGAGAGATTCGATTTGATGAAGCTCTGCTGCCGGAAGACAGTTGGGAAAGGCCAATGGAAGAGGACGAATTCGAGGTGGAAAAGGTGCTAGATGTCCGATCGGTCAAGAAGCACGTTTCGGTCGCACCCACCGAGAATATCTGTTCCGCTGGAAGGATCATGACGAAGCAACTTAGATCGACTAACTCGATCTAAATTGTGGAGCACTGCTACGAGAGTTCGAGCGAGAACGAGTCAATCGGAATCGCTTCGCAGTGATGCAGACTCATGAAGATGAAGATCAAGACACACAGTAGCACCGATTAGTATATCGATCGGTGTGAATATGCGTAAGGTTCGAATTATTATGAATTGGTGTGATGAAGTGGAGTAGTGGAATGACGAACATGGTGATAATTTTCGCGATGTGGATGGAAACTGTGTGTGATAACGTGTTGGTGCAAGTTTGGAGAAAGTGATGAAATTTGGTCAAGCGATCGGGTGATCAAGAATTTGAAAAAGATGGTGACATGTATTATGGATTATCTGGTCAGCTAACTTCCGCATCAAGAATCGCAATCACCTCACAGACGGCCTATAGTCAACGCCGGATGGTCTTCGATCTGGTTCTGGTGCTGATTGCGCCAGGGATCCTTCCAATCGATCTGGATCAAAGCTTCCTTCAGGTCTGCGATCGGCTCGTCACATTGAAGACCGGGATACCAGATGCCGTCCTCAGTCAACGCCCCGGGACACTCAACGCGAGGCTTGGCAATATGAAGAAACACCGGATACAAAAAACGTCGATGTCGCACTCACGGGCCAGCATCCCTTCCAGTATAAATTGGCATAGGGCCAGCCAGGCCTCGCCCGCCCGACTCCGACGCTTTTTCTGGCGCTTTTTGAAACGGTATCAGGTCTTGGTCAAGTAACTTCCGACCCGCGGGAAGGAGGAGATAATGGGTAGACTCCCAGATCGCCTGGCAGTGGGATGTGTTAAAAACCCGAAGTCGATCCAGAAGTGAATCGATCCAAGGAGTTGACGCGAATATGGGGTCCGACTTGGCGCTGAGCAGCACTTCCCATAGTCGATCTGCATACAGACGGGCGATTTGCGGTCCTGTGACCAGATCCGCCCTCTACGCAGACGGGTCAGGGGTTTTCAAAGCTGGAGGTAAGAGCCAGAAATCTGGTCGGGACATCGACCGGGCTAGATCTTGCTTGGTCAGGGCTGATCTGTGTAAGCTACCGATCTGCCCCGGTGACCATGACAAAGTGGCATCTGAAGTCAGCGATGGGAGAGGTCGATCTCCGATCGACACCCCTTTCAATCGGGCGTGATGGCGCAGACCAGATGTGCGAGGCTGGAACGAAGGCACCGATCTGGTTGACTCACGCGTCCGTGCAACACCATCACCCTGTTAGCTGATCAACTTATCAGCCACAGATGCAGGCTTCACCGGAACAGGACCTCGGCATTGATGGGATCGGTACTTGGACAAAGCAGTGAACAAGAACTCAGAATCTCCCGATCCGTCCCCCGAGTCCTCTCCGGAGGAGATCTCTATACGCTTGGTGTGAGCAGCACAGTGTCGTAAGGGAGAATGCGATTTGATGGTGATGGACGTGTCACCTGCGTCCGATCTTGGGCTTGGAAGATGCGCCAGAGTCTTGGATTTATTCTGAGGCACCTCTCGCTTCTACTCGAGTTCGGAGTCGCGCGCTATGCCCGGCGCCCTTGAGGCCTTCGACGCGTCCTTACGCTTCTTGGAAACTTTCGGAATTTTGGAGTGCTTACTTTTATCCAATGAGTGGCGTCGTGTCCGATCTTGGTGCAGATCGATCAGAGTGGCCGATGCAGATCGGTCAACGCTAGAGCCTGCAGCCGGACGCCGGTGCAACAAGTCGGTCAACTGTTGGTAGCACCGATTTACGGCCGCCCAGTGACGGTCTGAGTCTTGGGTCCAGGCGTCCGATCGGCTCTGTAAGGACTCGACCTTCCCGATCTGCTCCCTGACCACGACCTGCAACTCGCCGATCTGCCAATCCAGGTCACCATGTTGGGTGCGGAGTAAAGTCCGATCGGACTGATCCTACAACCTCTACCGGTTGACCACCGCGAGCTGTTCCAGGAGGTGTGACTTGTAGGCCTCCAAACGAGACAGATCATGCCGTGAGCCGATCAGCCCGTCCAAGATCGGTCGGAGCTGATCGCAGTGGTCATGCGACTGTCGATCAGCCGTAAATAAAGCGTCGAGCATTTTGGCGATGTTGGCGGGCAAACGATCTACATGCAAAGGAGGTTCAAAGCAGACCCAAGATGAAAACAGACCGATCGTCTTACAGCGCGTTGTTTGTTGGTCGAGCTGGGACCGGAGATGCGCGTTTTCAGCGATCACCTCCTGCAACTTCGTGGACATGGGGATCAAAGTGTCCACCTCCTTCCGCAGTTGCAGGAGTGAAGAATTCTTGACGTCCAACTGCGACTGGAGCTCCCGGACTGTTTTCCGGTGCTGATCGACCTTGATCTGATGCCCGTCTGGTGTGTCGGACTCTGAAGTGTTGTGAGGGCTGTCAGATCGGGCCGATCTGGTAGGTGAATCGATATGGGGCGATGAGGAACGTAGGGCACCTGCAGCAAAGAGCGTCAAGAGAGGTTACAAGACGATCAGGCGCACAAGGCAAGTACCTGTCGAAGGCGGATTCGAAGATCTGTCCATCGGTGAAGTCCGCTTTTGCGAAGATCTAGGATGTGGTGAGATCGGGTCGTTACCGTTTCTCGGCTACTACCAGAATCAGGGGCGGCTGTGGTGAAGCGGACTCAAAAAATTCAGTCGCTTTATGTCAGCAGCACACCGATCGGCTTATCGTCGATCGGATTGGTGGAAATCAAGGAGGCTTTTAAGCCTATCGTGTGCGAGAGGTGTCAAGAACACGGATTTTGGTAAGTCACATGATATTGCGTGTACTTACATATTTTCATGTTTGTACATATTGGGGACCATAGGGAGATAGTTTTTGGTTAGTGTGTTTTTTATCCTTTGGCCTTTAACACTCAACAAGAAGTCGTTACATCTTTAAGTACGCTAGTCGCCTCTGCACGCCGCAGCGTGTTTGGGAGAAGAGGGTCGAGTAATCCCCTCTAGCTCGTTATACCCGGCCGGGACGCGTTACAGACGCACTTGGCCCTCCGGAAGTCCCTCGACGGGAGTACGCTTGGTCGGCTTCTCAAGCCCAAGTCAAACACGTTTGGAACGTGCAATCAAGTTTTTGGATTGTTACGTGGAGATATCGTTCGTGGAGTTTATCACGTTCTCATTGGATCTCTATATTGAAGTATTGGACTTTTATTCTCGTATTGGTTGGGCTCTACGATCGGTTGAGCGATCTGCCCTTTGGAGTATACTTACTCCGAGTATAATTGGTCTGCCCGTACCCAGGGTGAAGCCCAGCACGGTCTAACGTTTTTAGATCCACATCAATTCCCAGAGACGATCCACCGAGTGTGTAACCAGCCCATTCCATCGGGTACACAAGGTCAGATGACGAAAGAATCCGACCAGGCGTCCTGTGCTGATGATCGGTCGTCTGCTAGCAGCGGAAAATCAGATCGGATCGTAGGCGAAGGTTCTCGGGGTACCCCCCCCGTCAGTTGGAAGGCTGGTACGATGGTGGTCAGGTTCTCGACTCTACGGTGTTCGATTTTGAACTTGACTCCACCACAACTCTGATGCCTCGGAAGGATGTCCTCCAGAACAATATGGCGGGCTTTACTGTGAACAGTGCCTTAGATCTGGTGGACGGGTATTATCAGGTGCTCATGCGATCATCAGATATTCCGCTTACAGCGGTCAGAACGCCTAGTGGCATACTTTGGGAGTGGCTTGTTATGCCACAAGGGCTTTCGAATGCGCCAGCGTCTTTTAATCGCTTGGTGACTCAACTCTTCCGCCCTTATAGAAAGTACGCTCAGACGTACTTCGACGATATATTCGTTCATTTTCTCGCGGAAGGCGACTCGTCTGATGTTCATGATCACCTGATACACCTTCGAGCGGTGCTCGAATGTATGCGAGAGCATAAGTTATATGCGAACGCATCCAAATGTATCTTTGGTGCTGAGGAAATTCCTTTCCTCGGATGCTTCATCGGTAAGGATGGAGCGGCCGGATCCCGCGAAGGTGAAAGCCATTGTGGACTGTCCTTCGCCTGTAAATCTTAGAGATTTACGGAAGTGGCTTGGACTAGCCAATTATCTACACAAGTACAGCGAGAACTACGCTGAGATGGCGAAGCCATTGACCGACCTTCTTAAGAAGGATGTTGATTGGTGTTGGAAAACCGAACACCAAAACGCTTTTGAAGCAGTTAAGGGGAGCTTGTTAAAAGCTCCCGTTCTTGCTCTCCCAGACTCTGAGAAACCATTTAGTGTCGTCTGCGACGCCTCCGATTTCGTAATCGGATGTGCTTTGTTACAAGCAGACTATGCAGGAAGGGAACGCGTGATCGCGTTTGAGTCCAGGCAGCTTAAAGCTGCGGAACGGAATTATCCCGTTCATGATAAGGAGCTACTTGCTATGAAGTATGCCCTTGTAAAATTTAGGGTTCACCTAATTGGCTCACAGCCGTTCGTGGTTTATACTGACCACGCGTCCTTACGGACAGCGACAAAGTCGCCTCATCTCTCGCAACGGATAGCCCGTTGGCACTCCTTCTATGCGGAGTACAACTTTGATGTTAAGTATAAACCTGGCAAGCAGAACGTACTTGCAGACGCGTTGTCGTGTCGTCCCGATTACGATCTCGCTCACGCGACATTCATCACCTCGTCTGTGGTGGATCTCATACGCCAGGCTTATGAGAAAGACCCACAATGTATGGCGCTTATCAGCGCGTTTGGTGGAAAGGGACTTGGCTCGTCTGATCCTACCCTGCCAAGTCGAGCTAAAGCTCGGTTACACCGTTACAGGTACTGTGACGGTTTGCTATATTATAGCACGAGCGCGGATGACACTCCGCGGGTGGTTGTTTCTCATGATGAGGAAATGAAGTATAGAGTCCTCTTTGAGGCACATGACGCCCCTACCGGGGGTCATTTAGGTTGGGATAAGACCTACAGCGCTTTAAGCGCTTTTTATTGGTGGCCCAAGATGTATTAGTGGGTCGGAGCGTATATTCGCACCTCTGAGACGTGTCGGAGGGTCAAACCCTCTGCAGAGTCAGCTGCGCCTTTGGTTATCTTATCCGTTCCGACGGAGTGTTGGAAATCCATTATTATGGATTTTAGCTTCGGTTTTCCGAAAGATAAAGCCGGTAAAACCGGCTTATTGGTCTTTGTAGACCGTTTGAGCAAGATGGCTCACCTGGCGGAAGTGCCAGAGTCCATTGATGGACAGGGAACAGCGAAAGTGTTCCTAGACCGTGTCTTTCGACAGGATGGTCTACCCGATTCCCTTGTATCGGATCGGGATCCCCGTTTTACGGGACAGTTTTGGGTGGCTCTGTTTAAGGTGCTAAGCACCAAGCTCCTTATGTCCACTGCGGATCCTCCGCAGACGGACGGACAAACGGAACGCGTTAACCGCGTTGTAGAGGATATTCTCTGGGGTTTATGTCCGGATTCTCCAAAGAGTTGGAGTGAGATGCTTCCTATGGCCGAATTTGCTATAAACAATTCGGTCCATGCATCTACGGGGTTTACTCCGTTTTACGTGAACGGATTAGTGAATCCGAGGGTTCCGTTGACGCCACGTGTGTGTGGCCCAGGGATTGAGGGGGGCAATTCCCTGATGTCATCCCTGTATCTGTGCGAAAGCACATCTATAAGTTCTTATCGACGCGCCTTAGTGTTTTACGACACGTCTGCGATGCCATGGCGGAAAGCCCAGACAAGCAGAAGGAGAAAGCTGACCGCAAGGGGCGGCGTAACAAAAAAAAAGTATACAAAGTAGGAAAAAGTGTTTTATTAAACGCAAAAACCTTCCTACACATGCAGTTTCCAACGTGTTACGCAATAAACTGCGCCCCCGGTTTGTGGGCCCCTTTAAGGTACTAGCCCGAAAGGGCTTGTCGTATACCTTAGACATCCCGAAGGCGATGCGTACGCATCCAACCTTCTATGTGGGTATGCTTAAGCAATACCAGGACCCGGAGGCGGGCCCCCTCCTGGAGGAGGTTGGAAAGGCGGATAGCCGTAAGAGCCGTAAGACACGGAAGGGCGAAGGAAGCCCGAGAGGGCTAAAATGCGACCACGAAGCTCCGCAACGGTCGTCTCGAGAGAAGCAAGCCGCCTCTCGAAGCGATCAGTGGCATCCCACTCATCGCGGAGCCCCTCCTGTATATCATGGGTGCGATGGCTGTGTCGATCACAGCGCTCGCGTATCTCACGTCGCAATTTGCTCGACCTCCTCCTCCAATGCTTGATGCGGAGGGTACTCCACACTTTCATGTGGAGAGGCTGATGGCGCGACGCCATCATCGTGGTCAAACCCAGTATCTGGTGAAGTGGAAAGGTTATCCACACTCACAGAGTTCGTGGGAGTTTGAGACTCCCATACGGCAGGATTGCCGCGACGTCGTTGACGCTTTCGAACGGTAGAATCCCGCTGTAGGTCAACGACCAGAGGGGCATGAGAAGCCCCTTCACTCCCAGTAAGTGGGAGTTTGCCGGAGGCAGATGCAGAGTTTTCATTGCTCTCCGGCACCACACCGAGAGAAGGGCGCGTGTAGTCAGAGGCAGGTAATTGCCCCAGCGCTTTGGCCTGAGCATACGCCGAGCGCAACGCCCCATCTATCCGAACGTCGCGTTTGGAATAGATGTTGTACAGCTCGTCAAAGCTAGGGAGTTGCTTCTCCCCTTCCGCCCAAGCGCGGAATGCCCCCTCGGCCTCCTCGACATCCACGTCTTGCAGAAAGACGAAGGGAGCCTCGTGGAGGGGCTCAACGACGGAACCCGTGCCTGTTTCCCGAGGCGTGCTCGGTATGATTTCGCAGTGAACTGATTTGGTGTTAGCAGTCTTGACCGGGGTTGTTTCCGGCGCGCGAGCTCACGCGGCAGTTCAGCTGCAGGGCCGTTGATATGGGAGACTAAATCTCTCTTCACCTCGTTTTTGTCCTTCTTTTGAGGGTCACGAGGACCCTTCCGTGCCGGTACGGCACGTCAAGCTGCCTAAGTCGTGTCTGGCTCATCGGTGATGGTCGCCTTTGGCGACCCGTATACATCATCCGCAGTTGGAAGAGGTGGTGCACGAGTTAGTGCGTTTTCCCCACGTGTGGGGAACGAGTGGACTGCCGACACCGCCGTTCGGCGCTGTCGGAGCGGTCAGCCTTTGGGGAGATATCCCCAAGGGCACCAGCTTCCGAGTTATCGGAATAGTTTCCATCCTCTTCCGAGGTATATCCTCAGCACCACTAAAGGTGCTCATGTTTAGACAGAAGCTCTGGCAGTTGGAGTTCTCCAACTAAAATTGATTTATTGCGTAAGCAATAGTCTTGATGGGGGAGGATGTAACAGGGTTACATTCTGGTTACATTTAGTTATGTTGTGTACGTAAGTACACTACGGTTGGGGTCAGTATTGACCGGTCCGAAAGGTTGGACCTATTGGTTAGTTTAACCAATCAGGGCAGGAGCCCTTGGTGGTAGCGTGATAGCCTGCCACGTGTTAGTACACAAGTGGTGTACATTACATTTTGGCTAGGTACGAATTTAGTAAGTTCTACTTAGTAATACATATAGTTTACATTAGTTTAGATTAATTTAGGCTAATTACATATTAATTATACATTCAGTTTACAAAACACGCCAATCCAGCTAGACGCACGACCTCGACCGGTCGCGCGTGCTGTGAGTGTTTGTAGCCAAAAGGAATATCTCCTTTAGATACCCCCTTTCTAAGGGAATCCTTGTCTTAAGGCGTTAGTTAAGTCTAACAAGTAAACCAAGGGAAATCTTGGCCCCGAGTAGGAGAGAACTCTCTAACTAAGCCTTTTTACAAGGGCGTATCGGCTAAGTAGAGGCATCGCCGCTTAAGGAAAGTCTTCCTCTGTGCGCTAGCGGCACCGTGCGTGTACGTACCGGATACAAGACACATCGGACTCGACGTCCTGTAATGCCGATAGGTCCCCCTATCGGCACCTAGGCGAAGGTTCGCGGGTACCCCCCCCCCCCGTAATTTGGTCGGCTGAGCTCGATGGTGGTCTAGTTTCGAACACTTCGGTGTTCGATTTCGAACTGGACTCCACCACAGATGCGGGTCCTTCCTTGTCTCTTCTGATTGCTTGTATCGCCCTGTACACCCACCAGTCAAGACGGGTTAAGCTCTTACTGATCAGCGTCGAGGTGATCAGAGGAGACCTTCCTCGAAAGTTGAGCTTAGGGTTTTTCCTTGACTCGTCGCCCAAGCGGAAACACGAAAATTTTATGGTGGTGGGGGAGGGTGATGAGTGATAATTATTCACCTGTTCAACAAGGTAGACTGCCTTGATGCCGTTAGGTCTCTTCTTTTCCGATCTGCGATGCAGTGGCGCCGATTATTTTCTTCCCTGACAGAAACCTGCTCGTGGTAGTTGACCTTGATTTTGTAGGTGATGAGGGAATGAGCAGGTTACGTTGTCATCGCGTGGTCCAGTGTTCTTCACAGTTGTGTCTCATACGTGGCAGCTCCCCAGAACACCAGATCTAAGGAATTGTATAGAGAGCCCTTAAAAAGATGGATCAATCAATCGCGCTCAGAAGTGTATGAAAGTCCATTTAGTAAACAAAATATAGGAACTTCACTTGACCAATTAGATGAATGAAAAGTTCACTTAGAAGTAAAAAAAACTTATTTTCTCTGGTAAAGCGATGGAAAGTGGAAATACTGGTCTCTGTGGTACACCAGTTATACATATCTGGAAACTGATGTGGTGGAGCGGCTGATCAAAGTTTCTGAAGCTTGATCAGGCGTTACCACGGCGCCCGGACTGCCGAGGGTAATCCGGTTGTTCTGTGACTGCTTATGTTCCTGCTCACCTTGTGTACCCGACGGCTTGGGCGTGGGTCGCTCTCTAGGTCGTGGGGATGTCACTCTGCAATTCCTTGATGCAAGATTGGTGTGATCCGTAACGAATCGATCGGTGTTGATCAGATGCGGCCAGGCTTGTCCAGGCTTGATTAGGCACAAATAGTCAATGATCAGGGTAGCTGATCGATAATCAGGGGATGATCAGGGTCGATAAGCGACAATCAGGGGGCGATCGACGATCAGGGATGATCAGGCTTGAACAGGCTTGATCAGGCGCAAACAGTCGATGATCAAGACCGCCGATCGATCTAGTCGACTCCCCACGAATTGGCGCGAGTTGCGAGCAGTTGATCGCAGGACGCAGGTGGTAGAATGTCGATCTTGTGTTGATCGTCGAAGGGGTACTTGATCAGGCGGCGGAAATCTACACCGCCCGATCTTCGAGCCTCTTAAGCCTAGTTCGTCTAGGAAATACCCAATGTATTAATGTATTCCTGACCTAAATTCAAGAGGAGGGTCGATCAGCTGCGGCTTGATCGACAGTTTCCACTAAAAATCCCCCTAGAGTTCCCGTGGGGCGCTCAGAGCAGCCGAACTACTAGGGGCCAAAAAAAACGTGGACCAATGGGGAAGATGTGAGAGCGCACTGCTCGATCACGATCCCAAGCCCATAAAAATCTTTACGAAGACTACCGCTGGCACAGAGGGCGGGGTTGAAGACGAATTCCCACGAACTCTACGTCTGCCGTGGGCCAAAAGGTTCACTAGGTGCTCCCGCCCGGGACGTAGATGTGTGTAGGCGAAGAAGGGAGGCGCTAAGTTTCCGTCCTAGTAAACGAACTGCCCGATCGTACGCAAAAGGAGAACTTTATTAGCACTTATATCCTAAGAACTACCAATTACCTAATATCAACCAATCAGATTTACCCATTCCCATGTACTCCGTCGACCAGTCAACCTGATTTATCTGTCGTCCGTCGCCAACCGGTAGGTACCCGTACCTAGCCGTCCCTTCTCACGATGCCCCGTCTATGTCCCGTCTATGCACCTGCAATTGTACACACAGTTGTGCACAGGATTACACACACATTTGAGCCCACGATCACACCCACAATTGTACCAATTTTACGGTACACTTTACCACACACTAGACCAGGACCGAAGCCTATTGATTGTAAAGACACATACGTACCCGTCTGTTGATCGATATTCCCGAAAATGACCACGATGTTACGGTTTAGAGTTACAATTTTGAATAGAGAGAATTGATCCGATCGGGTAATTGGTGTTATTGACCTAACAAAGATCCGATCGGACGACTAGACCGATCCATGCTGCCGATAGGCAGACGGAAGTTCAAAAAGAAAGATCAGGTGAATCTGACTACCACACTGTGGCGATCGCCCCAATGCCGACGAACGATTGGTCATACAGTACGTTCGATAGTACAAAGCAGTGGCTAAGAGCAAGTTGTGTCGGATCATACGGAGCTGTGGAGAAGCGTATTGAAGATTTTGGGGTCAACTGTTGTGAACATGGAAAGGCCATACGGAGCAGAAGCGACGGGGGTACAGGTACATGATGGTAAGCGACAGACGGATGATATATCAGGTTGATTGGTCGATATTAGGTAATTGGTTGATTTTAGGATATAAGGATAATAAAGTTCTCTTTTTGCGTCCGATCAACTAGATCGTCGATTGGGACGGCGTGATAACTTCGCGCCTCCCTTTCATTGCATACGCACCTTACACGTCCCTGGAGGGAGCACGTAATGCACGTTTTGGCCCACCGGCAGACGTAAAGTTCCTGAGAACTCGTCCTCAACTCCGCCCGCTGTGTCAGCGGTCCCTTTATGAAAAGACTACTGGGAGGGTTATCGAAGCAAGTGTTCTCACCTCTTTCCCCATTGGATTGCCTCTATCCTCCAGAAGTTCGGCTGCTTTGATCGCCCCTTGGGAACTCTATGTGGATTTTTGTGACATCTGTTGATCTGCACATATGAAGTGCAAATCGACCCCCTTCTTCTTAAGTTTAGGCTAGGAATACAAATATATCGGGTATATCCTTAGCGATCTAGGCTTAAGAGGCTCGACAATCAAGTGGTGAAGACTTCCGCCACGTGATCAAGTACCCTTTCGCTGATTTCTACTAGATCGACAGCGTCGATCTGCGATATACAGATCCGCAATCTCGCCAATTCGCACTAGATCAACTGGGTCGATCTGCGATCTGAGATCTTGCAAACTCGCACTAGATCAACTGGATCGATCTGCGATCTTCGATCCCCAGTTTTTCCCCGGGAACTCGAATGTGCGATTTTCCACCAGATCGACACCCGTCGATCTGCTACTAATTCACTCGATCTACATCGGAATCACACTGATCTACGTCCCAGTCACCTGGAGAGCGACCCACGTCCAAACCTTTGGGTACACAAGGTGAGCAAGCCATAGGCCTGTCACAGGAAAATCGGAGGACCCCCTTCGTTAGTCGGTAGTCCGGGCGCTGTGGGAACGACTGTCCAAGCCTCAAAATTTGGCCAGCCGCTCCACCACAGAGCGGATCGGTATAAACGATCGTCGACATGTTTTCAGATAAACCGGCCGGATCTCCCGCAGGAGACTTAGATTATGATCAATCAATTGGTCTACAGAAGGTGATTTCGACCAATAATGTCACAGCGAACGAACTTATGAAGTTTTAGTTAAGTCACGTGATTTGGTTTCAGCACATAGGAAGATAATCTTAACTCTTTATTATCGGTGAGATGCTTTGGTTCTTCCCAAATAGAAAAGTTGCATTATTTGGTATTAGAACGGGTTTTTAGCAAAGTCTCCTCCCGTTAAAATTATCCCCGGCCGAGGCACGCACATAGAAAGTTTGGAATGCCGGAAGTTCCCACGTGCAGATCTTCCGCATTTCCGATACGGATTTATTAGAAAAGTCGTGTGGAGACACTAAAAAATGGATGATCGGGCTATTGGTGGAGTTGACGTTTCTTTCGTGGTTTTTGGGTTGTCTCTCACGTTTTGGTTTTTGACTCGATCGATAGAGCAAATCCTCGATAGATTCATTTCGTTAGTACAAACTCTAACCCGTACCCGGGTGAAGAGTTAATTAGTTTCGATCCGACCTAATCGGCAAAAGCACTTATCATTACGGTCTGCAAGGTGAGATAAAAATAAACGCAAATCATCAAGTCTGTCCCGATCTCTATGTAGATCGGTATCACGAGTATCGAATTGATCACGTCGATGGGTCCGATCTGGTCTCGGATGTAGATGATCGAGGGGCACTCCTCTGGTAGTTGGGAGTCCAACCCAGTTAGAGCTCGGATTTTTAGATATAACGTCCAATATTTCCAAACCCAAAACACCATTTGAACGGATCACTCGGTGACCTTTGTGGTGGATTTCAGTTCGAAATCGAACCCCGAAGTATCCGTAACTTGACCACCATCGCGCCCAGCCGACCAACTTACGGGGAGGGTACCCCGCGAACCTTTGCCTGTGTGCCGATCAGGTGACCGAGCAGCACTGCAGGACGCCAAGTCCGATTTGTCTTCAATACTCTCACCTTGTGTACCCATTGGTATGGGTTGTTACACACTCGGTGGACCGTCGCTTAGTATGGGTCTTGATAGGTACCGATATGGATGGTACCACTTCTGGGGTACTTGTACCGAAAACCAACAATAGATAATCCAAATGAAACCGATCTGCAAATGGAGCGGAAATCGTCACTCCAAATGCGAAGAAAACTTGGGGCAGACCGCGCAGAGGTGTGGACACCCAACCAATAGCAATCCTGTGGCGGTCCGGCGGTACGGCGCGTAGACCCAGCCAATAGAAATTTGGGGCGGACCGGCGAAACGGCGCGTTGACCCAACCAAAAATCTGGGGCAGATCGCTCGACGCGATGTGGGGGCCCAGACAATTCGAAAAAGAATAACACGTTCCAAACGTGTGGGGCTTGAAGGGTGAGTGAAAGAAGTGAGATGCTTCCCGTCGTGGGACTTTCGGTGGAGCTACGTGTCCTGGCCGGGAAAAATGAGCTAGAGGGGACCGTGTTATCCTCTTGCTCCCAATAAACCCTGCGGTAGGAGCGGCTACTTATGAAACCCAAAGAAAAACGAACACTATATTTAATATCCAATTAAAATCCAATATGTAAACTACATGCGAAACCGTGTCCCTTACCTTAAATCTTCGTACCAAACACTCCAGGCACACGATTGGCCCAAAACACTCCATCCATTTAGCCAACCGGATCGCTCCAACTTGATAACTGGTACACTGGTACTTGCGGGTCAAAAATCTCAATAGCACTTCACCACACCTTGGATATCACCTTGATCCAATGTTGATAATGATCTTCCGATCCGAATGGAGAATACTTTCTGTGGTATTTTGGTGAAGGCGATTCCAGATACCGCTCAATGTCAAAGGAAGCAATGGTTGATCTGGTTTGGTAGAGTACCAGATCGGAAGTAAAAAATAATTTCCTCTTCTTGACGCGTGTTTTAGCTAAATAAACTATAACCCTGGTACGGATCGGGATCACACCCCGATCTGATTCCTATAATATATGGAATGTCAGTGAAAAAAACAGTACTATATTCCCAATAAACCCATCAGTCACGATATTGACGTGGAATCATGACGAAAAGTAGAAAAAATGAGACATCCAAGGACATGGGGGAGGATATTGATCGTGAAATGAAGAGGACATTCTACAAACGCGTGTTTGGAAGCTTCGAAAGGATAATCCCAATGATGACCATCACCCCCCCAAAAAAAACAATTCTAGGCAAACGGGATGGTGGATCCATCGCCCCGAAACGCATGTTCGGCAACCGTCTGGACCTAATTAGAGGCTTACTCTGCCTTATCAGGGAGGCGAGGTCAACCCTAGCACCTGCAATCCAAAAGAGTAATTCCACCGTGGTTGGGTAGTTAATAAAAAAGCTATGTCACATTACATGATGAATTCTTGCCGCTAGTAGTGGAGATTCTCACAGAAGTGTCGACGCCCTCAACAGTATCACCAATCCCAGCCAATCGATCTGACTACCGATCTCCAATCGTAAACTTACTTTCGGACTTATCCTTATAGAGTCCACCCCCCCTTCTGATTCATCCGTTAAAATCACACGGATGACGTTAAGGACGAGAGCGATAAGACCTGATTGGAGCCAAAGCTAGATCGGCGCACAAATGGTGCTAGATTGAAGACCGATCGGAAGAGTAACGGAAGCAAATCGCCAATCAAAAAACGACGCTACAGATACTAATAATGTGCTGGAACCTTCCGGAATCCTGAAGCGCTCCAGATCTGCCACTAAGGATAAGGCAACTCGACGAATTTCGTAAGTCGATCAGGAGCACCGATCAGGAGCCACACTCAGACCCTGACCGTTAGAAACTTAAGGAGGTCAAGTCTCCCAGGAGCACTTGGATCTATACGAAATTAGATCTAGGAATGCCCCCAAAGAAAATATGCCTCGACTCAAGCTTTTAAGGTGGATTCGAACGATCACTCGGGTACGGATTTCTGTTATCTCCTAGTCAAAAGATTTCACAGGAAAGGACATGGACAAAGCTCGGAGAGACGCCTGGTATTTGGTGATACGATAAGAGGACCGAGAAAAAAACTGGACTCAACAGCTGGGGATGAAAAGTGGATTTGACTAGTACATGTTATGCGAAGAGAATTTGAGGTAGTACAGTGCAGCCTTGGTGTATCTGTCGCAAGACAATACCATATGCGTAAAATCCAATGAGACGCCGATCGAAAATCTACATGGCTGACCTAAAGGCAAATCACCCGATCGAGGACGTTCACGAGAAAATTTAGAACACTATCTTGGTACTCGTGATAATCGGGAGATCGCGGATCACCTCATGTTGTTATGATCCAAGAATGCGGATGAACTGGAACAGAAATGAAAACACTCCAACGTGCCAAAAAAATCGTGGACCTGAGGTAGCTATGCGATCGACCGATTCCGATGGAGATAGCAACTTAGCTCAGACAATACTGACGGTAGCGATCGACTCTGACATCATCGTGTTGGAAGGCGAGAATGGTTGATCCCGTCTCGCATCGGACGACAAATAGTGCCGACTTGTGTTCTTGGGAGCATCTGCTTACCGATCCTGACCGGCAGGTCAGAATTACTATCCACAAAAGCCGATTGGGAATCAGTCTGATTAAGATCGGCCCCATCGCAATTGTTCCTACTGCTGATCGATTAAGCATGATGTAGGAGGATAATGACTTGTGGAAATGTGACAGATTCAGACACCTTGCTTCTGGGCGAGTATAAATGTGGGAAGGTGTACAAAGTTGCCGTGTGCCTCGATTTAAGAATTGTTCAACAAGATGAGGGGAATGGGAAGCATACGGGTATGCTCCCACCGGAGGTTGAGAAGATGTGATGAAGTGAAGGTGATTTTTTTTACCAGTATACCGTTGATCAGTTGGAGCGATCGGATTGGATGAAAGGGGAGAGTATTTTGGACCAATTGTGTGTCAGGAGTGTTAAGTAAACAGTTTTAGGTGAGTCACACGATTTGCATGTAGCTTGTATATTAGGTTTTTAATTAGATATTAACTATAGTGATCGTTTTTCTTTGGTTTACACAACAGTCGCCCCCTTCTGCCACGGGTCTTTGGGAGCAGAGGGATAACAAGGTCCTCTCTAGCTCAACTTTCCCGGCCAGGACGCGTAGCAGACGCACTAGTTCCTCCGGAAGTCCCACGACGGGAAGCGTTTCCTTAACGACACCTACCCCTCAAGTCGCACACGTTTGGAACGTTTTTTTGTCATCATATTGGTTGGGTCTACGCATCGCATAACGCTGTCCGCCCCAAATTGTTGGTTGGGTCTACGCATCGCATTCGCGGTCCGCTCCAAATTATTGCTTGGTTTACATGCTTCCCGGTCTGCCCCAAGTTATTACCGTATTTGGAGTGACGATTTCTGCTCTATTTACACCTTGGATTGTTTGGATTATCTCTCTTTGTACATTAGCGTGTCGAGGGCGACTTTCTGCCCTTGACACTAGTTACCCCAGAAGTGGTACATTCCATATTGGTACCCACCGAAACTCATATTTCCGGACGGTCCACCGAGTGTGTTTCCACCCAAAACAATGGGTACACAAGGTGAGATCTCTGAAGACAAATCGGACCAGGCGTCCTGCAATGCAGATCGGCCACTCGATCGGGATCCAGGCGAAGGTTCGCGGGGTACCCCCACCGTAAGTTGGTCGGCTGGGCGCGATGGTGGTCGAGTTCATGACACTTGGGTGTTTGATTTCAAACCCTACTCCACCACAATTGTAATAAAGATACATTCTGGTTACATTTAGTTATGTTGTGTACGTAAGTACACTACGGTTGGGGTCAGTATTGACCGGTCCGAAAGGTTTGGACCTATTGGTTATTTTAACCAATCAGGGCAGGAGCCCTTGGTGGAGGCGTGGCGGCCTGCCACGTGTTGGTACACAGGTGTGTACATAACATTTTGGCTAGGTACGAATGGAGTAAGTTCTATTTAGTATTACATATAGTTTACATTAGTTTAATTAAATTAGGCTAATTACATATTAAATATATATTCAGTTTACAAATAACACTAATCCAGCTAGATGCACGACCTCGACCGGCCGCGCGTGCTGTGAGTGTTTGTAGCCAAAA
Source organism: Peronosclerospora sorghi (assembly GCA_026184515.1). NCBI lineage: Eukaryota > Oomycota > Peronosporomycetes > Peronosporales > Peronosporaceae > Peronosclerospora > Peronosclerospora sorghi. The sequence continues at coordinate 2,099,827 of CM047582.1, forward strand.
GGAATACCTCCTTTAGCTACTCCCTTTCTAAGGGAAGCCTTGTTGCAAGGCGTTAGTTAATTCTAACTGGTACCAAGGGAAATCTTGGCCCCGAGTAAGAGAGAACTCTCTTACTAAGCCCTTTTATAAGGGTGTATCGGCTAAGTAGCGGCAAACGCCGCTTAAGGAAAGTCTTCCTATGTGCGCTAGCCGCACCGTGCGTATACGCACCGGCTACATCTGGTACAACTTGTCGTCAATCCAACACCTGCGTTGGTAGACAACATCCTCTGCAAATGATGAAGCCGGAAGATTGGACTAGGTTAAGTCCCGTCCAACAGGAAGCCTTTAAGAGGCTGGTACCCATATTGGGTTCGGTTGGGATACGCCACCTAGTGGAGCAGGGCTTTGATGCCGTGCGCGAGAGGGTTAATGCCCTCCTCGCCCATGGGGCGAGTGTATAAATAAGTCATTCTGCGTCTACGGTGGTGCGCCCTCCATTATCCTTTAAGATAAAGGAATTCACCGGTGAGAAAGGTGATAACCTTTATGTGTGGCTTCGCGAGGTCGAAACGGCCTTTGACACAGCGAATGTGATCGAGGATAACTTGCAAGTGAGACTTGCACTGACCCATCTTACGGGCAAAGCCCGTACATGGGCGTTTACGTGTCCGGATGCGGTCACGGAGGTGTTCCCAACCTAGGAAGTCCTTAAGCAAAAGCTTATGGATATGTACGCCACGCCTGATCTGTTTTTCCAGAATCAGCTGGCGTTTTTGAGGTGCCGTCGGGGCACTAGGGACTTGGAGGCATATGTCCAAGAACTGAAGACCCTGTTGGCAGGGATATACGCGAAAGCTTATTCGGACGATTTGTCCATCCCCGTCTTCATGGGAGGCCTGAAAGAAGGGCCCGCACGTTCGGAACTGTTCGATGCCGACCAGAATCTTTGGAGGAGGCGTTTAAGATGGCGTTTAACGCCGAGAGGAACTTCCGTTCCTCTAAGGTGGGTCCCGAACCCATGGACCTGAGTCAGGTCGAAGCGGAGGAGAAACCTCCCGCTAAGAGTCACACTGACTCTTTTTCGCAGAGCTTCGAGGCGGAGCTCTTAGCTATGCTGCAGCGACATGGGCCGCTGAGATGCTTCCTGTGTGGAAGCACGGATCATCTGCGGAACAGATGTCCGAAAAATACCCAGCGAGACACTCGCTACAAGGGGCCGAGGGCGGGTAAAAAGTCCTCGCCCAAGACGACGGGAAACGATGTCTCCCAGTAGGTGCGGGGCGCCTTACTGGGGGATCCCTCAGTACTGTTAAGCCCCAGGGTAAGGACCGACAGAACAAAGCCCCGAGGGAAACGGTGCTTTCTAGCACCGAGTTGGTGTACCAGCCAGGTTTTATGGTAGTCCTTGCGGACGTGAAAGGCTTTGATAAGCCTTGGAGAGTCTTGATATACTCTGGAGCGTCTGACAATTATGTCAGACGAGCTTCTGTGGAGAAGAGTCGGCTGTATGCCGAGGGACTAGAGGCACGTTCTCGTGACGTTTTAACAGTCCGTCTAGCGACGGGTGTACAGGTTTCTGTACCCAAGGTCTCGATTGATCTTAAGCTGAAGTTTGCAGACTTCGATAGCTTAGAACGTTGCCTAGTCCTGGATTTGGACTCGAGGTATGACCTCATTCTGGGCATGAAGTGGCTGGAACGCTACGATCCATGAATAGACTGGAAGTCTAAGTCCATTGGCTCAACGCAACCGCGGTCGGGTGAAGCATTGGCGAGTCATGAACCCACCTTTTCTCGATCGCAAAAGCGATTCTGGCGTGAGATTCCAGATATTGGGATGTCTCAAATGTCATTCCCAATGACGTTAAGGAAGAGTTCCTTAACGAGGGGGATTCGGCGGTTAATCCCCACGCCGTTAACGGCGAGACTGGGAGTTGCCAGTGGAAGAGGTGGATTCCTCTGAGGCGACTCCAGTGGTAGGGGTAGAGACCCCTGTGGTTAAGCGCGAGGCGCTTCCAAGCGAAGAGACCCGAAGTTCGTCTCTTTAGCACGTCGGAAATGATTCCGACTACGCCGTTATAGGTGAGATCGGCGAGTCACCGGTGGTAGAGGTAGAGACCTCTGTGGATAGGCGCGTGGCGCTTCCAATTGATGGGACAATTGACTCCCCCATCTGGGTGTCGGGATGAGTCCCGAGGCCAGTAGTCAGCAGTCCTATCGGATGCTGAATAGTGTGACAGGTGTTGTCACAGAAGTCGTAAGCCTGGAACGGTTGCCTGGGGTAGGCGAACTGTTGTCGTTGGAGGAGATGTCCTTCAACGAATTTGGAACTGCTTTGAAAGCAGATGAAATCGACGAGGTCGTCGTGTTGCGTCCGGAAGAGGAGTTGAACTCCTCATCCACGACGGACGAGTCAGTTTTGGTGAAAACCAAACAGGCATTAAATACCCGAAGCGGCCTCAAGATCCTCGCGGATCCTGAGGACCCTTACCATTCCTTATTAAAGGAATTTGGAGATGTCATTAGTGACAACCCGCCGATGGGGCTACCACCGGATCGGGGAGTCCGACATGAAATTGATTTGGTTCCTGGAACCAATTACTGCGTCACTAGGCAGTGGCCTCTCCCCAAGGAACAATGCGACGTCATCGACGCATTCTTCAAGGGGAAAGAAGAGGCAGGGATGGTATGATAGAGCAAGTCTCCCCACTCATCTCCCAATTTTTGTGTTCGTAAACCGAACGGAAAGTGGCGCATTGTGCATGCGTAAAACAAGCTGAATGCATCTACAGTACCCATGCAGACTCCTATTCCTCGGAAGGATGTCCTCCAGAACAATATGGCGGGCTGTACGGTGTACAGTGCCTTAGATCTGGTAGACGGGTCTTATCAGGTGCTCATGCGAGCATCCGATATTCCGCTTACAGCGGTCAGCACGCCTAGTGGTATGCTGTGGGAGTGATTAGTTATGCCACAGGGGTTTTCGAATGTGCCAGCGACTTTTAATCGCTTGGTGACTCAACTCTTTCGCCCTCATAGAAAGTACGCTCAGACGTACTTCGACGATATATTCGTTCATAGTCGTGCAAAAGACGACTCGTCTGATGTTCAGACGCATCTGATACACCTTCGAGCGGTGCTCGAATGTATGCGAGAGCATAAGTTATATGCGAACGCATCCAAATGTATATTTGGTGCTGAGGAAATTCCTTTCCTCGGATGCTTCATCGGTAAGGATGGAGTGCGGGCGAATCCCGCGAAGGTGAAAGCCATTATGGAGTGACCTTCGCCTGTAAATCTTAGAGATTTACGGAAGTGGCTTGGATTAGCCAACTATCTCCACAAGTACAGCGAGAACTACGCTGAAATGGCGAAGCCATTGACCGACCTTCTTAAGAAGGATGTTGATTGGTGTTGGAAAACTGAACACCAAAACGCTTTTGAAGCGGTTAAGGGGAGCTTGTTAAAAGCTCCCGTTCTTGCTCTCCCAGACTCTGGGAAACCATTTAGTGTCGTCTGCGACGCCTCTGATTTCGCAATCGGATGTTCTATGTTACAAGCAGACGATGCAGGAAGGGAACGCGTAATTGCGTTTGAGTCGAGGCAGCTTGAAGCTGCGGAACGTAATTATCCCGTTTATGACAAGGAGCTACTTGCAATGAAGTATACTCTAGTCAAATTTAGGGTTCACCTACTCCGCTCAAAGCCGTTCGTGGTTTATACTGACCACGCGTCCTTATGGACAGCGACAAAGTCGCCTCATCTCTCGCTACGGATGGCCCGTTAGCTCTCCTTCTTTGCGTAGTACAACTTTGAGGTTAAGTATAAACCTGGAAATCCGAAAGTGCTTGCGGACGCGTTGTAGCGTCGTCCCGATTACGAGCTCGCTCACGCGACATTCGTCACCACGTCTTTGGTGGATCTCATACGCCAGGCGTATGAGAAAGACCCACAATTTACGGCGCTTATCAGCGCGTTTGGTGAAAAGGGTCTTGTCTCGTCTGAGCCAACCCTGTCAAGTCGAGCTAAAGCTCGTTTACACCGCTACAGGTACTGTGACGGTTTGCTATATTATAGCACGAGCGCGGAGGACACTCCGCGGGTGGTAGTTCCTCATGATGAGGAACTGAAATATAGAGTCATCTTTGAGGCACATGACACCCCTACCGGGGGTCATTTAGGTCGGGATAAGACCTACAGCGCTTTAAGCGCTTTGTATTGGTGGCCCGACATGTATAAGTGGGTCGGTGCGTATATACGCACCTGTGAGACATGTCATAGGGTTAAATCCTCTGCAAGTTCAGCTGCGCCTTTGGCGAGATTATCGGTTCCAACGGAGTGTTGGAAATCCATTATTATGGATTTTATCTTCGGTTTTCTGAAGGATAAGGCCGGGAACACCGGCATATTGGTCTTGGTAGACCAATTGAGCAAGATGGCTCATCTGGCGGCGGTGTCAGAGTCCATAGATGGACAAGTAACGGCGAAAGTGTTCCTAGACCGTGTCTTTCGACAGCATGGTCTACCCGATTCCGTTGTGTCGGATCGGGATCCCCGTTTTACGGGTAAGTTCTGGGGAGCGTTGTTTAGGGTGCTAGGCACCAAGCTCCTCATGTCCACTGCGGATCATCCGCAGACGGACGGTCAGACGGAACGCGTTAATCGCGTTGTTGAAGATATTCTCCGAAGTTTATGTCCGGATTCTACAAAGGTTTGGAGTGAGATGCTTCCTATGGCCGAATTTGCTATCAACAATTCGGTTCATGCATCTACGCGGTTTACCCTGTTTTACGTGAACGGATTAGTGAATCCGCGGGTTCCGTTGACGCCACGTGTATGTGGCCCAGGGCTTGAAGGGGGAGTATTTCCTGATGTCAGTCCTGTATCTGTGCGAAAGCACATCGATAAGTTTTTATCGACGCGCCTTATTGTCTTACGACACTTCTGCGATGCCATGGCGGAAATCTAAGACAAGCAGAAGGAGCAAGCTGACCGCAAGGGGCGGCGTAAGATAAGGGCGTACAAAGTGGGAGAAAGTGTTTTATTAAACGCTAAAAATCTTCCTACACATGCAGTTTCAAATTTGTTGCGCAATAAACTGCGCCCCAGGTTTGTGGGACCCTTTAAGGTACTAGCCCAAAAGGGCTTATCGTATACCTTGGACATCCCGAAGGTGATGCGTACGCATCCAACCTTTTATGTCGGTATGCTTAAGCCATACCAGGACCCGGAGGCGGGCCCCCTCCTGGAGGAGGGTGGAAAGGCGGATAGCCGTAAGGCACCGCAGGGCGAAGTAAGCCGGAAAGGGCTAAACTGCGACCACGAAGCTCCGCAACGGTCGTCTCGAGAGAGGCAAGCCGCCTCTCGAAGAGATCAGTGGCATCCTGCTCATCGCGGATCCCCTCGTGGAGATCATGGATGCGATGGCTGTGTCGATCACAGCGCTCGCGAATAACACGTCGCAATTGCGCGACATCCTCCTCCAATGCTTGATGCGGAGGGTACTCCACACTTTCATGTGGAGCGGCTGATGGCGCGACGCCATCATCGGGGTCAAACCCAGTATCTGGTGAAGTGGAAGGGTTATCCACACTCACAGAGTTCGTGGGAGTTCGAGACTCCCCTACGGCAGGATTGCCGCGACGTCGTTGACGCTTTTGAGCGGGAGAATACCGCTGTAGGTCAACGACCAGAGGGGCATGAGAAGACCCTTCACTCCCAATAAGTGGGAGTTCGCCGGAGGCAGAATTGTCGATCAAACTGTCTTCGGAAACCATGGTGGAGACAGGGACGCTCGCGTAGCGCGTACGATACGGAGCACGTAGTTGCTCCATCGCTTTGGCTTTGGCAAATGTCAGGCGCAACACCCTCTCCACCCAAATGTCTCGACGGGAATAGCTGTTATGCAGCTCATCGAAGCTGGGGAGAAGCTTCTCCCCTTCCGCCCAAGCGCGGAACTTCTTGTCTGCATCATCGGCACTTTTTTCCGGAGAAAGAACGAAAGGAACCCCGCGGAGGTTCTCAACAGGGGAACCCTGTGCCTGCCTGTCTAAGCGCTCTCAGTATGAGACGCTAGTGAACTGCTTTTGTGTAAGCAGTTGTTGCCGGAGTTTCTCACGGCCTTCGCGTTGATACGGCTGTTCAGACGCGAGACCATGGGTATAGGACGCTAAACTAGTCCTTACCAAACGCCTGGCCCACCTTGGAAGGTCACGAGGACCATCAAAATTTTAAGCCGCCCTTGACGGGCGTTTGGGGGCGCGTAACGCAGCCCTTAATGCCTGTGCGGCAAGTTGGGTGTCTTGAGATGCGTCCAGCTCATTAGTGACGATCGCCTTTGGCGATTCGGATGTATCATCCGATATGGGCAGGGGTGCCGCACTGGTTAGTGCATTTTCCTCACGTGTGGGGAATGGATTAGGCTGCCGACAACGCCGTTCGGCGCTGTCGGAGCGGCTCACCATTGGGGAGGTATCCCCAAAGGCATCCACTTCCGTGTTCTCGGAGTAGTCTACCTCTTCTAGAGGAGACGCCATTGAACCACTGGAGGTGTACATATGGATGGCCAGAGGAACTGGCGTTGGAGTTCTCCAACAAGATTTTGATTATTGCGTAAGCAATAGTCTTGATCGGGGAGGATGTAACGGGGTTACATTCGGGTTGCATTGAGTGTTCGTGTACATGAGTACACCACGGTTGAGGTCAGTATTGGCCAGGTTGAAAGGTTTCGAACCTTCGGTTATTTTAACCAATCAGGGCAGGGCCCCTTGGTGTGGTTGTGTGTCAGCCATCCACGTGTCAGTACACAGGTGTGTACACTACATTTTGGCTAGGTACGAATTAGGAATATTCTACTTAGTATTACATATAGTTTATATTAGTTTAAATTAATTTAGGCTAATTACATATTAAATATATTCAGTTTACATTTCACTCTATTTAGCGGACGCGCGACCTCGACCGGTCGCGCGCGCAGTGAGTGTCGTAGGTAAGAGGGAGTCCTCCCTTTACTTACATCCCGTAAAGGGAATACAGCCGTTAAGGCTAAGTCGTAAACTAACCCGGGAATCTTGGCCCCGAGTAGGAGAACTCTCCTATAATCCCTTTACAAGGGCGTATCGGCTAAGTAGCGGTAGCTACCGCTTTAAGGAATAGTCTTCCTCTGTGCGCTATCCGCACCGTGCGTATACGCACCGTCGACACCCGACGTGCCGTACGGGCACGGAAGGGGCCTCGCGACCCTAAAAAAGGGCTAAGAACGCGGTCAAGAGGGGTTTAGCCTCCTATACCCCTGGTCCAGCGGCTATACTGCCGCGTGAAATTGCGCGCCGGAAACAACTCCGGGACAGACTGCTAACGCCTAAGCAGTTTACTGTTAAGTACTACCGGACGCGCCTCGGGAAACATACACGAGGTGCCCTCGTGGATATCCTCCACGAGATTCCCTTTGTTCTCTTGCGAGACGAAAGCGTCGAGGACGCAGAACAGGCATTCCGCGCCTGGGCGGAAGGGGAGAAGCGCCTCCCCAGCTTTGATGCGCTGTATAACAGCTTTTCCGAACACGACGTTCGGGTGGAGAGGGCGCTACGCTTGCCCTATGCCCAGACCAAAGCGCAAGGGCAATTACCTGCCTCTTACTACACGCGCCCTGCTCTCGATGTGGGGCCGGAGAAAATGCAGCACCGCATCTGCTTTCGGCAAACTCCCAGCTACTGGGAGTGAAGGGGCTTCTTCGGCCCCTTTGGTCGTTGACTCTCAGTGGGATTCTCCCGATCGAAAGCGTCAATGTCGTAAAGCGTGTTATAATTGGGCCCAATAACGGGCCTTATTATAGGGCCTTATTATAGGGCCTTACTATAGGGCCTAATTTAGGGGGGCCGATTATGGACAAAAATCGGTACGTAATCGTATACGATTGTGGGTACCACGGCGTATACAGTTGCGTGTACAACCGTGTTGCACATATTCGGTACATAGAAAGGACATATAAAGATGGGACGATTACGTACAGGTACTCAGCGAACACCGACGAACAGCGACGGACGACGGACAAGTCAGGTCGACTTGTCGACGGAGGACGCTGGAAAGGGTAGTTCTGATTGGTGGATATTAGGAAATTGGTAGTTCTCTCGTCGAACGCTTTTGCACTGCTCGGCTATCATGGTTTCTTACTACCATGCGCCATCACCTGCGCAGCTGTGCGATATCTGGGCATTGCTTCCCATTTACTCTTGTTGAACAATTCACAATGATGCCTTCGTCGTTCAAGTCCTCGATAGCTTCTTGCGATCATCATAAAGTCAGGATTTAAGCAATAATAAAGTTCTCCTTTTGCGTTAAACCCCTTTGAACACTACAGGGATGGCACCTTTGCGCCTCCCCTACTTCTACGCATCTCTACGTCCCGGGCGGGATCACCTAGTGCATTTTTGGCCCATTGGTAGGCGTAGAGTGTCAAGAACTTACTCCCCAACTCCGCCCGCTGTGTCAGCGGTCACATCACACTGTAAAGGTTTTTGGTTTTTGGGAGTGTGATTGAGCATTGCTCTCACCTCTCCACGTTTGGTTCGCGTTTGGCCCCTAGAGTTCGGCCGCTGTAAGCGCCCCACGGGAACTCTAGGTGGATTAAGTGAAATTTACCCCCCCCTCGTAGGTCTAGGCTAGAAATGCAGATATTTGGGTGTTCTTTTAGCTGTTGAAGACTCCAGAGGCTCCGTGATCAGGCAGTGAAGACTTCCACTGCCTGATCAAGTACCCCCTTCGCCGATAAACTCCTGATCGACACTCTGCAATTCGTGACCCGCGATTAACAACTCGCAGATCGCACCAACTTGTACCTGAGCGACTTTTGGCACCTGATCAAGTCTGATCTCAGCTGATCAACTACTTTTAGTGCCTGATCAAGCCTGACCAAGTCTGATCTCAGCTGATCAACTACTTTTAGTGCCTGATAAAGCCTGATCAAGTCTGATCTCAGCTGATCAACTACTTTTAGTGCCTGATCAAGCCTGATCAAGTCTGATTACAGCTGATCAACGACTTAAGGTGCCTTCCCAAGCCTGATTACTGTTGATCAAGCCTGTTCGCACCTGATTTGAGCTCGATTATACCTGATCACGCCTGATCAGAACCTCGAGCAACTCATTACAAGTTCCCAAATCTTGCATCAAGGAATTGCCGTGTTTACATCCCCTCCACCTGGAGAGCGACCCACACCTAAGCCGTCGGGTACACAAGGTGAGCAGAAACACAAGTGGTCAAGGACAACCGGAAGACCCCCTTCGTTAGTCGGAAGTCCGGGCGCTGTGGTACCGCCTGATCAAGCGTCAAAAACTTTGATCGGCCGCTCCACCACAATGGTGCGCGTGCCCGGATCTTTGGGCGACGCGGGATATCACCGCGATTCTACGCAAGATGGCGCTGATGTGGAAGTGAAAACGGAAGCGGAAGCAGAAGTGAAGATAAATGTGGAAAAGGAGGAGGAGGTTGTGACGATGGAAGGCGGTTCGCCGTCTTCATGCCTGAAGAAGAAAGGAAATGCTGATCATCAGGACCTGGGGAGGAATCTTGATGAAACAAAGGAGGAGAAGCCTCAACCACCTCCCGAGGCTCCTTCGGGAGCCCATGCGGATCATAACGCAAGTTATGATCCGCCAAAATATGTGTGTATAATGATCCGGATTGGGATCCGGTGGCGAAGTAATACAATACCGACCATCCGAAGGTGTTGATGAAGGCGCCTGGGTCGGAGAGCGACTAAAGTCGATCAAGTACACCACCAACGGAATCCGATCTGGTGAGAACGTTTTACCGAAAGGTTTATAAAGGAAAACTGGAAGATTTCTTATTGACGAATTCGATCATGAGCCTAATTGGGGTCATAATCAGCGGGAAGCTGAACGGACCGGTCGATCAGACAGTTACGGATGGGAGGGACAAGCTCACGATCGTACTGCGGCTAACACGCCTGATCAAGCAGGAAGATCTGACGACAGGCGCCAACGAAGAGGTGTTTGATCAGGATCCAGAAGGTCTGTCAGAAGCTACCCAGCAGCTGTTTCATCTATGCTACTTATTCGTGGGCCAAACCACTAAGTTGGAACACTCGCACTCTCCGTTGAAGATTGAAGCAGGTCCGTCAAATAACGCAGCAGAACACACGGGATCATCGTGCTACGAATCTTCCCCTTCTGAAGGCGATGAATTTGAAGCGTAGTCGAGTAGTGCCGGGAGTATAGAGCCCAAGATCACCAAGATTACAGTTTGCCAGAAGGATAAATCCAAGTTTCCGGCTATCAAGATGGAACCTCAATCGATCAAATCAGAATATGATCAAGTATCGCAAAGTCCACAGCTGCAGACATTCTTTGATAAGTCTATGGAGAAGTTTCTGGCTGAAGAAAGACGCAAGATGACACCTGGAGTCGTCGGCGGAAAAAACCGCCAGCTAAAGATTGGAAGAGATGCGTCAATCAAGGACGTTGATATGGAATCTGTGAATTCACTTCGTCAGCAGCAATCGAATCCAGAAAGATTGGCAACGGTCAAGGACGTTGACGTGGAATCAGTATATTCGTTCCATGATCAACGATCCCAGAGCGAGTACATTGAACCAGATGAGCCGATCAAACTACCACGACGAGCCACCGTTGCGTCCGCACATACTGGGATGCCTGATCAACAGACGATCCCCAGGATTCGAATGTTTGCGATCAGTGATCTAAAGGAATTTTCGGGAAAGGAAGGGGATGAAGATCAAGCGCGGAATTGGATTAGTCGCCTCAAGTCAGCATTTATGCGGGATCAAGCTTCTGATCATGAAAAGTGTCTGATCCAAGGCGATCTACTAAAAGGACCAGCCCGCAAGTGGCATCTCCAGCTGAGTAGAAGCACTCGATCAAGTTGGAAAAATCTTGTGGATGAGTTTGAAGTTCAATATTGTGGAAGTGGACAATCGGCATTCTGCCAGTACTATTATACGAAGCAGCGGTCGGATGAAAGCCCAATCGAATATATGCACCGGTTTAATGTGGCGGGATTGCGAGCCAAGTTGCCGATCAGGGATGGATCGCCCACGACATTACGTGAACATGTACAACATTTCTTGGATACATCGGCCAATCGCGAGCTCGCTGATCAACTGGCGCTTTTGCGGTTGGACACCGCGGCAGACCTGGAAGAGACATTGCGGGCGTATGCACGTAATAGGTGGTACCAGCCAACAGCGGCCGTAGGTACCAGCCGATTCCGCCATAAGTTCGGCGATGATCGGGCACCTGCCCCAGCGCGAAAGCGCAAGGCAGTACGCGCTATTAAGGTGTCGTCTGGAAGTGAAGAATCAAGTGCCGAAGACAGTGGAAGCGATGGAGATCAGCGCCGTTACATGATTGCTGCTATACGCGACCAACCAGGGGCGCTCGATCGGCCTGGCGAGTCCCAATCGGGTAATCGAAGTGATTCAAGTGCAGTCGATCAAGGGGCGGTGAAGAAATGCAGTCATTGTGGGTCGATCAGGCACGATAATCTTTGTTGCTGAAAGCGCCTGACCTGTCTCAAGTATGGCAAGAAGGGACATCCGACCGATCATTGTTTATACGTCTGTCGAGCCTGCGGCGAAGTTCACGATGCGGGCAAGTGCCCTATGGAAGAGTTTTACAACCTCATCCGCCAGTGGTATAATCCCACCAAGAATGCTGGAATGCTGCCCAAGGAAGTGAAGATTTGTTAAACTAGGACGCTAGCCAGGTTGGAATCTGGTACGAGACGAGCGTTCTGGTTTGTGTATTTTTGCATATGTGGATAAGAAGAGGGCTGATCAATCAGCAGAAAGAGATAATGATAAATGTGATCAGCCTGATTTACCACGCTTGGCTAATTTCCATATCGATGAGTTTTCTCGGTCCCCGGTGATCATGGAGGTTGATCTACTTCCAGGTGAATCGCGCGGATATTGGAAATACCACTCGACAAAGAAATGGTTTTAACAAGCCAAAGCGAGTGGTAAAATCAACAACGAACGTGCCACGCTATTATTTGATTCTGGTGCTGAAGTGTCGATCCTTGACTCAACCTTTGATCGTAAGGTGAGTTGTCAGATCGACACGAGTCAAAGACAAGAATGTGTCGGCATTGGAGAAAGTGCATACCTCACGGGAGGGCGCACTAAAATCAAGATTACGTTAGCAGGCTCGTTGGTCTATTATTTCCATGCATGGGTGGGCAGATTTGTTGGTCAAGATGCTATATGGGTATGGATTTTATGATACCAGCTGGTGTTCGATTAGACATCGCCCACGGTGCGCTAAGTTTGCCTGACGAGGTGATCATCCCATTGGAGGGGCGCCGACAGCTGTATGGATCAAGTGGTAATTATATGAAACTCAATCAGTACGAACAGATCCCACTAGGTCTATCTGCCGAGGTTCGAATTTATGACCAGCGATCTCGAAAATTGTGTATTACTCGTGGAAAAGATTGGGTCCCCACTATCACTAGGGGCTTGGGCAATTTGCGATACCTCCGTGTTACGAACGTTGTTGATCATCCGATCATCGTGCAAGATGAGACGATTTTAGGCATCTGGATGAACAAAGATGATGTGCCCCGTCGCCCTGTATTTGTTTCGATAGGGTCTAATCGTTACAAGGAGTGGCAAAATCTCGCGTATCAAGCGTCTACCGATTCCGTGAATGACGATCAAGAAAGTGTCGATCAAGGTCCCCTGGTCGAGAAGAGGGAGTATCCTACTCCTCGAAGTATTTTGGTACGTCCTACGGACCCGATCGTCACATCTGTGGCATTGGTAACCGGAGGGTCACAAAAGGTGCAAGAGATGCAAGCGCGGTGCAATCAGGAGCCGGGGACGAAAGGTCCGACCTTGGATCACGGAGTAGAACAACCTGTTGCAAGAGATACGCCTGTTCAAGATACGCGTGATCACCCTGTCTCAGCCTATCCTAGCGAATTTGGTGTAAACCCTATCGATGATCAAGTTTGTTACCATGAAGGTGGAGATTTGTACGTGGAAGAACTGGAGAAGCAGCTTGCTACGTTGCCCGAAGTATCTACAAGCACCGAAGAGTTGACTAAAGATGATTTGTTAGCCGGAGACCCCTTGGTCAACACGGCGGAAAAAAATTAATCAGCTTCGCGATATAATTTGGGCGAAGGAACATCTGTTGATCGGAAAATGGAACGCGCTACCTCCTGCTGCACGTGGAGTTGTTTGCGATATCTATGTAGGCAATGCGCGCCCGATCGCCCAGAAGTGTCGTTAGGTAGCTCCGCAATTTCGCGAGAAGTTATCGGCTTTGATTAAGGGGCTATTGGCTACTAAGATCATTCAGCCGTCTATGTCACCCTGGGCATCACCTATAGTGATCATCGTGAAAAGGAATGGGGTCGATATTCGCCTATGCATCGATTATCGCGCGGTGAATCAACTCACGCGTTTGATGGTATAACCAATGCCCCTGATCTCTGATCTACTCGAAGATTTGGATAAAGCGTTGTGGTTTTGCTCTTTGGATATGGCGAGTGGTTTTTGGGTCGTGTCTATGACCGATCGAGCGCGTCAGATTTCGGCGTTTGTCACTACGTTTGGGTTGTTCGAATGGAATAGGATGCCCTTTGTCCTAAAGAATGCTACGCAAATCTACCAGCGATTGATTGATAACGCATTATATGGGTAAGTCAAGGTTAAGGACGGTGCTGACGAATCGGCTGATGTATTTACGGTGGGAGAGCCCGACCAAACACCGGGACCGTCTGTGCTGCAGCGGCGGTCATATATCGATGATGTTTTTATCCCTGCACCTACCTGGACTACCCTATGTGGCAAGTTGCAACATTTATTGGAAAAGTGCGATCAATGGAACTTGTCGATCAGCGTGGCTAAATCGTACTGGGGGAGAAGTGAAGTTCCTTATTTAGGACATCATGTCTCTAGCCGAGTTTTGGAAACAAATTCAAAAAATTTGGATGATCTGATTGATTTGCCTTTCCCTGGCACCTTACGGGCCATGCAATCGTTTTTTGGGAGTTTGAACTACTACCGTCGGTTTATCGAAGATTTTGCGATTTATGCCGCTGTGCTCTACGAATTAAGGGAAATGGATTATCAAGAGTTAAAGAGCCGATCGTTGAACAAGGAGAATATGGATCAGGAAGGTGACCGATTAATCAGGGCAAAAGTAGCATTCAGCATGCTGAAAGCGAAGATTGCGTCAGCCCCAACCCTGCGCCACTTTGATCAAAACAAAACGACAGTGATCGTGGTTTACGCCAGCAAGTGGGCAGTATCCGCCGCACTGGTACAAGGACATGATTAAGTGTATTATCCCGTGGCATTCGCCAGCCGAACGTTGAAGAACGGTGAGCTGAACTACAGCCCCGTCGAAAAGGAAGTTTTGTCGCTTCTACGGGTTTTGGATGTTTATTTAACGATGCTGGTCGTAAAGACGATCACTGTCTTGTCGCGCTTATCCACGCTGAGATGGTTACTAACATCCAACGGGTTGGACGGACGGCTGGGCAGATGGGCTGCGATCTTATCACAATGGGACCTCGAGATCAAGAAATTTGTACAGGGAGAAGAGGAGGTACTGGGGGCGTTAGCTGCGAGTTTTACACCTCGCACCGAAATCGATGAGGCACTGATTGCGATCGCACCGAAAAAGCAACCGCGGCAGATGATCGAAGTACCACCTCCTACGGTCGGAAAAGGCGAAGAACTCTACGTGATTAGTTTCTATGGATCTGCAAGTGTCAAGAGACGTGTAGGTGCGCTCGGCTCTATTGTATGGAAATTACCGGAGTGGAAGATTATGACCGCGGTAGCCGATCATGCACCTGATATCACGGTGATCGAAGCGGAATACCATGGATTGCTTTTAAGTTTGGACCTACTGTCGAGATACCCCAAAGGAAGGATGATAGTGTGTGGAGATTCGAATTTAGTAATCCGTCAAATGCGCGGCGAAATAGAGTGTAAATCTCCGCGATTGAAATTGTTGCAACAGCGTGCGTTTAATCTCCTTCGCGAATGGTCGGATCATGATCTAGTGCATGTAAAAAGAGAGTGGAATAAGAGTGCAGATCACATCACCACTAGGACTATGCAGGGTGGAACAAGATTTCGAAATCGATGACGTGAAGCAGCTGGAGGAATTGACCGATCTCAACAGGTTGCCGGAAGTGATCACGTGGAATGAAGAACTCACTGCCCCGCAAGTACTCGTGATGACACGATCACATAACCTACGTCAGCTGCGACCGTCAACGTGGCCCGATATATCTATAGCCGGGATAAGGGCGGAACGGGTGAAAAGGGCACAGGACGAAGAGAAATAGATTCATGATTTGCGAAGTTATCTGTATGGTGACGTCTCACGATTGACTGCAGACGAGGTTAAGGACTGCGCGAAAATTGCTGACAACTACGATGTCGATGAACAATGATTGCTGATCTACAGTGGAAAAATGGCTAAAAGAAAATACAACGATGACAAAGATGATCAAGACGATCGGCACCTTTCGATTAAGCTGGTATTACCCGAGACCCTACATGCAGATGTCCTCCACCGCTATCATGTGAGCTTGGAAGGAGGACACCAAGTCATAGGGCGTACATATCAGCGGTTCAGTCGATAATTCCATTGGCGTGGTCTATTCCGAAGCGTACAAAGGTTTGTCGGACAATGCGTAGATTGCGAGACGGGGAAAGGCAAACCTACGATCAACGGCATGTCGCCTGGGAATATCGAGACTACGTACCCATTCCAAGTGATAGCCATGGATCATATCCCGTCACTACCCCCATCGACGGATGGACATACTGAACTGCTGATTTGGACCGATCTGTTCACGGGTATGGTGATCGCGAAAGCTGGATCGTCTCGCACAGCGCAGAACGTTCCGAAAATTATGAAGAGTGTGTGTTTCGACGATTCGGGGCTAGCGAAGTAGTCCTGCACGATCGTGAACCAGGTTTTATGTCGGAAGTATTTCGCGCGCTCAATAAAATCGTGGGACAACGTCAGAGTGCCACTATGGCATACCGTCCACAGGCGAATGGTAAAGAGGAGAGGACGGTGCAGACGATCACGCGATCAATCAAGATGTATATAGCAGATGCCGGCCAGAAAGATTGGAGCTTGTATGCAGAGCGGCTGGTATTCGCGCTGAACTCGACCCCCGATCGCATTCGTGGTAAAGCACCATTTTATTTGGCGTATAGGTGGGACCCACGATCATCGTTGGAATCGACATTGCAACTGGGCGGAATTCGGCGTAAAGACCGGATCCTTTCGGTGGAGATACAAGTTGCAGAAAGATTACCGTTACTCCCGTGATCAAGTGAGCACTCGATTGCATCAAGAGATGGCTGAGCGAGCTGAAAAGCACAATGATCAAGTGACACAACACAAGATCGAAGCTGGATAAAGGGTCTGGTTATACCTTGATCGGGTGAAAGAAGGGTTCGCGAAGAAACTGGCGCACATGTGGCATGGACCCTTCAGAGTAGATGATGTAATCGGTAATCATGCGGTGAGACTGGTTACAGCTGGCACCGACTATCGTATGTTCACAGTAGTGCATCTGTCCAAGTTGAAATTGGTCAAGGAATTTCCTGATTGCCCTACTACGGCACTAACAGCTGGGATAGAGGATCGTTTTGACTTCGAAGAAGCTTTGTTACCTGAAGACAGATGGGAAAGGACGCTAGATCCAGATGAATTTGAAGTTGATCGTATCACCGATGTCCGATCAGGTCGAAAGAATAGATATGGAAGAACGTTACGCGAATATCAAGTTTACTGGAAAGGTTATGCTGAGCCGTCGTGGGTAGACGAGGCAGACTTGAACTGTGATGCTCTGATCAAGGACTTTGAGAGGAAAAGTATCAACAGACATCGGTTTGACGTGATGCAAGTAGAGTAAGAGTCCAACTAATGCGTGATCGGCAGACTGTTCATGAATTACGATCGAAGAATTACCGATTGAAGAAGGATGATTGACGAAACTCACAATTGATGAAGAAGTGATTAATGGCTTGAGGTGATGTGTTTACGATGGATACTGCGAGACAAGGTGATGGAGTAACGAAAGAAAAGACGACAGAATACCGGTTTATATCATGCATAAGGAAGTAAAGAAGCACAGTAGAAATGGCATGATCAAGATTGCTTATTAATTAAGGGCGGAACGTTCAACTGATTAACTAGACCCAAAGAACTTGCGACAAATACGATGGATTTTACGGCTAGGGTGGCTTTCAGGGGAGGAACGATATTGAACCCGCAAAGGTTCAAAGGTATCAACCTCCTTCAACGCGCCCAATAGGGTCCGGGGTGGCGGGTCCGAAAGGAACCCTGGTTACCACGCCCCATCGTCGGCCGGGGCATACTTCAAAGGACGGTTGCGAGCACAATGGGTGATCGACGGGTCCAGGAAAATGTCGAGATCACATCTTCCGTCGATCATCCCCAGCAGGACGAAATCCACGACCCTCTTCCAGGTCTCTCAGGCACGACTTCTGCGTTGGTGACGACTGTTGTAGTAATTACGGAAGAAATCATCCGTCTCGAGAAGGCCTTTCGCGATAGGTAGATAATGTGTCGACTCCCAGATCGCCAGCGCGTTATGTTCGAGAAAAGACCGGTACTTTGTCTCGAAGTCGGCTAACCAGCCGACTGAGCGAAAATAAAGGGGCGGCAACATGGTCATGAAAACGCCCCAAGGGCATTGAGAATACAGTAGCTCCACTTCCGGTTGGGTGATTAAATGACTGGACCATGAATCAGCCGGAGGGGCGTGCACGGCAGCCGGGAATAACCATCCTCCGGGGCGGGTCAAGTAGTCAAAGACTACTTGGGCCTTGACGTTACGCAGATCAAACCCACCAAGCTGATCCGGAGTCCACGGCAGGATATCGGCGTCACTGGCATCATCCAATACCGCGATCAACGTCCGGAGATCACCCGTACGCGGAAAAAGAGACCCGGCAGTGACTTTATCAGGTAGATCCTCGCTCCCGAACTCGCTAATTGTAGGAGTGGAAGGAATAGAAGCGATCGGGCCAGGAAATCCGCCTTCATCGTCCTGATTAGGACTTGGGGGATCATCGTCTTCCGTCTTTGCCTCCGAAATTGGAGAAAGGAGGCGTGGCCGCTTCAACTTGAGAGGAGGAACGAGAACGCTGAGTACGCCTTTTAGGCGAAGGGTCGGCGCGGCTGATCGAGCCGTCAGGAGGGTCAGTAAGGCCAGCTGGCGGCGTAAATTGATCAGAACCCGCCGAAGGGGTGCGGATAACTGGTGCGATCTGCATCCGCAACGACATACCATCCAACTGAGACTAAAGGTCCGAGTGAAACTAGCGCAACTGTGTGACTTCTCCCTGAACCTCCTGCAGTTGATGGCGCAACGTGTCGCGTTCTACGGAAACTTGATCGAATCGGCATTGCATGGCGGAATGTTCGTTCTCCAGCTGAGAATATGCGGCGTGCAGATCTTCCAGCTCAGTTTGGAGGTCAGACACTCCCTTGACCCTATCAGATATTTCCTGCGCCTGGGCCATGATGGCAGTATACTCGTCCATCTTCAGGAAATTGGACTTGTTTTTTCTTCCGAAGGCGATTATACTGGTGTTTGCGCCTATCAACCTCGGCGGTGATCCTGAGCACCTGTTCGAACAAGCGCTGATTCCCAGAAGAAGCCCGATCGTGTTCTTCTTGTAACTTGGCTAGGCGCTGTTGAAGTTGATCCAGCTCCCGCGTTTGATCAGTGATGGTGTCTTCATGCACCGATCGCAGATACCTATCACGGGCATGGCGGCCTTCCAGATCCCGGATCTGTGCGCTCTGATCGACCATGAGTTTTTCTTGATCGGCCATAGCGCTTTCGATGGTCTTCAACTTGGTCTGGAGATCATTGACTGTGGTGTCGACGAAATCACGCAATGGCTTGAGCTTTTTGAAGGCATCCCGCTTGATCGCAACATCTCGCTCCACCACGGCGCGTTTGGCACGAGCGAGCTGCTGCCGAAGCATCGTGACAGTGTCTTCACTCATCGCGAGCGATTCAGATAACGTGGTGATCTGATCATCACGCACGTGTAGAGCCTCTTGCAAACTGTAAGCCCGATTGATAGCATCGATCGCCTGATCAACTGCGGCCCGATCCAGGGCAGGGGTGTCGGTGGTGTTTGCCGGGGTGCTGTCCGTTAGCGCTTGCATGATGGAAATGCAGGAATGCCTGATCGAGACAGCTTGATCGCAGATGACACGATTGGTGAAGGGCGAACGTTGGGTCGCGAGGGACGTACCACTAACGGTAACAGACTGACAGAACGGGACCTGATTACCTGGCCGATGACGTCATGGTGGACAAGCCGACCTACGGTTACATGATCCACGATATCTAACGGCATGATTGCCTCGCCCCAACCGCTGTACGGCTGGGACGAGGATCAGGGGCGGCTGTCGTAAAGCGTGTTATAATTGGGCCCAATAACGGGCCTTTTATAGGGCCTTATTATAGGGCCTAATTTATGGGGGCCGATTATGGACAAAAATCGGGTACGTAATCGTATACGATTGTAGTTACCACGGTGCATACAGTTGCGTGTACAACTGTGGTGAAGTGTAACACAATTTGGTCACTTTTGGTCAAGGAAGTTGGTCAAGTTTCCGATTGGTCTAAACAAGGGGGGCTTTTTAGCCTATCAGATTCAAGGAGTATCAAGAACGCAGGTCTTGGGTGAGTCACCTGACATTGGGTATTTTACATAATTTTGTGTGGGTACATTAGGGACCATAGGGAGGTAGTATTATTGGTTAGTTGCGGATTTTCCAAGTAAGAGTCTTTTGGTTGCGGATTTTCCAAGTAAAAGTCTTTTGGTCTAGGAATAAGTGGCAAAAACCTCTTCTGGTCTTGGTCTATACCGCAGCAAGGGGTCGCCGTTATTCTTTTCACGTACACTAGTCGCCTCCGCCCGCCGCGGAGTGTTTGGGGGCAGAGGGTTGAATTATCCCCTCTTGCCTATTATACCCGGTCTGGAGGCGCTTCACGCGCACTTTGGCCACCGGAAGTCCCTCGACGGGAGTACGATTTGGCGATCTCGACACTTTGACTCAAGTACGTTTGGAACTTGCTATTAACTGGATTGGTCTTTACGTGGAGATATCGTTTGTGGAGTTTCACGGGCATATTGGGTCTTCACGTGGACATATTGGCTTA
The DNA here is from genome assembly GCA_026184515.1 of Peronosclerospora sorghi. NCBI lineage: Eukaryota > Oomycota > Peronosporomycetes > Peronosporales > Peronosporaceae > Peronosclerospora > Peronosclerospora sorghi. The sequence continues at coordinate 2,120,046 of CM047582.1, forward strand.
TTGTAACATTGGTTGGAGTTTAGACCGGTTTTGGTCTTCTCTCATATTGGTCAGGGGCTAGACCGGTTGATTGGTCTACCCTCTATTATTTCGTATTGGTCAGGTCTAGATCGTTTGGACGATCGACCTATTGGAATTTATCTCTTGGAAGTGTTTCTGGTCTGTACGTACCTGGGGTGAAGAGTTCCGCCCTAGGTACACCTAGCCAGCACGGTCTCATATTCAATACCGAATCAGATCGATCTGCGATCCCGATCCACCGAGTGTGTAACTAGCCCATTCCATCGGGTACACAAGGTGAGATGAACTTAAGTGAATCGGACCAAGTGTCTTTGGATGATGACCGGTCATCTGCCAGCAGCGGACGATCGGACCAGATTTCGAATGGAGGTCCGCGGGGTACCCCCTCTCCCGTAAGTTGGAAGGCTTGGCACGATGGTGGTGGTCAGGTTGTCGATACAAATGTATTCGATTTCGAACTTGACTCCACCACAATGGTGCGCGTGCCCGGATCACTTGGTGATCGTGGATATCACCGCGAGGTGTCATCAAAGATTGAATTTGAAGATTTGAATTTGGAATCGTTCTGGAGAGGGCGTAAGGAAAGGCTATCACCTTACGTCTTCGTTCTCGATAAAGATGGCGATGTCCGGTCTGGCCTGGTGGAGGACCAGATCGGGATTAATAATCTTTTTCCTCCCCAAAAGGCTCCCACCGGAGCCGATCGGGACAATAGCAAGTCCTGCTATAGTCCCGGAAAGGATCAGGACCTTGGTCCTGATCCTATGTATGTGCATAAAAAAGTTGATGGAAAATTAAAAGACTAAAAATACTTGGAGGCTGATAAGAACGATCAGACCAACCTCCCCAAGGTCCCCAAGGTCCCCAAGATCCCCAAGAAAGGGTTGGGAATGCCGGCCGACGAAGACGACCTCGAAGAAAAGTCGCAGGTCGGAGATGGAGGCATCACTGAAGAAGACCTAAACAAGATGTATTACATTTTTGAGCTGAAACGATTTGTTCGCTTTTACGTGGTCTTTCGAGTGTTGAACCTCCAGATCCCCGACCATCTTCTCGGTCCCACTACCGAGCCGATCCAGAGTGATCGCCCATTACTGTTGGTGAAAAACTTGGTGGCAATGTTGGCGGAGGTTGGCATTAAAATGCAGAACCCCGCCGATGTCCAAAAACTATTTGAATTTGAGACTTGGAGGCTGAAATCGTCGATGTCGACCTTCCACGACCATTTGGTCCCACTGGTGGGGGCGGTTCGCCGCCCAACTCCCACCGCAGCACTGAAGGTCGCTGAAGTCTCCACAGCGCTTGTTGACATTGGTTCTGATGACGAATCGGTTTATCAATCTCCACCGGCCTCGAACAGCTCATCAGAGTTGGAGACTGGTGTCGAGCGGATGACCATGGGGGTGGACCATGCCCATCCGGAACAAAAAAAGGACGTGCGGCAGCAAAGGGCTGCTTGCCAGTCGGGGCTCCAGCGACCCCCACAAGCCTCCGTTCCGAAAAAGGAGGGTATCAACACGTTGCCCATGACTCCTGCTAACGTCCAAGCCATGTTTGAGACGATGATGAAGCGTTTCATGGAAGACCGGGTTAGACCACCTCTGCGCCCACATGTCCAAGACCGGTCTACCCAGCAAAGTGCCAATGTTTGCCGAGATGTGGATATGGAATCGGTAACATCTGTGGACAAGCCCACTCGAAGTGATAAGCAAGTCGGCAAAGGGAAGCGCAAGCCGCAACCGGCCGGACCGCGTAGACCAAGCAAGACAAGGGACTGTGACATGGAGTCGGTCGGCGGTCTTTACGACCACTGTGGGTCAGACGGTACGGGCGCTGGCAAGCCACGCAAGGCTAACCTAGACTCCACTACTGCCTACTACTTTGGATCTGCTGCGATTCCGCGCATCCGTATGGCCGCGACGACCGACCTCAAGGACTTCACCGGCAAGGATGCTGTTGAAAACCAGGCCCGGTCTTGGTTCAGTCGGGTCAGGTCAGCGTTCCTGCGAAACCAGACCCCAAAAAGAGAAAGTTGTTTAATCTTCCGGGATTTGTTAAAAGGACCTGCTGCCAACTGGATCCAACAGTTAAGTCGGGATGTCCGGTCTGACTGGGACCAGCTATGTGCAGAGTTTGAATGGCAATATTGTAACTCCGGATTTTCGAGTGCCCGCAAGTATCACCATAAGCAGAAGCGGAGCGACGAGACACCGATCGAGTATTTGCATCTGTTGAACGTGGCTGCACTTCGTGCCGGCATAACAATTAAAGGAAATAACCCGCCGAACGGTGCTGCTCTGGAACATGTGGGTCGCTACATTAGTACCCTGGACGATCAAGAACTGGCGGACCAGCTTACTCTGCTGCGTCTTAGGGACGCGGGTGAAGTTGAACAGACTCTACGGACGCTACAGCAGTCACGTAGCATGAGGGCGAAGAGTGCTGGTGGATCAGGTCGCTACCGATCCAAGACCCAGACCCAGACTGATCCGGTCAAGAGACCCTGGACCAGACCGACCCGAGCGGTCAAGGCGATCGTAGCCGAAGACACACGGGATCGGAAGGGGAAAGTGGAAGTCAATCCAGCCAGGAGTCATCGGATGAAGAACAGTATCGTTACGTCTATGTTGCGGGACCTGCCCCGAAGACCAGATCGAAGTCCGACCAGGTAGACCGGAAGGGAAGGAACGGAAGCAAGTACGATCCGGACCGACCTCGTCAGAAGTGCTCCCACTGTGGGTCGAGCAAACATGATGGTCCAAACTGCTGGAAGAAGATAGTGTGCAAGAAGTGCGAGAGACGCGGCCACCCGACTGACCTCTGCCTTTTCGTATGCAAGGCATGTGGAGATATCCACGAGGCCGGCCACTGCAAGATTGAAGATTTTTTTAACACGATACGCAAGTGGTACGTGTCGGACAAGCACGCGGGGATGCTGTCGCCGGACGCGGAAAAGATGTTAAACTAGAACGCTCGCCAGGTTGGAATCTGGATCGAGCCGAGCGTTCTACGGTTCACATCTATGCATATGTCGGCAAGGAGGATAAGACCGACAATACACGTTCTATTCCAAATTGCGTCGACCGAGACCATCCGGTCTACAGTCTGAAGACCGATGAGTACTCCCGGACCAAGGTGGTTATGCAGTTGGACTTGCTGCCTGGATAATCCCGCGGATACTGGAAGTATCACGCGCCTGATAAATGGTTCAAGCAGGCTAAAGCCTGTGGCAAGATTAATAACCAGAAAGCGACGATGTTGTTCGACTCTGGAGCTGAAGTCTCGATAATCGACTCCGCCTTTGCTCGTAAGGTCGGATGTCGTATAGACGGTACCTAGAGACAAGAATGCGTCGGGATCGGTGAAAACTCTTATATGACCGAAGGAAGAACGCGTGTGAAAATTACTTTGTCGGGATCGCTGGTCTACTTTTTCAGCGCTTGGGTTGGCAAGTTGGCTGGTCAGGACGCTTTACTAGGTATGGATTTCATGGTCCCGGCTGGTATTCGCCTAGACCTGTCACATGGAGTGCTTACACTCCCGGATGAGTTCCAGATCCAGTTGGCTGGTCGAAGACCTCTGTACGGTTCGTATACCGATCTGGTCCGGTGGGACCAAGACCTCACTATCCCAGTTGGTCGTTCTGCCGATACCCCGGTTGAGAAAGGTTTTCGTTCGAGGAAGTTGTGGTTGACCAGGGGCGATCGGTGGGTCCCGACCTTCGTAAAGAGTGCTGGTCGACGTGATTTTGTTCGTGTTATCAATATCGGTGACAAGCCGCTGACACTGGACAATAACACTATTGTCGGTATGTGGTTAGCAGAAGGGAAGGTACCAAGGAAGATGGGGTTCGTTTCGATTGGATCGAGGCGGTATGTCGAGTGGCAAAACCTGGCGTACCAATCGACCACCGATCTTATCAGCGATGATGGGTCGGTGGAAGAGGATACCTCACCTTTAGTGGAAAGACCAAGTTATGTCACCCCAAAAAAGATGTTGGTCCGAAGAAAGGCACCGCAGTCACCAGGAACGGTGGACCATCAAGTAGACGAGCCAAGGTTAGTCAACGTGGTGTCAGCACAAGACCAGGCGACAGCGGAGAAAGAAACGGAAGAAGGGGAACATGAAATTGCTAGGTCGTACCATGACGGTATTCCTAATCAGACCGATATCATTGAAGGACAGCCCGTCGATCAAGACCAGGGGCGTTCAGCCGGTCCATATGGTCTAGGTGATATCGCCCCAGAAGATGAACAAGTCTGTATACATGAAGGCGGGGAACAGTACATTCAGGAGCTGGAGAAGCCAAATGGCAGTCCTCCCTGAAGTGTCTGCCGACTCTCCCGAAGTTACAATGGATGATTTACAAGTGGGTGATCAAGACCTTAACAGTCCAGACCAGATCGAGCAGTTGAAGAATATCATATGGAAGAAAAGACATTTGATGATCGGAAAGGCAACGCCTTACCACCTGCAGCCCGTGGTGCGATTTGCGATATTGACGTTGGAGATGCCAAGCCGATTGCCCAGCGATGTCGACGCGTGGCGCCACAGTACTGTGAAAAGCTTTCTGATCTCATTAAAGGAATGTTGGTCACCAAGATTATTAGACCGTCGACCTCGCCATGTGCCTCGCCGATCGTAATTGTTATCAAGAAGAACGGCGTTGACATTAGACTGTGCATCGACTATCGGCTGGTAAATCGGTTGACTAAACTCATGGTGTACACGATGCCGCTGATTAATGATCTGTTGGAAGACCTCGACAAGACCTTGTGGTATTGTTCGCTAGATATGGCAAGTGGATTTTTGGTGGTCTCGATGACTGATCGAGCCCGTGATATTTCCGCATTTGTGACGCCGTTTGGTCTTTTCGTGTGGAATCGTATGCCGTTCGGTCTGATGAACGCGCCCCAGATCAATCAAAGGCTGATAGATAACGCACTGTACGGACACTTCAAGATCAAGACCGATCGGGACCATGTTGAAAATTATGATGTGTTTAGAGTGGGTGAACCCGATCGGGAAAGAGGATCGTCCGTTCTAGGGAGGCGGTCGTACATCTACAACATTCTGATACCTGCCTCGTCATGTAACGATCTGTGCGAGAAGGTTGAACGATTGTTGGAGACATGCGACCGCTGGAACCTGTCTATCAGTGCCGTGAAAAGTTTTTGGGGTATGTCCAAGGTCGCCTATTTAGGCCATATAATCTCGAACAATGGTCTAGAGGCTAATCCCAAGGACCTGGATTAGCTGAGTAACCTCCCGTTCCCCAGATCTCTGAAGGCAATGCAGTCCTTCCTGGGAAGCTTGAATTATTATATCCGATTCATTGAAGACTTTGCTATCTACGCGGCTGTTCTGTACGAGCTCCGGGAAGTTGACTATCATATGTTGCGCGAAGGAGACCGGGCAACTTTACGGGAGGGCGCCGACTCTGGTCTTGCTGCAGTTTGTCCGCAAGTGGAGGCCGAAGACCATATGAAGCGTGCACAGTTTGCCTTTGGTATGTTGAAGGTTAACATGGCGACGGCACCGATTGTCAAGCATTTCGCTCCCGAAAAAGTGCCGACCATTATTGTATATGACAGTAAGTGGGCTATCTCGGCCACTTTAGTGCAAGATCACGATGGTGTGTATCATCCAGTCACGTTTACGAGCCGGACGCTAAAACCAAATGAAGTGAACTATGGAATTGTCGAGAAAGAAGTTCTGGCGTTGCTACGAATTCTGGATGTGTGTTACAACCTGCTGGTCGGCCGACCTATAAAGGTCCTGTCAAGACGGTCTACTTTGGACTGGCTATTATCAGCCAATGTGATGGACGGACGTCTAGGCAGATGGTCGGCTGCCTTGTCGCAGTGGACCCTCGAGGTCGTTAAGTGCACCGGGAGCGAGGAAGAGATATTGGGCACATTATCTGCCAGTATCACCCCTCGGTCTGAAGTGGACGAGGTATTGATAGCGATTGCCCCGAGGAAGCAACCTCGGCAGTCAGTTTCGAGACCGCCACCTACCGTCGACCATGATGAAGATCTCTTGGTCTTAAGTTTTGACGGATCGGCAAGCGTGAAGAAGAAGGTTGGCGCCTATAGTGACATATTGTGGAAGTTGCCACAATGGTCTATAGCTGGAGCCGCTGCCGATTTCACGCCGGATATTACTGTTAACGAGGCGGAGTACCGAGGTCTATTTCTATGTCTGGACCTGCTGTCGTCTCAAGAGAAGGGGCGAGTCATCATATGTGGTGACTCCAACCTAGTGATCAGGCAGATCACCGGAGAGATCGACTGCAAGGCTCCACGACTAAGGACGCTAAAGGATCGAGTAATGAAGTCATTGAAGGACCACCCCAACCACGAGCTATTGCACGTGAAACTGGACTGGAACAGAAGCGCCGACTACCTCGCGACCAAGGCCATGCAAGACCAGACCGGGGCTACGATCACCGAGAAGGCCGTTCTGGATGAATTGGTGAATATAAACAGGCTCCCAGAGGTGATCGGACCCAAGAACGCCCCAGTCCAGGTGCATGTGATGGTCGCGACTAGATCAAAAGCTCAGAAGTCTCGCCGACCGTTCCCGAAGGAAAGTTTGAACGAATATGCAGTGCAACAGTTAAGGATGGAACGGATCCTCAAGGCGCAGGACGAAGAAGAATGGATTATGAGCCTGAAGACCTACCTGCGTGGTGAACTGTCCAAGTTAACGAACGATCAAGCGAAAGAGTGCATCAAGATCGCGGATAACTTCGAAGTGGATGATAATGGATTATTGTATTACTGCCGCGATGCCGACCAAGACAGTGCAGACCGGGACCGACTGGCGAAATTAGTGATCCCCGAGTTGCTGCAGCCGGATGTCCTTCATCACTATCACGTGAACCTAGAAGGGGGACATCAGGGCATAGACAGGACCTATCACAAGATCAGGTCCCACTTTCCACTGGAGAGTTCTTTTCCGCAGTGTGCAGAAATATGTGGGCTGTTGCACGGATTGCGATACCGGAAAGGGTAGACCGGTAATCAAGGGGCGATCGCCCGGAAATATCGAAGCTACCTACCCTTTCCAGGTCATAGCGATGGACCACATACCTTCACTGCCTAGATCGACGCGCGGCAACACTGAGCTGCTGATCTGGGTAGACCTTTTCACTGGTCTAGTTATTGCGAAGGCAAGTGCATCTCGGTCTGCGGAGCAGATCGCCCAGAGCTACGAAGAATGTGTGTTCCGAAGATTCGGCGCCAGCGAGGTCATCAGGCACGATCTGGAACCCGGTTTTATGGCCGAGGTGTTCCGGTCGTTCAATAACATGCTGGGCCAGAAACAGAGTGCGACGATGGCATATCGTCCGCAATCAAATGGATCGGCGGAACAGATGGTGCAGACCACAACGAGGGTGATCAAGATGTACGTTGCTGACCCAGACCAGCGAGATTGGGACGAGTATGCAGAAAGGCTGGTGTTTGCACTCAACTCGTCGACCGATCGGGTCCGAGGAGAGAGGCATTTTTATCTGACATATGGATGGGACCCTCGGTCGACATTGGAACATGCGATACCTATCGGTTGCACCCGGACCCGCGACCGCGATGCTTGACGCTGGCGCATGCAGGTCCAGAAACACTACCAGCATGCAAAAGAAGTCGTCAACGAAAAGCTGCGTCAGGCCACACAAGACCGGGCAGACCGGACCAATGACCAGGTCCGACCCCACGGTATAGAACCAGGGGCGAGGGTATGGCTATACCTAGACCGAGTGAAAGAGGGATATGCGAAGAAGCTGGATCACATGTTGCACGGCCCTTTCCGTGTTGCCGAGCTGATCGGTGATCCCGCTGCCCGTCTAGTAACAACTGGTACAGATTACAAGGTCTTCCCGATCGTGCATGTGTCCAAGTTGAAGCGGGTCCGATAATTTCCTGATAGACCCAAAACTCCCTGTCTGGTAGACAAAGAAAAAAGATTTGATTTCGATGAAGCGTTACTACCGGAGGACAGTTGGGAACGACCATTAGAGGAAGACGAGTTTGAAGTGGAGAAGGTCTTAGATGTTCGGTCGACCAAGAAGACCAGGTTCGGTCGGACTCACCGAGAGTACCTGGTCCGATGGAATGACCATGATGAATCAACTTGGGTCGACGAGCTAGACTTGAATTGTGGGGCTCTTCTACGAGAGTTCGAACGAGAACGAGTCAGTCGTAATCGCTTCGCAGTGATGCAGACTCATGAAGACCAAGACCAAGACACGCAGTAGCATCGGTCGGTCTAGATCGTTGTGAAGATGTGGAAGGTCCGGAGTTGATGTGAAATTGTGATGAACTGTGACGAATTGGAGTAGCGGAATGAAGAATGTGATGACTATTTTTCGTGATGGGGGTGGAACTGTTTACGATAACGTGTTCGGTGCAACTATGGAGAGAGTGGTAAAATTAGTTCAAGTGATTTGACGATCGGACATATGAAAAAGAAATGACGACATGTATTACGAGTTATCTGGTCGACTACCTGCGACTTCACTTGCTATCGCCCCACAGACGGCCGATGACCATCGACGGATGATTTTTCACTTGATCCTGAAACTGGTTACGCCAGGGGTCCTTCCGGTCAAGCTGGACCAAAGCATCCTTGAGGTCCGCGACCGGCTCAGCGCAATCAAGACCGGGGTACCATATGCCGTCGTTGACCATCAGTCTGGTCTTCTCAACGCGACGCCTCGGCATGTGGAGGAACACCGGGTACAAGAATACGTCGACGTCACACTCGCGGTCTCGCATCCCGTCCAAAATGTACTGGCACAGAGACTGCCAAGACTCGCCCGCCCGAATTCGACGTCGCTTGCACTTGCTCTGGAACGTCGCCAGGCCCGGATCTTGTCGCACCCGGTCGGGGGGAAGCATCAAGTAGTGGGAAGCTTCCCAAATTGCTTGGCCGTGGATTTTGTTGAAATTCTTCACCCGGCCTAGCAAAGTGCCGATCCACGGAGTCAAGTGGAACACAAGTCCTATCTTGGGGTGTTCGAAAAATTTCCATGGTTCATCGCCGTATATGCGGGAGATCTGCGCCGACGAAATCAAGTCCGCCCTCCATGCAGAAGCGGCAGGGGTTTTCTTGGCCGGTGGAAAAAAGCCAGGGGTCCGGGCGGGAGAAAGACCGGGCCAGAAGCTTCTTGGTCAGGGTAGACCGGCGCAAACAGCCGATTTGCCCCGACGACCACGGCAAAGTAATTTCAAAAGTCTGCGGAGGAAGGGAGCTGGTGTCAACCGCCATGTTCTTCAGTAGAGCGTACTTTTGAAGCTCGGATGTCCCGGGGAGAACCGAAGGCTCCGGCTTCGCTGATGTCGATACTGGTGTGGCGTCACTTGGCAAACCGGTCTTCTGTTCTGACCCCAATGTCGACGCAACTTGGATGAAACTTTCACGTAAATTCGTTCGTGACTTGGACTGGATGGCGACCATAAACTCGGAATCGCAGGACCCTTCGCTGGAGTCCTCCTCGGACGAGACCCCTGTGTGCTCGGTGCGATTTGCAGTACGGCGCGACGGCGCTCGACTTTCCGAGGGGCTGTAGATTTCGTCCGTGTCCGAGTCCATAAGAAGCGCCTGTGTCTTGGCTCGCTTATGAGGCACTGCACGCTTCCCCCCAAGTCTGGGTCCGCGCGCAGTGCCTCGCGCCCTCGATCTACCCGGCGCGTCCGCGCGCTTCTTTTAATTTTTGTGCAATTTCGGGCTGCTGAATATCAGCCAATGAACGATGTCGGTCTTGGTCCTGCTGCAAGCGGTCTTGGTATCGCTCCGAGGCGACTAAGGTTGCCGACGCAGACCAATCTATGCTGGAGGAAGCAGCCGAACACGGATGCAGCAAGTTATCAATCGCTGGCGGCACTGGTCTAGTGCCACCTGACGACGACCCGACTCTAGCGTCCAATCGTCTGACTTGTCTTGATAAGACCGGACCTTCCCGGTCTGATCTTGAATTGAAATCTGAAGCTCGGCAATGCGTCGCGCGAAGTCGTCGCCTTGCATGCGCAGTGAGGTCGCGCCAAACTGTCCGTCCAGCTGCTGCCGGCGAACAAGTGCAAGTTGATCCCGGAGATGGGACTGATGAGCCTCCAGACAGGACAGCTCATGACGCGCGCTTACCAGCTCCTCTAAAATTGGTCGAAGCTGGTCAACATGATCGTCGGACTGCCTATCGGCATCAAGCGAGGCATCTATTGCCTTGACGACGCTGGGAGGGATGAGAGCTGAAGACAAACGAGGGCCAAGACAAGTACAAGACGAAGACCAAAGATGCGCACCTCGTGTTTCCTGGTGGGCCACCTGGGTCCTGAGACCCATGTTTTCTGCTAGCATATCCTGCATCTGCGTGTCGGCTGAAGTCTGACGCCCTTCCGATGTTTGAAGTGCACGAGAGTTACGTGGGCTGTCAGACCGAGCCGACCGGACAGGCGAAGCAAGGTGGGGAGACTCGGCGCATAGAGTTTCTGCAAGAACAACAAGAACAAGCGTCAAAAGGAAGCATAAGAAGATCAAGTTCAGTAAAGGCAGTACCTGACGCAGGTGTCGAAGATGTTTGATCCATGGGGAAGAAGTGTGAGTGACCAAGGTCCAGTTGGTCGAGTGATGGGTGAGTCAGACCGTTATCGTTGTGCGACACGGTCGGACTCAGGGGCGACTGTGGTGAAGTGTACCACAAATTTGGTCACTTTTGGCCAAGGCAGTTGGTCGAGTTTCCGATTGGTCTAAACAAGGGGGGCTTTTTTAGCCTATCAGATTCAAGGAGTATCAAGAACGCCGGTCTTGGGTGAGTCACCTGACATTGGGTATTTTACATAATTTTGTGTGGGTACATTAGGGCCCATAGGGAGGTAGTATTATTGGTTAGTTGCGGATTTTTCAAGTAAGAGTCTTTTGGTTGCGGATTTTCCAAGTAAGAGTCTTTTGGTTGCGGATTTTCCAAGTAAAAGTCTTTTGGTCTAGGAATAAGTGGCAAAAACCTCTTCTGGTCTTGGTCTACACCGCAGCAAGGGGTCGCCGTTATTATTTCCACGTACACTAGTCGCCTCCGCCCGCCGCGGAGTGTTTGGGGGCAGAGGGTTGAATTATCCCCTCTTGCCTATTATACCCGGTCTGGACGCGCCGCACGCGCACTTTGGACACCGGAAGTCCCTCGACGGGAGTACGATTTGGCGATCTCGACACTTTAAGTCAAGTACGTTTGGAACGTGCTATTCACTGAATTGGTCTTTACGTGGAGATATCGTTTGTGGAGTTTCACGGGCATATTGGGTCTTCACGTGGACATATTGGCTCATTGTAACATTTGTTGGAGTTTAGACCGGTATTGGTCTTCTCTCATATTGGTCAGGGGTTAGACCGGTTGATTGGTCTACCCTCTATTATTTCGTATTGGTCAGGTCTAGATCGTTTGGACGATCGACCTATTGGAATTTATCTTTTCGAAGTGTTTCTGGTCTGTACGTACCTGGGGTGAAAAGTTCGGCCCTAGGTACACCTAGCCAGCACGGTCTCATATTCAAGACCAAATCAGATCGATCTGCGATCCCGATCCACCGAGTGTGTAACTAGCCCATTCCATCGGGTACACAAGGTGAGATGAACTTAAGTGAATCGTACCAAGTGTCTTTGGATGATGACCGGTCATCTGCCAGAAGCGGACGATCGGACCAGATTTCGAATGGAGGTCCGCGGGGTACCCCCTCTCCCGTAAGTTGGAAGGCTGGGCACAATGGTGGTGGTCAGGTTGTCGATACAAATGTATTTGATTTCGAACTTGACTCCACCACACAACCGTGGTGCACATATTCGGGACATAGACAGGGCATAGGAAGATGGGAAGATTACTTACAGGTACTCGGCGAACACCGACGAACAGCTACGGACGACGGACAAATCAGGTCGACTGGTCGACGGAGGACGATGGAACGGGTAGTTCTTATTGGTGGATATTAGGAAATTGTTAGTTCTTAGGATTTAAGCAATAAAAAAGTTCTACTTTTGTGTTCAACCCCTTTGGACACTATAAGGACGGCACCTTTGCGCCTCCCTTACTTCTACGCATCTCTACGTCCCGGGAGGGATCACCTAGTGCATTTTTGGCCCACCGGCAGGCGTAGAGTGTCAAGAACTCACACCTCAACTCCGCCCGCTGTGTCAGCGGTTACACTGTAAAGGTTTTTGGTTTTTGGGAGTGTGATTGAGCAGTGCTCTCACCTCTCCACGTTTGGTTCGCGTTTGGCCCCTAGAGTTCGGCCGCTGTAAGCGCCCCACGGGAACTCTAGGTAGATTAAGTGAAATTTACCCCCCCCTCGTAGGTCTAGGCTAGGAATACAGATATTTGGGTGTTCTTTTAGCTGTTGAAGACTCCAGAGGCTCCGTGATCAGGCAGTGAATACTTCCACTGCCTGATCAAGTACCCCCTTCGCCGATAAACTCCTGATCGACACTCTGCAACTCGTGACCCGCGATCAACCACTCGCAGATCGCACCAACTTGTACCTGAGCGACTTTTGGCACCTGATCAAGTCTGATCTTAGCTGATCAACTACTTTTAGTGCCTGATCAAGTCTGATTACAGCTGATCAACGACTTTAGGTGCCTTTCCAAGCCTGATTACTGTTGATAAAGCCTGTTCGCACATGATTTGAGATCTATTATACCTGATCACGCCTGATCAGCACCTCGAGCAACTCATTACAAGTTCCCCAATCTTGTCAAGGAATTGCCGTGTTTACATCCCCGCCACCTGGAGAGCGACCCACGCCTAAGCCGTCGGGTACACAAGGTGAGCAGAAACACAAGAAGTCAAGGACAACCGGAGGACCCCCTTCGTTAGTCGGCAGTCCGGGCGCCGTGGTACCGCCTGATCAAGCTTCAAAAACTTTGATCGGCCGCTCCACCACATCAACGACGTCACGGCAATCCTGCCGCAGGGGAGTCTCGGACTCCCACGAACTCTGTGAGTGTGGATAACCCTTCCACTTCACCAGATACTGGGTTTGACCCCGATGATGGTGTCGCGCCATCAGCCGCTCCACATGAAAGTGTGGAGTACTCTCCGTATCGAGCACTGGAGGAGGTGGTCGCGCAATTGCGACGTGAGCTCCACGAGCGCTGTGATCGGCGCAGCCGTCGCATCCAAGATGCCCAGGAGGGACTCCGCAACGAAGGGAGTGCAAATGAACGCATCGAGGGGCGGCTTACCTCCCTCGAATCTCTTGTTGCGGAGCTTCAAGGTCGTATTTCAACTCTGCCAGAGATGTTCCGACCCGTGGTGCCTTTCGTGTAGCCGGTGCGTATACGCACGGTGCGGCTAGCGCACAGAGGAAGACTCTTCCTTAAAGCGGTAGCTACCGCTACTTAGCCGATACGCCCTTGTAAAGGGATTATAGGAGAGTTCTCCTACTCGGGGCCAAGATTCCCGGGTTAGTTTACGACTTAGCCTTAACGGCTGTATTTCCTTTACGGGATGTAAGTAAAGGGAGGACTCCCTCTTACCTACGACACTCACTGCGCGCGCGACCGTTCGAGGTCGCGCGTCCGCTAAATAGAGTGAAATGTAAACTGAATATATTTAATATGTAATTAGCCTAAATTAATTTAAACTAATATAAACTATATGTAATACTAAGTAGAATATTCCTAATTCGTACCTAGATAAAATGTAGTGTACACACCTGTGTACTGACACGTGGATGGCTGACACACCATCACACCAAAGGCCTCTGCCCTGATTGGTTGAAATAACCAAAGGTTCAAAACCTTTCAAACCTTCCAATACTGACCTCAACCGTGGTGTACTACTGTACACCAACACTCAATGTAACCCGAATGTAACCTCGGTACATCCTCCCCCATCAAGACTATTGCTTACGCAATAATCAAAATCTTGTTGGAGAACTCCAACGCCAGTTCCTCTGGCCCTCCATATGTACACCTCCAGTGGTGCTATGGCGTCTCCTCTAGAAGAGGTAGACTACTCCGAAAACTCGGAGGTGGATGCCTTTGGGGATACCTCCCCAATGGTGAGCCGCTCCGACAGCGCCTAACGGCGTTGTCGGCGGCCTAATCCATTCCCCACACGTGGGGAAAATGCACTAACCAGTGCGCCACCCCTGCCCATATCGTATGATACATCCGAATCGCCAAAGGCGATCGTCACTAATGAGCTGGACGCAGCTCAAGACACCCAACTTGCCGCACAGGCACTAAGGGCTGTGTTACGCCCCCCCAAATGCCCGTCAAGGGCGGCTGATAATTTTGATGGTCCTCGTGACCTTCCAATGTGGGCCAGGCGTTTGGTAAGGACTAGTTTAGCGTCCTATACCCCTGGCCCCGCGGCTGAACAGCCGTATCAACGCTAACGCCGTGAGAAACTCCGGCAACAGCTGCTTACACAAAAGCAGTTCACTAGCGTCTCATACCGAGAGCGCTTAGACAGGCAGGCACAGGGTTCCCCTGTTGAGAACCTCCGCGAGGTTCCTTTCGTTCTTTCTCCGGGAGAAAGTGCCGATGATGCAGACAAGAAGTTCCGCGCTTGGGCGGAAGGGGAGAAGCTTCTCCCCAGCTTCGATGAGCTGCATAACAGCTATTCCCGTCGAGACATTTGGGTGGAGAGGGTGTTGCGCCTGACATTTGCCAAAGACAAAGCGATGGAGCAACTACGTGCTCCGTATCGTACGCGCTACGCCAGCGTCCCTGTCTCCACCATGGTTTCCGAAGACAGTTTGATCGCCACTTCTGCCTCCGGCGAACTCCCACTTATTGGGAGTGAAGGGTCTTCTCATGCCCCTCTGGTCGTTGACCTACAGCGGTATTCTCCCGCTCAAAAGCGTCAACGACGTCGCGGCAATCCTGCCGTAGGGGAGTCTCGAACTCCCACGAACTCTGTGAGTGTGGATAACCCTTCCACTTCACCAGATACTGGGTTTGACCCCGATGATGGCGTCGCGCCATCAGCCGCTCCACATGAAAGTGTGGAGTACTCTCCGCATCAAGCATTGGAGGAGGATGTCGCGCAATTGCGACGTGATATTCGCGAGCGCTGTGATCGACACAGCCATCGCATCCATGATCTCCACGAGGGGATCCGCGATGAGCGGGATGCCACTGATCTCTTCGAGAGGCGGCTTGCCTCTCTCGAGAAGACCGTTGCGGAGCTTCGTGGTCGCATTTTAGCCCTTTCGGGCTTACTTCGCCCTGCGGTGCCTTACGGCTATCCGCCTTTCCACCCTCCTCCAGGAGGGGGCCCGCCTCCGGGTCCTGGTATGGCTTAAGCATACCGACATAAAAGGTTGGATGCGTACGCATCACCTTCGGGATGTCCAAGGTATACGATAATCCCTTTCGGGCTAGTTCCTTAAAGGGTCCCACAAACCTGGGGCGCAGTTTATTGCGCAACACATTTGAAACTGCATGTGTAGGAAGATTTTTAGCGTTTAATAAAACACTTTCTCCCACTTTGTACACCCTTTTGTTACGCCGCCCCTTGCGGTCAGCTTGCTCCTTCTTCTTGTCTTGGCTTTCCGCCATGGCATCGCAGACGTGTCGTAAGACACTAAGGCGCGTCGATAAGAACTTATCGATGTTCTTTCGCACAGATACAGGTATGACATCGGGGAATCCTCCCCCCTCAAGCCCTGGGCCACACACACGTGGCGTCAACGCAACCCTCGGATTCACCAATCCGTACACGTAAAACGGGGTAAACCCCGTAGATGCATGTACCGAATTGTTGATAGCAAATTCAACCATCGGAAGCATCTCACTCCAACTCTTTGGAGAATCCTGACATAAACTCCGTAGAATATCCTCCACAACGCGATGAACGCGTTCCGTCTGACCGTCCGTCTGCGGATGATCCGCAGTGGACATGAGGAGCTTGGTGCCTAGCACCTTAAACAACGCTCCCCATAATTGTCCCGTAAAACGGGGATCCCGATCCGACACAACGGAATCGAGTAGACCATGCTGTCGAAAGACACGGTCTAGGAGCACTTTCGATGGTTCCTGTCCATCAATGGACTCTGGCACCGCCGCCAGGTGAGCCATCTTGCTCAATCGGTCTACAAAGACCAATATGCCGGTGTTCCCGGCCCTTTCCTTCGGAAAACCGAAGTTAAAATCCATGCTAATGGATTTCCAACACTCCTTTGGAACCGATAAGCTCGCCAAAGGCGCAGCTGAACTTGCAGAGGGTTTAACCCTCTGACACGTCTCACAGATGCGTATATACGCACCGACCCACTTATACATGTTGGGCCACCAATACAAAGCGCTTAAAGCGCTGTAGGTCTTATCCCGACCTAAATGACCCCCGGTAGGGGCGTCATGTGCCTTAAAGAGGACTCTATACTTCAGTTCCTCATTACGAGGAACTACCACCCGCGTAGTGTCCTCCGCGCTCGTGCTATAAAATAGCAGACCGTCACAGTACCTGTAACGGTGTAAACGAGCTTTAGCTCG
This sequence comes from Peronosclerospora sorghi, assembly GCA_026184515.1. Taxonomy (NCBI): domain Eukaryota; phylum Oomycota; class Peronosporomycetes; order Peronosporales; family Peronosporaceae; genus Peronosclerospora; species Peronosclerospora sorghi. The sequence goes on from CM047582.1 coordinate 2,136,558, forward strand.
ACTTGACAGGGTTGGCTCAGACCAGCCAAGACCATTTTCACCTAACGCGTTGATAAGCGCCGTACACTGTGGGTCTTTCTCATACGCCTGGCGTATGAGATCTACCCAGATGTGGTGACGAATGTCGCGTGAGCGAGCTCGTAATCGGGACGACGCGACAACGCTTCTGCAAGCACGTTTTGCTTGCCAGGTTTATACTTAACCTCAAAGTTGTACTCCACAAAGAAAAAGAGCCAACGGGCCATCCGTTGCGAGAGATGAGGCGACTTTGTCGCTGTCCGTAAGGACGCGTGGTCAGTATAAACCACGAATGGCTTTGAGCCGAGTAAGTGAACCCTACATTTGACAAGATCATACTTCATTGCAAGTAGCTCCTTGTCATGAACGGGATAATTCCGTTCCGCATCTTTAAGCTGCCTCGACTCAAACGCAATTACGCGTTCCCTTCCTGCATCTTCTGCTTGTAACATAGAACATCCGATTGCGAAATCAGAGGCGTCGCAGACGACACTAAATGGTTTCCCAGAGTCTGGGAGAGCAAGAACGGGAGCTTTTAACAAGCTCCCCTTAACCGCTTCAAAAGCGTTTTGGTGTTCAGTTTCCCAACACCAATCAACATCCTTCTTAAGAAGGTCGGTCAATGGCTTCGCCATTTCAGCGTAGTTCTCGCTGTACTTGTGGAGATAGTTGGCTAATCCAATCCACTTCCGTAAATCTCTAAGATTTACAGGCGAAGGACACTCCACAATGGCTTTCACCTTCGCGGGATCCGCCCGCACTCCATCCTTACCGATGAAGCATCCGAGGAAAGGAATTTCCTCAGCACCAAAGATACACTTGGATGCGTTTGCATATAACTTATGCTCTCGCATACATTCGAGCACTGCTAGAAGGTGTATCAGATGCGTCTAAACATCATACGAGTCGCCTTCCGCACGACTATGGACGAATATATCGTTGAAGTACGTCTGAGCGTACTTCCTATGAGGGCGGAAGAGTTGAGTCACCAAGCGATTGAAAGTCGATGGTGCATTTGAAAGCCCTTGTGGCATAACAAGCCACTCTCACAGCATGCCACTAGGCGTGCTAACCGCTGTCAGCGGAATACCGGACGCTCTCATGTGCACCTGATAATACCCGTCCACCAGATCTAAGGCACTGTACACAGTACAACCCGCCATATTTTTCTGGAGGACATCCTTCCGAGGAATAGGAGTCTGCATGGGCACAGTAGCTGCATTTAGCTTGTTATACGCATGCACAATGCGCCACTTTCCGTTCGGTTTACGAACACAAAAATTGGGAGATGAGTGGGGAGACTTGCTCTATCATACCATCCCTGCCTCTTCTTTTTCCTTGAAGAATGCGTCGATAACGTCGCATTGTTCCTTGGGGAGAGTCCACTGCCTAGTAACGCAGTAATTGGTTCCAGGAACCAAATCAATTTCATGTCGGACTCCCCGACCCGGTGGTAACCCCATCGGCGGGTTGTCACTAATGACATCTCCGAATTCCTTCAACAAGGAATGGTAAGGGTCCTCAGGAACCGCAAGGATCTTGAGACCGCTTCAGTTATTCAATGCCTGTTTGGTTTGCACCAAAACGGACTCGTCTATCGTGGATGAGGAGTTCAACTCCTCTTCCGGACGCAACACGACGACCTCGTCGATTTCATCTGCTTTCAAAGCAGTCTCAAACTCGTTGAAGGACATCTCCTCCAACGACAACAGTTCGCCTACCCCAGGCACGCCTTCTGTGACAACACCTGTCACACTATTCAGCATCCGATAGGACTGCTGACCATTAGCCTCGGGACTCATCCCGAGACCCATATGGGGGGAGTCAATTGCCCCATATATTGGAAGCGCCTCGAGCCTATCCACAGAGGTATCTACCTCTACCACCGGTTACTCGCCGGTATCACCTAAAACGACGTAGTCGGAATCATTTCGACGTGCGAAAGAGACGAACTTCGGGTCTCTTCGCTTGGAAGCGCCTCGCGCTTAACCACAGGGGTATCTACCCCTACCACTGGAGTCACAACTTGTTCGCCGGACACGGCGTGGTCGGAATCAATTCCGACCTGTAGAAGAGACGAACTTCGGGTCTCTTCTCTGAGCGCCTCGCGCTTACTCTCAGAAGAATCCACCTCTATCACTGGCGACTCACCAGTCTCGCCTATATCGACGCGGGGATTAATCACCGAATCCCCCTCTTCAAGGAGCACTTCCTTGACCTCATTGGGATTGATCATCTCAGACATCCCAATCTCTGGCATCTCACGCCAGAATCGCTTTTGCGATCGAGCAAAGGTGGGTTCATGACTCGCCAATGCTTCACCCGACCGCGGGTGCGTTGATCCAATGGACTTAGACTTCCAGTCTATCCATGGCTCGTGGCGTTCAAGCCACTTCATGCCCAGAATGAGGTCATACCTCGAGTCCAAATCCAGGACTAGGCAACATTCTAAGCTGTCGAAGTCTGCAAACTTCAGCTTAAGGTCAACCGAGACCTTGGGTACAGAAACCTGTACGCCCGTCGCTAGACGGACCGTGACAACGTCACGAGAACGTGCCTCTAGGGCCTCGGCATACATCCGGATCTTCTCAACAGAAGCTCGCTTGACATAATTGTCAGACGCTCCAGAGTCTATCAAGACTCTCCAAGGCTTATCAAAGCCTTTCACGTCCGCAAGGACGACCAGCAAACCTGGATGGTACACCAACTCGGTGCTAGAAAGCACCGTTTCCCTCGGGGATTTGT
>CM047582.1:2149320-2170188 GCA_026184515.1 Peronosclerospora sorghi
GAAATAAGACCAAAACCGGTCTAGTTTCCAACCAATATTAAAACAAGTCAATATGTCCGCGTAAAGACCCAATATGATCGTGAAAATCCACAAACGATATCTCCAAGCCAAGACCAATCCAGTGAATAGCACGTTCCAAACGTACTTGACTTAAAGTGTCGAGATCGCCAAATCGTACTCCCGTCGAGGGACTTCCGGTGGCCAAAGTGCGCGTGCGGCGCGTCCAGACCGGGTATAATAGGCGAGAGGGGATAATTCAACCCTCTTCCCCCAAACACTCCTCGGCGGGCGCAGGCGACTATGTACGTAATAGGAAGGACGGCGACCCTTAGCTGTGGTGTGAACCAGGACCAAAGGACTTCTACTTAGAAAAATCCTGCAACCAAAAGACTTCTTACTTGGAAAAACCACAACAAGAATACTACTACCCTATAGTCCATAAATGTACCCCCACAAAAATATGTAAAATACCCAAAGTCGGGTGACTCACCAAAACTTGCGTTCTTAACACTTCTTGGGTCTGATAGGCTGAAAAGCCCCCCTTGTATAAACCAATCCGAAATTAGACCAAATGCCTTGACAAAACTTGACCAGAAGTGTGCCAAATTTTGGGCACGCTTCTCCACAGCCGCCCCTGAGTCAGACCGTGTCGCACAACGACAACGGTCTGACCTCGTCCATCAAATTCAGTTGAACCTTGGTCATTCAGACTTTTCCGACATGGAGCAACCATCTTCTTCATCCGTTCCAGGTACTTGCACTGCTGGACTTGACCTTCTTGTATTTCTTTAACGACCGTTCTTGTAGGCACCTCGCATACCACGTCATCGCATGTCACTTCGCCCGTCCGGTCGGTCCGGTCTGGCAGCCCCCATCGTTCTACTGCACCTCAGACATCGGCAGGGCATCAAACCGAGACCGACGCGCAGTTGCAAGACGCACTTGAAGAGATCGCACGTCTCCAGGATCAGATTGCTCAACAGGCGACACAACGTAAGCATGCATGTCCGGTCTTCACCTTGGACCTGTTTTAACCTTCTTTTGTCTTCAACCCGTATACCTCCAGCCCGTATACCTCCTGGCATCAGCAAGGCGATCAATGTCCTGCTTGCCGCCGATCGGCAGTCGAACACGAATTACCTCCAGCTGCGTCAGATTTTGACCGGACTAATAAACGCGCGCAATAGGTTGACCCGCTTGGAGGCTCATCAGCTTCATCTTCGGGAGCATCTTGTGCTGGTCCAACAGCAGCAAGCAGAAGACCTGCTTGACCAGACCACGTTGAGCATTCAAAGCGACGACCTCGAGAGGCGTCTCACTGAGCTCCGAATTTCGATTCAAGACCAGACCGAGGAGGTCCAGTCTTGTGAACGCAAGTCGAACGATTGGACGCAGGCAGCGAACGGTCGTCAGGCGGTATTGAAAGAATTTCATCAGCGCTTGGTTGACCTGTTGCATCCTCGTCGGCATCCGGTTGCTGCCTCCAGCGTAGACCGGTCTGCGTCGGCCGCCTTGGTGGACATACACCGGGACCAAGACCAAGGCCGTTCATTGGCCGAAATTCCCCAGCCCAAAATTCGTCAAAAGTCTAAGAGGCGCGCGGACGCGCCGCGTCCCTCGAGGGCGCGGGGCACAGCGCGCGATCCTGAACTCGAAAGGAAGCGTGCGGTGCCTCGTAGGCGAGCCAAGATACAGGCGCCCCTCTTGAGCCCAAGCTTGGACGAGGATGACGACAGTAACATCTCCAAAAATCAAGCGCCCTCGACCGACGGTGCTGACCGTGCCAAGTATTCAGAGGTCTCGTCCTGGGATGACTCTGGCGAAGACTCCGGTGATTCGGAGTTTGCTGTTCCCATCCCAACCAAGTCGCGAACAAGTCCACATGAAAGCTTTGTTCAAGTTGCATCGACTTTGGAGCAGACCAAGAAGACCGGTCCGCATGGTGGCGTTCCACAACCTCATGCATCGACAAAGTCAACACCTACGGTTTTGCCTGGGACGTCCAAGCACCACAAAGATGCTTTGTTGGCCAACGTGGCAATCGACATTTCTTCCCTTCCGCCACGAACGCGTGAGGATACTTTGCCGTGGTCGCCAGGGCAGATCGGTTGTTTACGCCGGTACACCCTGACCAAGCATCTCCTGGCCCGGTCTTGGGTGCACTTCACCGGTCTTGGACCTCAAGGACGCTTTGGTCCAACTAGACCAACAAGAACCTTGGCGTAACCAGTACCAGGACCAAGTTGAAAAGCATCCGTCGTTGACCGTCGGCCGTCTGTGGGGTGATGGCGAGTGAGGTCGTAAGTAGTCGACCAGATAACACTTAATATATATCATCGTTTTTTTTCACATGTTCGGTAATCAAATCACTTGAGCTAATTCCACCACTTTCTCCGGAGTTTCACTAGACACGTTATCACCAACCGTTCCACTTACATCGCGAAAAAACAATCAACGTTCGTCACTCCACTATTCCAATTTGTCACATATTCACAATACACAAGACATAAGACCTTCCACCTCTTCACACCGGTCGGGAAGACCGATGCTACTGCATGTCTTGGTCTTGGTCTTCATGGGTCTGCATCACTGCGAAACGGTTCCGACTGACTCGGTCCCGTTCGAATTCTCGTAGTAGTGCTCCACAGTTCAGGTCGGACTCATCGATCCAAGTTGTTTCATCATGGTCCTTCCATCGGACCAGATATTTTCGGTGGGTCCGGCCGAACCTGGTCTTCTTGACCGATCGGACATCTAAGACCTTTTCCACTTCAAATTCGTCCTTCTCCAGCGGTCGTTCCCAACTGTTCTCCGGCAGTAATGCTTCATCGAAATCAAACCGTTCTGCCTCGTCTACTAGACAGGGCATTTTGGGACGATCAGGAAATTCTCGGACCAGTTTTAACTTGGACACATGTACGATCGGGAAGACCTTGTAGTCCGTGCCGGTTGTTACTAGACGGGCAGCGTGTTCACCAATCAGCTCGGCAACACGGAAAGGACCGTGCCACATGTGAGCCAGCTTCTTCGCATAGCCCTCCTTCACTCGGTCTAGGTACAACCATACCCTCGCCCCTGGTTCTATACCGGGGTGGACCTGGTCGTTGTTCCGGTCTGCCCGGTCTTGTGTAGCTTGACGTAACTTTTCGTTGAAAATTTCTCTTGCATGCTGGTAATGTTTCTGGACCTGCATGCGCCAACGTCGAGCATCACGATCGCGGGTCCGAGTGCAGCCAATAGGTATCGCAGCTTCAAGAGTGGACCGGGGTCCCATCCATACGCAAGATAAAAAGGCGTTTCTCCTCGGACCCGATCGGTCGACGAGTTGAGTGCAAACACCAGCCTTTCTGCGTATTCGTCCCAATCGCGCTGGTCTGGATCGGCAACGTACATCTTGATTGCTCTTGTAATAGTTTGTACCATACGTTCTGCCGATCCATTCGCTTGCGGACGATATGCCATCGTCGCGCTCTGTTTCTGGCCCAGCATATTGCTAAACGACCGGAACACCTCGGACATGAAACCGGGTTCTCGGTCGTGTCTGATGACCTCGCTGGCGCCGAACCTTCGGAACACGCATTCTTCGTAACTTTTGGCGATCTTCTCGGCAGACCGGGACGCACTTGCCTTCGCAATAACTAGACCGGTGAACAGGTCTACCCAGATCAACAACTCAGTATTGCAATATGTTGATTTAGGCAGCGACGGTAAGTGTTCCATCGCTATGACCTGGAAAGGGTAGGTAGCTTCGATATTTCCGGGCGATCGCCCCTTGATTACCGGTCTACCCTTTCCGGTCTCGCAATCCGTACAACAACCCACATATTTCTGTACACTTCGGAAAAGACCTCTCCAGTGAAAGTGGGACCTGATCTTGTGATACGTTCTTTCTATGCCCTGATGTCCCTCTTCTAGACTCACATGGTAGTGATGGAGGACATCCGGCCGCAGCAACTCAGGCATCACCAATTTCGCCAATCGGTCCCGGTATGCACTGTATTGGTCGGCACATCGGCACTAATATAGTAAACCATCCTCATCCACTTCGTAACTTTCTACGATGTTGGCACATTCTTTCGCTTGACCATTCGTCAACTTAGACAATTCACCGCGCAGGTAGGTCTTCAAATTCACAATCCATTCTTCTTCGTCCTGCGCCTTGAGGATCCGTTCTGCCCTTAGTCTCTGCACAACAGATTCACTCAACCGTTCCTTTGGGAACGGTTGGTGGGACTTCCGAGCTTTCGGTCTAGTCGCGACCATCACATGCACCTGGTCCGGAGCGTTCTTGGGTCCGATCACCTCGGGGAGCCTGTTTATATTCATCAATTCATCAAGAACGGCCTCCTCGGTGATCGTAGCCCCGGTCTGGTCTCGCATGGCCTTGGTCGCAGGTAGTCGGCGCTTCTGTTCCAGTCCCGTTTCACGTGCAACAGCTCGTTGTTGGGATGGTCTTTCAATGCCTTCATTACCCGATCATTTAACGACCTCAGCCGTGGAGCCTTGCAGTCGATCTCTCCGGTGATCTGCCTGATCACTAGGTTGGCGTCACCACATATGATGACTCTCCCCTTCTCTTGCGACGACAGCAGGTCCAGACATAGAAGTAGACCTCGGTACTCCGCCTCGTTAACAGTAATATCCGTCGGAAATCGGCAGCGGCTGCAACTATAGACCATTGTGGCAACTTCCACAATATGGCACTATAGGCGCCGACCTTCTTCTTCACGCTTGCTGATCCGTCAAAACTTAAGACCAAGAGCTCTTCATCATGGTCGACGGTCGGTGGCGGTCTCGAAACTGACTGCCGAGGTTTCTTCCTCGGGGCAATCGCTATCAATGCCTCGTCCACTTCAGACCGAGGGGTGATACTGGCAGCTAATGTGCCCAATATCTCTTCCTCGCCCCTGGTGCACTTAACGACCTCGAGGGTCCACTGCGACAAGACCGCCGACCATCTGCCTAGACGTCCGTCCATCCCATTGGCCAGGCCAAAGTAGACCGTCTTGACAGGACCTTTATAGGTCGGCCGACCAGCAGGTTGTAGTACACATCCAGAATTCGTAGCAACGCCAGAACTTCTTTCTCGACAATTCCATAGTTCACTTCATTTGGCTTCATCGTTCTGCTCGTGAACGTGACCGGATGGTACACACCATCATGATCTTGTACTAGAGTGACCGAAATGGCCCACTGACTAGCATATACAATAATGGTCGGGACCTTTTCGGGATCGAAATGCTTCAAAATCGGTGCCGTCACCATCTTAGCCTTCAACATACCAAAAGCAAACTTTGCAAGCTTCATATGGTCTTCGGCCTCCACTTGCGGACAATCTGCAGCAAGACCAGAGTCGGCGCCCCCATGTAAAGTTGCCCGGTCTTCTTCGCGCAACATATGGTAGTCCACTTCCCGGAGCTCATACAACACAGCCGCGTAGATAGCAAAATCTTCGATGAAGCGGCTGTAGTAGTTTAAACTTCCTAGGAAGGACTGCATTGCCTTCAGAGACTTGGGAAACGGGAGGTTGCTTAGCGAATCCAGGTCCTTAGGATTAGCCTCTAGACCATTGTTCGAGATTATATGGCCTAAATAGGCGACCTTGGACATACCCCAAAAACTTTTTATGGCGCTGATAGATAGGTTCCAGCGGTCGCATGTCTCCAACAATCGTTCAACCTTCTCGCACAGATCGTTACATGACGAAGCAGGTATCAGAATGTCGTCGATGTACGACCGCCTCCCTAGAACGTACGGTCCTCTTTCCCGATCGGATTCACCCTCTGTAAACACATCATAACTTTCGGCAGAGTCCCGATCGGTCTTGATTTTGAAGTGTCCGTACAGTGCGTTGTCTATCAGCCTTTGATAGATCTGGGGTGCGTTCTTCAGACCGAACGGCATACGGTTCCACTCGAAAAGTCCAAACGGTGTCAAAAATGCAGAAATCTCACGGGCTCGATCAGTCATCGAGACCACCCAAAATCCACTTGCCATGTCCAGCGAAAAATACCACAAGGTCTTGTCCAGGTCTTCCAACAAATCATTAATCAGCGGCATCGGGTACACCATAAGTTTAGTTAACCGATTTACCAGCCGATAGTCGATGCACAACCTAATGTTGACGCCGTTCTTCTTGATAACAATTACGATCGGCGAGGCCCATGGCGAGGTCGACGGTCTAATAATCTTGGTAGCCAACAGTCCTTTAGTAAGATCAGAAAGCTTTTCCCGGTACTGTGGCGCCACGCGTCGACATCTCTGAGCAATCGGCTTGGCATCTCCAACGTCAATATCGCAAATCGCACCACGGGATGCAGGTGGTAAGGCATTGCCCTTTCCGATCAGCAGATGTCTTTTCTTCCATATGATATTCTTCAACTGCTCGATCTGGTCTGGACTGTTAAGGTCTTGATCACCCACTTGTAAATCATCCATTGTAACTTCGGGAGAGTCGGCAGACACTTCAGGGAGGGCTGCCATTTGGCTTTCCATCTCCTGAATGTACTGTTCCCCGCCTTCATGTATACAGACTTGTTCATCTTCTGGGGTGATATCACCTAGACCATCTGGACCGGCTGAACGCCCGTGGTCTTGATCGACGGGCTGTCCTTCACTGATATCGGTCTGATTAGGAATACCGTCATGGTCCGACCTAGCAACTTCATGTTCCCCTTCTTCCGTTTCTTGCTCCGCTGTCGCCTGGTCTTGTGCTGACATCACGTTGACTAACCTTGGCTCGTCTACTTGATGGTCCACCGTTCCTGGTGACTGCGGCGCCTTTCTTCGGACGAACATCTTTTTTGGGGTGACATAACTTGGTCTTTCCACTAAAGGTGAGGTATCCTCTTCCACCGACCCATCATCGATGATAAGATCGGTGGTCGATTGGTACGCCAGGTTTTGCCACTCGACATACCGCCTCGATCCAATCGAGACGAACCCCATCTTCCTTGGTACCTTCCCTTCTGCTAACCACATGCCGACAATAGTGTTATTGTCCAGTGTCAGCGGCTTGTCACCGATATTGGTAACACGGACAAAATCACGTCGACCAGCACTCTTTACGAAGGTCGAGACCCACCGATCGCCCCTGGTCAACCACAACTTCCTCGAACGAAAACCTTTCTCAACCGGGGTATTGGCAGACCGACCAACCGGGATAGTGAGGTCTTGGTCCCACCGGACCAGATCGGTATACGAACCATACAGAGGTCTTCGACCAGCCAACTGGACCTGGACCTCATCCTGGAGCGTAAGCACTCCATGTGACAGGTCTAGGCGAATACCAGCTGGGACCATGAAATCCATTCCTAGTAAAGCGTATTGACCAGCCAACATGCCAACCCAAGCGCTGAAAAAGTAGACCAGCGATCCCGACAATGTAATTTTCACACGCGTTCTTCCCTCGTTCATATAAGAGTTTTCGCCGATCCAGACGCATTCTTGTCTCTGGGTAACGTCTATACGACATCCGAACTTACGAGCAAAGGCGGAGTCGATTATCGATACTTCAGCGCCAGAGTCGAGCAACATCGTCGCTTTCTGGTTATTAATCTTGCCACAGGCTTTCGTCTGCTTGAACCATTTATCAGGCGCGTGATACTTCCAGTATCCGCGGGATTCTCCAGGCAGCAAGTCCAACTGCATAACCACCTTAGTCCGGGAGCACTCATCGGTCTTCAGAATGAAGACCGGATGGTCTCGGTCGACGCAATTTGGAATAGAACGTGTATTGTCGGTATTATCCTCCTTGCCGACATATGCATAGATGTGAACCGTAGAACGCTCGGCTCGATCCAGATTCCAACCTGGCGAGCGTTCTAGTTTAACATATTTTCTGCGTCCGGCGACAGCATCCCCGCGTGCTTGTCCGGCACGTACCACTTGCGTATCATGTTAAAAAAATTCTTCAATCTTGCAGTGGCCGGCCTCGTGGATCTCTCCACATGACTTGCATACGAAGAGGCAGTGGTCCGTCGGGTGGCCGCGTCTCTCGCACTTCTTGCACACCATCTTCTTCCAGCAGTTTGGACCATCATGTTTGCTCGACCCACAGTGGGAGCACTTCTGACGAGGTCGGTCTGGATCGTACTTGCTTCCGTTCCTTCCCTTCCGGTCCACCTGGTCGGACTTCGACTTGGTCTTCGGGGCAGGTCCCGCAACATAGACGTAACGATACTGGTCTTCATCCTATGACTCCTGGCTGGATGGACTTCCACTTTCCCCTTCTGACCCCGTGCTGTCATCAGCTACAATTGCCTTGACCGCTCGGGTCGGTCTGGTCCAAGGTCTCTTGACCGGATCGGTCTGGGTCTTGGAACAATAGCGACCTGATCCACCAGCGGTCTTCGATCTCATACTACGCGACTGTTGTAACGTCCGCCGGGTCTGTTCGACTTCGCCCGCATCCTTAAGACGCAGTAGAGTAAGCTGGTCCGCCAGTTCTTGATCGTCAAGGGTACTAATATAGCGACCCACATGTTCTAAGGCGGCACCGTTCGGCGGGTTATTCTCTTTGATTGTTATGCCGGCGAGAAGTGCAGCCACGTTCAACCGATGCAAATACTCGATCGGTGTTTCGTCGGCCCGCTTCTGCATATGGTGGTACTTACGGGCTCTTGAAAATCCGGAGTTACAATATTGACCTTCAAACTCCGCACATAACAGGTCCCAGTCAGACCGGACGCCCCGACCCAACTTTTGAATCCAGTTGGCAGCAGGTCCTTTTAACAAATCCCGGAAGATTAAACAACTTTCTCTTTTTGGGGTCTGGTCTCGCAGGAGCGCTGACCTGACCCGACTGAACCAAGACCGGGCCTGGTTTTCATCAGCATCCTTGCCGGTGAAGTCCTTGAGGTCGGTCGTCGCGGCCATACGGATGCGCGGAATCGCAGCAGATCCAAAGTAGTAGGCAGTAGTGGAGGCTAGGTTAGTGTCGTAAAGCGGACTTTTTAATTAGGCAAAAATGGGGCCTAATGTTGGACATTTTATTAGGCTCATAGGGGGCCTAATATTATGACTAATGTTAGGACCTAAATTAGGGGCCTGATAGTGGACGCAGATAGTGGATACAGTAGCACATAAGTAGGTACCGCCATGTGTACCACGGTGGGTACAGTAGTACGTACCACCGTGGTGTACATAGACAGGATATAGAAGGGACACGGAAGATGTGCGGATTACCTACAGGTACGCGGCGAACACCAGCGAACAAACAAGGAACAAGCGGAAAAATCAGGTCGACTGATGGACGGAAGGCGTTTCGAATGGACGATGCTGATTGGTTCAAAGTAGGAACAGGGTAGATCTAAGGGTTTAATTGCTAATAAAGTTCTCCTTTTGCGTTCGATCTAGCAGATCGTTTTTGGGACGACACCTTTGCGCCTCCCTCCTTATTATATACCTCTACGTCCCGGGCGGGAGCACTTAGTGCATTTTTTGGCCCACCGGCAGACGTAGAGTGTTGGGAACTTACTCCACAACTCCTCCCGCAGTGTCTGCGGTTCTTCATGTAAAGGTTTTTTTGGTTTTGGGAACGTGATCGAGCAGTGCTCTCACCTCTTCCCCGTGAAGTTAACGTTTGGCCCCTAGCGTTCGGCTGCTTTAAGCGCCCCACGGGAACTCTAGGTGGATTTTAATATAAAATTACCTATTACTCGTATAGTCTAGGCTAGGAGCGCATTGATTTGGGCGTTCCTTAGCTGTTTGACGGCTTAGAGGCTCCGCGATCAGGCAGTGAAGACTTCCGCTGCCTGATCAAGTACCCCCCCCCCCTACCGATCAACACCTGATCGACACTTTTTGCAAATCGTGATCGTGATCGCTGATCGCAAATCGCGCCAACTGCTACTTGAACAACTTCTGGTGCTTGATCAAGTCTGATCAAGGCATATTACGACTGGGCAGCAGCTTTTAGCTCCTGATCGAGCCTTTCAGTACCTGATCGCGCTTGCGATCAAGACCTGATCGAACTTGCGATCAAGACACCTGATCGCATCTGCGATCAAGACAGAATATTGTTGATCGACGGTTATTAACGTCAGCCAAAGCCTGATCGCGCCTGATCACGACCGATTGGCTTCGTTTCAGCGCCTGATCGCACTTGCGATCAAGACGGAATACTGCTGATCGTCGGTTATTAGCATCAGCCCGAACTTGATCAAGCCTGATCGCGGTTAATTGACGTGGTTTAAGCACCTGATCGCACGTGATCAAGCCTGATCGCATCGGTTGTATCGTCACAAGTTAGTTAATTCAATCTTTCACCAAGAACTCGCTGTGCGCTGTCCCCGCCACCTGAGGAGCGACCCACGCCTAGCCGTCGGGTACACAAGGTGAGCAAGAACACAAGCAGTCGAAGACATCAAGAGGACCCCCTTCGTTAGTCGGCAGTCTGGGCGCCGTGGTACCGCCTGATCAAGTCTCAAAAACTTCGATCAGCCGCTCCACCACATATATTATATGACAATGGTAACTGCTGTTGTTTAATTACGGGCTGTTCACATATTTTGAATATTCTATGTTTTCCTTAATAGTTATTACACTTATTGGTGCTTCAACTTCCTTTTTGCAATTACTATTGGCTTAGTACAAAATGATTTTAAAAAATATTGCATATTCTACTTGTAGTCCATTATGTTATATGTTTTTCGCTTGTGGATTATCAAATTATCCGTTAGCTATTTTTCATTTATCTAATCATGAATATTTTAAAGCATTATTATTATAATGTTCATGTGCTGTATTCATGCAATGGGTGATGAACAAGATATTCGAAAAACGAGAAGACCACGACGTGCTCAGGTAATTGTAGCACCTGATGATAATAAAATTATAGTATTTAGTAAAGGTATTCCCCAAGCTGTAACAGTTTCAATTCCTAATGTTTGCCATAATGATCCAATTTCAGGTGTTGGTGTTAATGTTGAATGAAAAAAGCCAAAAAAAACTAATGAGAAATAATAATTCACTTAAAAAAAGCATTCCATTTCTTAAACCCAATTGTACCTGTTTAGTATGGTGACCATGGACGATATTCAGGCCTTAATCCAACCTAAGATAATGTTTAAAGATTTGCTCTAACTCTTAGGAATTATAATCATTTAAAATTAAACAATTAAAATAATATTTTACTAATTTAACAACATTTTTTCAAAACTAATTATTGAAAGAAACAATTTTTTAAATTCAAGAATCCTTTGTTAGATAATCAAATTAAATATAAAACCCAATTTTAGAGGCATCTATAATTGAATTTAATAATTACGAAAAATTTTATTCACCTTTTACATTAATAAAAGTAAATGAAATTTCAATAATAGATTTACAATATGAAAATATTATATTATTTAATTTTGATTTCACTTTAATATATTAAAAATGATAGAATAATGTTTCCATATATAATGATATTTTAAAATAATTCAATTAAAGGTTGTTTATTAGGTGGAAATCTGAATAATTAAAAAATCTTATCACACAGTTCTCGGTTTCATTTTTTCAATGAAACCGATGAATGTAAATAATGCTTTAAATTATAAGAAAATTGGTATTTAATAAGTATAATAAAAAGGAATTTTAAAAAAATTAATTCAACATGATAAATTAATTGTGAAAATTAAGTATATATAATTTAAAATTAACAATAAAAACAATATAAAAATTGATAGAAAAAAATCTATTTTAGTGTTATTATTTCAGTTTTATTAGTTTCTTACTTTAATTCAATTATTTTTCAATATCTGATAGTATTTATGGTACAACTTTTTTGGTAGGGGGATATCATAATTTAATAATTTTTCAACCGCTAAGGATAAGCATGTTCTTGATACATCATTGATACATAATCTAACCCATCAAATAAGGTAAAGCTTGTAAATAATTCTTATATTCAATTAGTTTTTCGGTACCTCGATATAAATAATCCAATATGTGAATCAGTTTTTTGTATAACTTCGCCTTTTAAATTTAAAATTAAAGATCTAAACGATATATTTAATATCATAATACGTAAACTATGTGTACGCGTATTAATTATACTTTTAAAAGTACCCTATTGATTAAGGCCATTAAAAAGAATTAAATTATTTCTATGGCTTAAAAAATATTAATTATAAAAAATGCATTAAATGGATCCTTGACATTAATTTTATTTTTAGGACATAATAAAAATCATACAAAAGTTCAGTTTAAAATATTATCTGAAATGTGTACTGTAGTTTATTTTAATAATGAAAACGTTTTGAAATTATTTATAATTTATTAATTATTCGCTTTAATAGTCGTTAAGAATAAAAATTCAAACTGTTGAACTACAACCAATAGATTCAATCACAACATATAGTATCTCTTTGTAAAGAATTAAATTAAAAAATTTGGTCTGATAGTATCAGCGTAGATGCTCGATGGGGCCGATGTTCGGTCGTCGATAGACGTGATGAGTAGTTGCTAAGTTGTTAAAACGGAAGTAAGTATATATTATAAAATTGGAAAGATTCCTATATCTTAAATTCACTAAAAATTTGAACTTGAATCTTTCCACATGTATCCACATGCATTTATAGCCAGTCCGTTCCCGCATCCCGAATTTTCACTTCACTTAAAAGTTCAAAGTGGCTAGACATAAATTGGTCAGATGCTCCGTTCTACATATTGTACGGTTAGTTTGTGCTCAAAGTCTCCTAGAGCAATGCTCGACAATTAAGATCACACTCATCGATCCACATAGGAATATAATAGCCTTTCCAGTTAATGTACCAAAAACTCGCTTTAAGTCCGAACATACTGGATTTTCTTGCCCATTCGGACGTCAGCGATACGGTCTACTTCAAACTCCTTTCTATATAGTGGCCTCATCATACTGTCTCACGTAACTGGGCGTCGTGGAATCAAGTTTTCATCATCTTCAACCACAAACACTGTATTCGGCCGATCGGGACATTTTTTAGAGAAATTTATAGAATAGGGCACCTTTTAATAGTGTTTCGCAGAATAGGACACTTTTTTACTTTCACAGAATAGGACACTTCTTCACAAAGACTGTCAACCACCCTGAAAAATTTATAAAATAGAAATAAAAGGTATCTGTTGTCTCTACGTGTAAGACCCTCTGGTTCTATTAATTGACACATGCGAATATTGCTGTTGAATTTTTGAAGCATAGATGGGAAAATAAACAGATTAGAGATTGACAAGTATACATATGTGGTGGAGCGGCTGATCGAAGTTTTTGAGACTTTATCAGGCGGTACCACGGCGCCCAGACTGCCGACTAACGAAGGGTGTCCTCCGGATGTCTTCGACTGCTTGTGTTCTTGCTCACCTTGTGTACCCGAAGGCTAGGCGTGGGTCGCTCCTCAGGTGGCGGGGACAGCGCACAGCGAGTTCTTGGTGAAAGATTGAATTAACTAACTTGTGACGATACAACCGATGCGATCAGGCTTGATCACGTGCGATCAGGTGCTTAAACCACGTCAATTAGCCGTGATCAGGCTTGATCAAGTTTGGGCCGATGCTAATAACCGACGATCAGCAATATTCCGTGTTGATCGCAAGTGCGATCAGGCGGCAGTCCGACGCGATCAGGCGCTGAAACGATGTAGATAAGTGGTAATCAGGCTTGATCAGGCTTTGGCTGACGTTAATAACCGTCGATCAACAATATTCTGTCTTGATCGCAGATGCGATCAGGTTTCTTGATCGCAAGTGCGATCAGGTACTTAAAGGCTCGATCAGGGGTTAAAAACTGCTGCCCAGTCGTAATATACCTTGATCAGACTTGATCAAGCACCGGAAGTCGTTCAAGTAGCAGTTGGCGCGATTTGCGATCAGCAATCACGATCACGATTTGCAAAAAGTGTCGATCAGGTGTTGATCGGTAGGGGGGTACTTGATCAGGCAGCGGAAGTCTTCACTGCCTGATCGCGGAGCCTCTAAGCCGTCAAAAAGCTAAGGAACGCCCAAATCAATGCGCTCCTAGCCTAGACTATATGAGGAAAAGGTAATTTTATATTAAAATCCGCCTAGAGTTCCCGTGGGGCGCTTAAAGCAGCCGAACTCTAGGGGCCAAACGTTAATTTCACGGGGAAGAGGTGAGAGCACTGCTCGATCACGTTCCCAAAACCAAAAATCTTTAAACGAAGAACCGCAGACACTGCGGGCGGAGTTGCGGGGTGAGTTCTCACACTCTACGCCAACCGGTGGGCCAAAAACACACTTAGTGCTCCCGCCCGGGACGTAGAGGTTTCAAAAAGGTGGGGGCGCAAAGGTGCCTTCCCAAAAAACGATCAGCGCGATCGTACGCAAAAGGAGAACTCTATTAGCAATTAAACCCTTAGATCTACCCTGTTACTACTTTCTACCAATCCGCATCGTCCATTCAAAACGCCTTCCGTCCATCAGTCGACCTGATTTTTCCGCTTGTTCCTTGTTTGTTCGCTGGTGTCCGCCGCGTACGTGTAAGTAATCAGCACATCTTCCGTGTCCCTTCTATATCCTGTCTATGTACACCACGGTGGTACGTACTACTGTACCCACCGTGGTACACATGGCGGTACCTAATTATGTACTACTGTATCCACTATCTGTGTCCACTATCAGGCCCCTAATTTAGGTCCTAACATTAGTCATAATATTAGGCCCCCTATGGGCCTAATAAAATGTCCAACATTAGGCCCTATTTTAGCCTAATAAAAAGTCCGCTTTACGACACATACATTAGACATGGCGGTGTCCAGTGTGTATCCTATCAATCTCTACCCGATCATAAACTACAGTGTAGAGAAGACATTGCTTGAATAGCAAGAGAAGCACTCATTTAACAATAGCGTGTTTGACGGGGCATGTGCCAAAATTTTTAAGTTACGACGTGTGGTAACGAGTAGTAGATAAGAAAACGGAGGAGAGCGAACCCCTGTTTGTGTGTTTTAGAAGAAGATTTGCTCGTGTCGTGGCACGAGGAGAGGCGGCTTGCTCACGGACAAGTTAATCGCTGTAGCATCTTAGCTGCGCATAATTTAATTTAGGATAAGACAATTTTTACTAATTTGAATAAATCTATAAAATCATTTTATTACTTATTAAATATTGGAATATTTCAGTATGTAGATTTTCCAGTTCCCAAGTTTTAATTATTACTTTCTCTTTTATAAATTTCCACGGAGGTGGACAGTCTATGCGAAAAAAGTGTCCTATTTTGTGAAATTAAAAAAAAGCATCAGATTCTTTGAAATACTGCCAAAAAGTGTCCTATTCTATATAATTTCTCTATTTTCAACCAACTTGACATACGAAACATGAAGATGTTTTAATCTGTACCGGCTGTGATAAGTTGAGAATCACGATCTTCGACAAGCTCCACCACCAAAGACGAGCTGTGCCATCTAAGCCAGTTTCCTAGATTGTATTTCTTTGATTTGAACCCTAAACTCACTATATGGTGTTAAAACGCTGAGATCTTTCTATCCTTTTCTATCATTGCTACGACCCTTTTATCACCAACCGAATACGCGAGTGCTGCCCTCGTAATATCGATACGAACTAATTAAAGCAAAGCCTGGTTTCTTTGGAGATGAATATTTAGCCAACCCCATGCCCCGGTCTAGATCGTCATGTAGAATCCGGTGTTGATCATTGACATCACTGATGTGGAGATTTCCGGATCAACCCGATCCTTCAGTAGTGGGGACCCAACCCATTCGAAGCCCATAGTTTTGATCTGTTACAGTCTCCCATCATATAGGCACTTTCGCTGATTTGGCAGGGGATACTGTAGATATTAGCCTAACTTCACGGGACTTGCTGAAAGACGACTTCGTCCTGTATACCATAGTGATTCGTGGGCAAGATCAAGTCGTATTCCAGTGGAAACCATGAATCCATCCCCAATATGACGTCTTGGTCAGACGGCTTCCGATCCATATTAAACCAGTGTTATAGTGAGGGTGATCTTCACCTTCGTGTAATGAGGTACGTTCTTTCGTCTATATCCACCCACTTTTGCCGTAGACCCAGACCAACGTCGCACTACCCTTGCGAGCAGTGGTTGAGTAGGTGATCGATATTTTGGGGAGTCGAACAGCAGGAACGATTTTTAGTTGTTGATTTTACCCGTCGCCATCACGTGTTTTCCGGGTACATGGTACTTCAACATCTTGGAGTCCTAAGAAGCAGCTTGGGCGTGACGACGCAGGATGTCAATGACCCCTGAGTATGCACCTTGTACTATGATAAGTGATCATAATCACCGGGCTCGAGACAGCTTGGAGTAGATCTCGCGAAACACCCGACAACGCATGGTTATCTCGTAAACCCAATAATTTTGAGTAGCAATAAGGTGCGGAGTTACGTAATATGTTTGTCTGTGAGTATGAGGGAAGGTTTATCGAGGCTGTCTAGGAAGGGGGAAAGAAAGGAAAAGAACACTTAAACTACACCTGGCGCGGGCGTAAACGATATGGTAAACGATAGACAAGGGAACAATGGTGTCAGAAACAAGCTGAACCTGTTCCTTATCACAATGAAAAATCGCTATCTTGTCGGTGAATGATATCCTCGTCAATTCTTCCAGGCAAACAGCTCAGCCATCCAGCGCTTCGCAGGACTCTTGGTAGGAGGATCATTCTCTGCTCCTGCCCAAGCGAACTACCTGCTTGATGAATGTCTCGTCGCCCTCGACAGCGGCGGAGCGGTTGCGCTCTCGGCAGCCGGAGTACGGGAGTCCGAGGACATGTCGTTCCCTAAAGTGACCGTGGTGATTTTATGAGTGAACAAAAGGGCATACGTTAGGGTGGGCAACCTATATGAAAATCCAAGAGATAGTTAAGATACGTATCGAGATCACATGGTAATTGTTTGGGTCTATTATGGAGTGTGAGATCAATACTCAGAGGCGCTGTGGTGAAATGCTTTCAGAAAAAAATACTGTAGTCAACTGGCATACAATGAAGGAAGTGATTCGGGGTGTGAGAAAAACTACCCAAGCGTCCTGATTGTTCAAAAGTTGTTTGAAGTGATATGATTGGTAGAAAAGCTGTGGTGTTGACCTGGAATGGAGCTCAGATGGTGTATTTTCCGCAATTACGGATGATTGTTTAGAAGCACCCGGAGCTATTATGGGCGGGCAACTTGAGTATATTCAAGAAGCAATCATTAATAGCTGCCTAGACCATGAAATATTTATGAAAACATGTCAAGTGGTGTCCTTACCAAGTTTGAACATCGGACAAAGCATGGGGACTTGGTCGGGACGTTCAAGATGCACTTAACTTCTGGTTACAAGCTAACTCTATGGCAGGTAATATGGCCAAACGTGAGATAGTTTTGTAAGATATAGCTTTCAGATATAATGAGTTGTTGTGTACAAATTAGGTTTATTGGATTTTAGGGAAAATCAATAAGTCTACAAATACCTTCAAAGTATGCGTCTTGGCGTCTTGGGCTGAGCTGGGACAGGGTTAACAAGTTCCCTTTGGCTCTTGCGTCCCCAGGCAGCATTGTACTGTGCTAAGGATGTCTTGACAAGAATTGTAGAAGAACCGTACTATGTTTTGTAGAAAAAAGTCTACTTATAAAATAAGTATAGTTAGCAATTTGCATTTCGTACTTTGTAGTTGTTAAAAATACGGTACGCGTACTCGGTCTGAGTACAGCTATTTCTGCACTGATAAGTAATGTTGGTACCACAACAGCTGTTAGAAGTTTACTATAGCTTCAACACCTTACGCATATTTATGTTGGGCTAGCTAATCACTTCTCACTACAATTACATTGAACAAGTCCCTGGCTCAGTCGCTCTCATCTACACTCTACGATATGTATACCGGTGTCATTTTTCCAGTCTAGCTATACTTGACTGTGGATATATTGACTTAAGACGATTTGGTTATATTAGAGTTACTATTGGACATGTACGACTCGGAGTTTTCATATATTCTGCACAAGTATGGACGTAAACACCTTTCAACATGTTTACATCGCTCAATTCGCCCGTGTTCGGAAAACGGATCTACAGTCTTTGGAGGAAAGGCGAGATTTTACCAGCTGCTAGGGACCGTGAAGACGTTTATCAGGTTTTCACGCACCTTGCGGTGGATAGAAGTAGTACCTTTATCTTGGCTGACATGACCGATCCTCATTTTGCTTGAATAAAGTTTAACCGCCGGGCGAAGACTTTCCTCCCAGGAGCTATCACCAATCTTGGTCAAACGTTATCCGTCCTTAGCATCAGGGTCTGCCATGAAACAGCACCCGACTGCGCATACGCATGGGTACAGAATGTGGGAAGGTTATTGAGGTGGATTGTCGAGCTGCCTGCGATAAAGGTAATGGTTGGGGTGGTCAGTGCGATGCTGACCGGTATGATCCTGAAGCCGACGATCGTAACGAAGAGCTGATCAGGTGACGAGATCGATCCAAGCTACCAATCTGTAGTCGGGATGGGTCAAATGACAAGATTGGTCGCATGGGACTGATAGGATGTGGCGACCATCCCAGTTTTGCTGACCGATTGGACGTGTGGTCCGATCGGAGTAAAGAAGGGCGGATCGCTTGATCCGAATCAAGCGGTCGTCAACAAGTTTGTGGATGGGTGTATCGATCCGGCCAGCCGGATCTTCTACAAGAACTTAGTAGAGCCAAAATCGATCAAGGGTTTACAGAAGGAAATTTCGAGCAATTTGTGACAAGAGATGAAGATACGGAGTTTTAGGTAATTTACATTAACTCGTGTCGTGCATTTAGGAAGATCTTAAGTCCTTATAATCACGGTTTGTTTTGTGACAGTCGCGGTACGTTGTTATTGGTGTTAGAAACGGAGTGTTAACTTAATCCCCTCCACTCCTAGCTATAACCGGACGAGAAGCGCACAGGCGCACTATCTCACGTCAAAAGTCTTAACCGGATTTGTTCATGTCGGACACTTTCTTGGAAAGATGACAATTGGTTCTTATGTGGAAGCTGGTCGCTATTGATGGTGTTAACGTTTCTTTCGTGGTTTTTGGATTGCATCTCACATTTGGTTCGGCCCAATTCATCGCGCAAATTCTCGATCGGAGTTGTTATCGATACTTCGACTGTGTACACCCGTAACCTGTACGCCGGTGAGAGATTCCGACGGGGCCCTTGTCCGATCAGGTACATTATACGACGTGATCGGGAAGATCATCATTTACTTAAGTCCACCTCGTTGGTGTATATAAGCACCAGAACCAATCGGTACACAAGGAGAAATAGAAATACCTGAAACCGTCAAGTTGTGCTTGATTGAGATCTCAATAAAAATCAAAAAGATTGGGTTAATCCCAACCGATCAATCCGATCTGGGATTGGATGCAGATAATCTTCTTAGATAATTGGGACGTAAGTCAGGCGAAGTTCGAATTTCTAGGGCTGGTATCCGAAATTTTTAAATTCACGCTACCACAATGCTTCGCGATCCCAGATCATTTGGTGACCTTGTATATCACCATAATTCAAACGATGACAATGATCTTCAATCAATATGGAGAGTACTTTTTCGGGTGTATTGTGGAAAGTCGATTATCACTCATCAATATTGTTTATTTGTAGAGAAGCGATGTACTTGACACTTGGATTCGAGTTTTCACCCTCACTATGAACCTGCCACGACTCCAATGAAGTGACCACAAGGCTCATCACGTCGCTTCGATTTCCCGTTCCTGAGGTTGAATGCAGAAAAAATTTCTTGCTTTCTATTCGTTCGTTCGGCCGCGTGGAAAGATCAATGAGAGACCTTCCTTATGTATCTCCTTAATCATACCAGCTATCGCGGGTGACAAAGATCGAATGCCGACATTCGCCGTATCTCCTGGTGTCGCGAGCTGCTGTCGGGTACACATTCTCGTTCACGTAGATAATACCATGTCTTCTTTATTTGAATTGTGGCAATGTACAGGATATAGTACGTAGAAAAAAGTTTTTGCTCGCTGGAGACGTCTCATATCCCTTATAGAGTTGGATCTCTGCAACCGCAAGAAATTTCGCTTTAGCGGTCACATGTTCCACTATGTCTTGTTGCTTGCAACTCCAGCCCGCAATTAATATTCATTGACATAAATACCACGTCAGCACTCACACGTTCTAGGTCTATCGTGTCTGCAGCGAATCAATCAATGATCGAGCTAGTGCTTGATCGATATTAATATCCCACATGGCTCTGATCAGATCGATGGGTAGTATGTCATAGGATGTTGTGGTGAAAGTGATTCGAAACTTTTCGGCAAAATTACGTGGAAGTATATTGCAGTTGGCTACGGAAGGTATTTGATCATATATTGCAGTTGGCTACAGAAGGTATTTGATCACCCTGCTAAAAAAAATGGGGCGAATTTTCGATCAGGTATTAATTATTATGTATAGAGGTAAGGAGTATTGGTGGTGGTAGAAATATCTAACCTGGAAATAGTAGATAGGAGTAGTTTAAGTACTCATTTCCTAATTTTCATTCAACTGGATAAGTGTTTTCTCCATTTCCCTGGTAACCTCTTCCTTTCAGTACATCTGTGGGAAAGCGTGTCTTAAAATTGGCACCAATTGGGCCATTATTAGAGGGCGCTATATTGGGCCATTATTAGGGGCGTTAGTACGGGTACTATAGGGTGTATGATTGCGTGTACTGTAGTGTGTACTACTGTGTACCACTGTGTACAGTGGTATGTACAACAGTGGTGTACATGGACAGGACATAGACAGGACATCGGGAGATGGGCCTGTTACGCAACGAACAGCGGCGAGCGACGGACTAATCAGTTCGACTGGTCGACGGACGACGTGGGAACGGGTGTATTTGATTGGTGTATAACTAGGTAATTGGTAGTTCTTAGGATATAAGGGATTTGGAATAATAAA
>CM047582.1:2176718-2190438 GCA_026184515.1 Peronosclerospora sorghi
GTATGCCGATCTGTGGTCGCTCGAATGCAGATGGTTCTCTTCGTGGGCTGTTATCACTGCTGCACGCCATCCACGAGCACCACGTGGACGTCCACGTGGCGTCGCATTGATGGATCCTGCACAAGTGCAGGAACTTGCTCGTGCGAGACTTCTTCCAGCTAACTTTGAAGGATATGCAGCTGGTGCGATGGCAGCTGATCATGCGCACGGTTATATTGTCTATTATCGCTGTGCATGGTCACAGCGAACCACAGATGTCAGACGATTCAGCCACAAATGTACAAAAACACTTCCATCTGGAACAGTTCAAGTGGCATGGCATGTAACCGGGTTACATTCTGGTTACATTTAGTTATGTTGTGTACGTAATTACACTACGGTTGGGGTCAGTATTGACCGGTCCGAAAGTTTTGGACCTATTGGTTATATTAACCAATCAGGGCAGGAGCCCTTGGTGGAGGCGTGGCATCCAGCCACGTGTTAGTACACAGGTGGTGTACACTACGTTTTAGCTAGGTACGAATTTAGTAAGTTCTACTTAGTATTACATATAGTTTACATTAGTTAAATTAATTTAGGCTATTACATATTAAATATACATTCAGTTTACAAAACACGCCAATCCAGCTAGACGCACGACCTCGACCGGTCGCGCGTGCTGTGAGTGTTTGTAGCCAAAAGGAATACCTCCTTTAGCTACTCACTTTCTAAGGTAAGCCTTGTTTCAAGGCGTTAGTGAATTATAACAGGTAAACCAAGGGAAATATTGGTCCCGAGTAAGAGAGAACTCTCTTACTAAGCCTTTTTACAAGGGCGTATCGGCTAAGTAGCGGCACATTGCCGTTTAAGGAACGTCTTCTTCTGTGCGCTAGCCGTACCGTGCGTGTACTCACCGGCTACATCTGGTAGCACTTGTAGTCAATCCAACACCTTTGTTGGTAGGCTACGGCATCCTCTGCAAGGTATGAATCAGGACGATTGGGAAAGGTTAAACCTCGTCCAGCAGGAAACCTTTAACAGGCTGTTATCCTTACTGGGTGACGAAGGCATGCAGCTCCTAGTGGAGCAGGGCCTTGAGGCCGTAAAGGCGAGGGTCAATGCCCTCATTGCCCATGAGGCAAGTTGTCGTGGAAGTCATTCCACGTCCACGGGGGTTCGCCCTCCGTTGTCCTTTAACATAAAGGAATTCACTGGTGAAAAAGGTGATAACCTTTATGTTTGGCTTCGAGAGGTCGAAAAGGCCTTCGCCACAGCGAATGTGATCGCTGATCACTTGCAAGTGGGACTTGCACTGACCCATATTACGGGTAAAGCCCGTACATGGGCTTTTACGGGTTCGGATTCGGTCACGGACGTGTTCCCAACCTGGGAAGTCCTTAAGCAAAAGCTTATGGACATGCACGCTACGCCTGATCTGGTTTTCCAGAATCAGCTGGCGTTTCTTAGGTTCCTTCAGGGCACTAAGGACTTGGAAACATATATCCAAGAACTGAAAACCCTGTTGGCAGGGATGTACGCGAAAGCGTATTCGGACGATGTGTCCATTCCCGTGTTCATGGGAGGCCTGAAATAAGGGCCAGCACGTTCGGAGCTCTTCCGATGCCGACCCCAATCCCTAGGGGAGGCGTTTGAGATGGCGTTCAACTCCGTGAGGAACTTTCGTTCCTCTAAGGTGGGTCCCGAACCCATGGAACTTAGTCAGGTCGAAGCGGGGGAGAAACCTTCCTCTAAGAGTCACGGTGACTCCACCTTGCAAGGTCAAGAAGCGGAGCTCCTGGCAATGCTGCAGCGGAAAGGACCGCTGAGATGCTTCCTGTGTGAAAGCACGAATCATCTGCGGAACAGATGTCCGCGGAACCCCCAGCGAGATATTCGCATAAGGTGCCGAGGGTAGGTAAAAAGCCCTCGCCCAAGCCGTCGGAAAACGACGGCTCCCAGTAGGTGCGGGGCGCCTTACTTGGAGATCCCTCAGTGCTGTAAAACCCCAGGGTAGGGGCCTACAGCACAAAGCCCCGAGGGAAACGGTGCTTTCTAGCACCGAGTTGGTGTACCAGCCAGGGTTGCGGGTCGTACTTGCGGACGTGAAAGGCTTTGATAAGCCTTGGAGAGTCTTTATAGACTCTGGAGCGTCTGCGAATTATGTCTGACGAGCTTCTGTGGAGAAGAGTCGGCTGTATGCCGAGGCCGTAAGGGCACGTTCTCGTGATGTTGTCACGGTCCGTCTAGCGACGGGCGTACAGGTTTCTGTACCCAAGGTCTCGATTGACCTTAAGCTGAAGTTTGCAGACTTCGACAGCTTAGAACGTTGCCTAGTCCTGGATTTGGACTCGAGGTAAGACCTCATTCTGGGCATGAAGTGGCTGGAGCGCCACGAGCCATGGATAGACTGGAAGTCTAAGTCCATTGGCTCAACGCACCCGCGATCAGGTGAAGCATTGGCGAGTCATGAACCCACCTTTGCTCGATCGCAAAAGCGATTCTGGCGTGAGATGCCAAAGATTGGGATGTCTGAGATGATCAATCCCAATGAGTTCTCAAGTGTTTCATGACGAGGGGGATTCGGCGATTAATCCCCGCGCCGATATAGGCGAGACTGGTGAGCCGCCAGTGTTAAAGATGGATTCCTCTGAGTTTAAGCGCGAGGCGCTTCCTAGAGAAGAGACCCGAAGTTTGTCTCTTCTCTAGGAAGCGCTTCGGCGAACAAGTTGCGACTCCAGTGGTAGGGGTAGAGACCCCTGTGGTTAAGTGCGAGGCGCTTCCAAGCGAAGAGACCCGTAGTTCGTCTCTTTCCCACGTCGGAAATGATTCCGACCACGCCTTATTAGGTGAGACCGGCGAGTCACCGGTGGGAGAGGTAGAGACCTCTGTAGATAGGCGCGATGCGCTTCCAATAGATGGGGCAATTGACTCCCCCCATCTGGGTCCCGGGAAGAGTCCCGAGGCCAGTAGTCAGCAGTCCTATCGGATGCTGAATAGCGTGACAGGTGCTGTCACGGAGGCGTAAGCCTGGAACGGTTGCCTGGGGTAGGCGAACTGTTGTCGTTGGAGGAGATTTCCTTCAACGAGTTTGGATCTGCTGTGAAAGCAGGTGAAATCGACGAGGTTGTCGTATTGCGTCCGGAAGAGGAGTTAAACTCCTCATCCACGATGGACGAGTCAGTTTTGGTGAAAACCAAACAGGCATTGAATGCCCGAAGCTGTCTCAAGATTCTTGCGGATCCTGATGACGCTTACCTTCCTTACTAAAGGAATTTTGATATGTCATTATTGATAACCCGCCGATGGGGTTACCACCGGATCGGGGAGTCCGACATGAAATCGATTTGGTTCCTGGAACCAAATACTGCGTCACTAGGCAGTGACCTCTCCCCAAGGAGCAATGCGACGTCATCGACGCATTCTTCAAGGGGAAAGAAGAGGCAGGGATGGTACGGGAGAGCAAGTCTCCCCACTCATCTCCCACTTTTGTGTTCGTAAACCGAACGGGAAGTGGCGCATTGTGCATGCGTACAACAAGCTGAATGCAGCTACTGTACCCATGCAGACTCCGATTCCTCGAAAGGATGTCCTCCAGAACAATATGTCGGGCTGTACTGTGTACAGTGCCTTAGATCTGGTGGACGGGTATTATCAGGTGCTCATGCGAGAGTCAGATATTCCGCTTACAGCGGTCAGCACGCCTAGTGGCATGCTGTGGGAGTGGCTTGTTATGCCACGAGGGCTTTCGAATGCACCAGCGAATTTTAATCGCTTGGTGACTCAACTCTTCCGCTCTCATAGAATGTACGCTCAGACGTACTTCGACGATATATTCGCTCATAGTCGCGCGGAATGCGACTCGTATGATGTTCAGACGCACCTGATACACCTTCGAGCGGTGCTAGAATGTATGCGAACGCATACAAATGTATCTTTGGTGCTGAGGAAATTCCTTTCCTCGGATGCTTCATCGGTAAGGATGAGGTGCGGGCGGATCCCGCGAAGGTGAAAGCCATTGTGGAGTGGCCTTCACCTGTAAATTTTAAATATTTACTGAAGTGGCTTGGATTAGCCAATTATCTCCACAAATACAGCGAGAACTACGCTGAAATGGCGAATCCATTAACAGACCTTCTTAAGAAGGACGTGGTTTGGTGTTGGGAAAACAAACACCAAGCCGCCTTTGAAGCGGTTGAGGGAAGCTTGTTAAAATCTTCTGTTCTTGCTCTCCCAGATTCTGGGAAACCATTTAGTGTCGTCTGCGACGCCTCCGATTTCGCAATCGGATGTGCTTTGTTACAAGCAGATGATGCAGGAAGGGAACGCGTGATCGCGTTTGAGTCGAGGCAGCTTAAAGCTGCGGAACGGAATAATGCCGTTCATGACAAGGTGCTACTTGCAATGAAGTATGCTCTTGTCAAATTTAGGGTTCACCTACTCGGCTCAAAACCGTTCGTGGTATATACATACCACGCGTCCTTACGGACAGCGACAAAGTCGCCTCATCTACCGCAACGGATGGCCCGTTGGCTCTCCTTCTTTGAGGAGTACAACTTTGAGGTTAAATATAAACCTGGCAAGCAGAACGTGCTTGAAGACCCGATGTCACGTCGTCCCGATAACGAGCCCTCTCACGCGACATTCGTCACCTCGTCTGTGGTGGATCTCATACGACAGGCGTATGAGAAAGACCCAAAGTGTACGGCGTTTATCTGTGCGTTGGGTGGAAAGGGACTTGGCACGTCTGTGTACAGAAGCGTGCCCAAAATTTTGCACACTTCAGGTCAAGTTTTGTCAAGGCATTTGGTCTAATTTTGGATTGGTTTAAACAAGGGGGGCTTTTCAGCCTATCAGACTAAAGAAGTGTCAAGAACGCAAGTTTTGGTGAGTCACCCGACTTTGGGTATTTTACATATTTTTGTGGGGGTACATTTAGGGACTATAGGGTAGTAGTATTTTAGTTGTGGATTTTCCAAGTAAGAAGTATTTTGGTTGCAGGATTTTTCTAAGTAGAAGTCCTTTGGTCTTGGTTCACACCACAGCTAGGGGTCGCCGTTCTTCCTTTTACGTACATTAGTCGCCTCCGCCCACCGCGGAGTGTTTGGGGGCAGAGGGTTGAATTATCCCCTCTCGCCTATTATACCCGGTCTGGACGCGCCGCACGCGCACTTTGGCCACCGGAAGTCCCTCGACGGGAGTACGATTTGGCGATCTCGACACTTTAAGTCAAGTACGTTTGGAACGTGCTATTCACTGGATTGGTCTTGGCGTGGAGATATCGTTTGTGGATTCTCACGATCATATTGGGTCTTTACGCGGACATATTGACTTGTTTTAATATTGGTTGGAAACTAGACCGGTTTTGGTCTTATTTCGTATTGGTCAGGGGCTAGACCGGAACGGTCGGTCTACCCTCTATTATTTCGTATTGGTCAGGTCTTGATCGTTTGGACGATCGACCTATTGGAAGTTATCTCTTGGAAGTGTTTTTGGTCTGTTTGTGTCTGGGGTGAAGAGTTCCGCCCCAGAGATATCTACCCAGATCGGTCTTCTATATTCAAGACCGGTTCGATCCAATCTGCGATCCCGATCCACCGAGTGTGTAACTAGCCCATTCCATCGGGTACACAAGGTGAGATGGACACTAAACAATCGTACCAAGTGGGTTCTGATGACGACCGGTCGTCTGCTTGCAGCGGACGATCGGACCAGATCTCGAGTGGTGGTCCGCGGAGTACCCCCTCCGAAAGTTGGAAGGCTGGGCGCGATGGTGGTAGTCAGGTTATCGATGCTAATGTTTTCGATTTCGAACTTGACTCCACCACATCTAAGCCAACCCTGTCAAGTCGAGATAAAGCTCGTTTACACCGTTACAGGTACTGTGACGGTTTGCTATATTATAGCACGAGCGCGAAGGACACTCTGCGGGTGGTTGTTCCTCATAATGAGGAACTGAAGTATAGAGTTTTCTTTGACGAACATGACGCCCCTACCTGTGGTATTTAGGTCGGGATAAGACCTACAGCACTTTAAGCGCCTTGTATTGGTGGCCCAAAATGTATAAGTGGGTCGGTGCGTATATACGCACCTGTGAGACGAGTCAGAGGGTCAAACCCTCTGCAAGTTCAGCTCCGCCTTTGGCGAGCTTGTCCGTTCCAACGGAGTGTTGGAAATCCATTAGTATGGATTTTATCTTCGGTTTTCCGAAGGATAAGGCCGGGAACACCGGCATATTGGTCTTTGTAGACCGTTTGATCAAGATGGATCACCTGGCGGCTGTGCCAGAGTCCATAGATGGACAAGGAACAGCGAAAGTGTTCCTAGACCGTGTCTTTCGACAGCATGGTCTACCCGATTCTGTTGTATCGGATCGAGATCTCCGCTTTACGGGACAGTTTTGGGGCGCGTTGTTTAAGGTGCTAGGCACCAAGCTCCTTATGGCCACTGCGGATCATACGCAGACGGACGTACAAACGGAACGCGTTAACCGCGTTGTAGTGGATATTCTCCGGAGTTTATTTCCGGATTATTCAAAGAGTTGGAGTGAGATGTTTCCTATGGTCGAATTTGCTATAAACAATTTGGTCCATGGATCTACGGGGTTTACCCCGTTTTACGTAACGGATAAGTGAATCCGAGGGTTCCGTTGACGCCACGTGTGTGTGGCCCAAAGCTTGAGAAAGGAGGATTCCCTGATATCAGCCCTGTATCTGTGCGAAAGCACATCGATAAGTTCTTATCGACTCGCCTTAGTGTCTTACGACACGTTTGCGATGCCATGGCGGAAAGCCAAGACAAGCAAAAGGAACAGGCGGACCGCAAGGGGAGGCGTATCAGAAAGGTGTATAAAGTAGGAGAAAGTGTTTTATTAAACGCTAAAAACCTTCCTAAGCATGCAGTTTCGAATGTGTTAAGGAACAAACTGCGCCCCAGGTTTGTGGGGCCTCTCAAAGTGCTAGCCCGAAAGGGCTTGGCGTACACCTTGGATATTCCGAATGCGATGCGTACGCATCCAACCTTCTATGTGGGTATGCTTAAGCCATACCAGGACCCGTAGGCGGGTCCCCGCTTGGAGGGGGTTGGAAAGGCGAGTAGCCATAAAAGCCGTAAGGAGCGGCATGTCGGAATAACTCCGACAGGGTCGAAAGGCAACCCCGCAACTCCTCAAAGGTTGACTCGAGAGAGGAAAGCCGCCTCTCGGTGCGGTCAGTCGCACTTTCATCATCACGGAGGCCCTCCCGGAAATCAAGGATGCGATGGCTGTGTCGATCACAGCTCTCGTGAATCTCACGTCGCAATTGCGCGACCTCCTCCTCCAATTATCGATACGGAGGGTACTCCACATTATCATGTGAAGCGTTTGATGGCGCGACTCCATCATCGGGATAAACCCCAATATCTGGTGAAGTGGAAAGGTTATCCACACTCACAGAGTTCGTGGGAGTCTGAGACTCCCCTGCGGCAGGATTGCCGTGACGTAGTTCACGCTTTCGAGCAATAGAATCCCGCTGCGAGTCAACGATCAAAGGGTCACGAGAAGCCCCTTCACTCCCAGTAGTTGGGAATTAGCCGGAGGCAGATGTGGCGCTCACACTGTTCTCTGGCACCGCGTTGGGGACTGGGGCTCTGGCATAGCGTGTGCAATAAGGGGCACGTAATAGCCCCATCACTTTGGCTCTGGCAAATGCCACGCGCAACGCCCTTTCCACCCAAGCGTCACGACGGGAAAAGCTGTTGTGCAGCTCATTAAAGCTGGGGAGGAGTTTCTCCCCCTCCGCCCAAGCGTAGAGTTTTTTTTCTGCATCTTCACCATTTTCTCCCGGAGAGAGAATGATAGGAACCTCGCGGAGGTTCTCAACAGGAGAAAAACTGTGCCTGCCGGTCGAGGCGTTCTCGGTATGAGACGCTAGTTAACAGCTTTTTCGTGAGCAGTTGTTGCCGGAGTTTCTTCCGGCGTTCGCATTGATACGGCTGTTCAGCCGCAGGGCCAGGGGTATAGAATGCTAACCCATTCCTTACCATACTCCTAGCCCACTTTGGAAGGTCACGAGGACCTTAAAAATTGTATGCCGCCCGTGGCGGGCGTTTGGGGGCGCGTAACGCAGCCCTTAGTGCATGTGCGGCAAGTGGGGTTTCTTGAGCTGCGTCCATCTCATTGGTGATGATCGCCTTGGGTGATCCGGATGTATCATCCGACATTGTCAGGGGTGGCGCACTAGTTAGTGCATTTTCCTCACGTGTGGGGAACGGATTAGGCTGTCGACATCGCCGTTCGGCGTTGTCGTAGTGGTCAGCCATTGGGGAGATATCCCCAAGGGCATCCATCTCCGAGTTATCGGAATAGTCTACCTCCTCTTCTTGAGGAAAATACACAGCACCACTAATGGTGCTCATGGTTAGCCAGAGGTTCTTGCAGTTGGATATATCCAACTAAAATTGATTTATTGCGTAAGCAGTAGTCTTGATGGGGGAGGATGTAACAGGGTTACATTCTGGTTACATTTAGTTATGTTGTGTAAGTAAGTACACTACGGTTTAGGGTCAGTATTGACCGGTCCGAAAGGTTTGGACCTCGACCGGTCGCGCGTGCTGTGAGTGTTTGTAGCCAAACGGAATACCTCATTTAGCTACTCACTTTCTAAGGTAAGCCTTGTTTCAAGGCGTTAGTTAAGTATAACAGGTAAACCAAGGGAAATCTTGGCCCCGAGTAAGAGAGAGCTCTACTACTAAGCCCTTTTACAAGGGCGTATCGTTTAAGTAGCGGCACATCGCCGCTTAAGGAAAGTCTTCCTCTGTGCGCTAGCCGTACCGTGCGTGTACGCACCGGCTACATTGCAAGTATTGTACGGACAATGTGCGCACATGGGAGAGCCATGGTCTTCTGAAATTTGCCGGCACATGGTTCAACAATCTCTCAAAAATGGCGCGCCTTGTATACCTAGTTCTTCACCTCTTTCAAGACAAATGATATACCTTGTGCCGCACATTTGCCCACATATCGTTTAGTGGGCGTGACATGCTCATAAGTTATTTTTTGACGAATTGCTTTCTCCTGGTTCTCCACAGCCAGCCGAAGCTGGCTGTAGACATCCTTCAGGCTGACCGAGGTAACAACACGCAGGTTTTCAATGAAGCATGTTTTCCTTCCGCCCTTGATGTAGCCGGTGCGTACACTCACGGTGCGGCTAGCGCACAGAGGAAGAATTTCCTTTAAGCGGCGTTCGCCGCTACTTATCCAATACGCCCTTATAAAGGGATTAGTAGGAGAGAGCTCTCCTACTCGGGGCCAAGATTCCCGGCTTGATTTACAATTAACTTCCGCTAATGCCTTAACACAAGACTCCCTTACTAAGGGGGTAGCTAAAGGAAGAACTCCCCTTACGCTACTACACTCACTGCGCGCGCGACCGGTCGAGGTGTTGCGTCCTGCAGTCTTTTGAGTGAAATGTAAACTGAATGTATATTTAATATGTAATTAGCCTAAATTAATTTAAACTAATGTAAACTATATGTAATACTAAGTAGAACTTACTAAATTCGTACCTAGCTAAAATGTAGTGTACACCACCTGTGTACCAATACGTGGATGGCTGACACGCCACCCCCAAGGGATCCTGCCCTGATTGGTTAAAATAACCAATGGTTCAAAACCTTTCGAACCGGTCAATACTGACCCCAACCGTAGTGTAATCACGTACACCACCTACTAAATGTGACTCGAATGTAACCCTGTTACATCCTCCCCTATCAAGACTATTGATTACGCAATAAACAAAATTTTGTTGGAGAACTCCAACTGCCAGAACCTCTGGCTGACCATGTGCACCTTTAGTGGTGCTATGGAAGAAAACTATTCCGATAACTCGGAAGTGAATGCCCTTGGGTATGTCTCCCCAAAGGCTGACCACTCCGACAGCGCCGAACGGCGTTGTCGGTCATCCAATCCATTCCCCACACGTGGGGAAAACGCTCTAACTCGTGCGCCACCTTTACCAACTACGGATGATGCATCCGGGTCGCCGAAGGCGATCATCACCAATGAACCGAATACGGTTCGTGGAGCCCGAAAAGCCGTACCGGCACGAAAGGGGCCTCGTGACGCTCAAAAGAAGCCTAAGAACGAGGTCAAGAGAGGTTTAGTCTCCTATACCCCTGGTCCAGCGGCTGCACCGCCGCGTGAAATTGCGCGCCGGAAGCAACTCCGGGCCAAACTGCTAACGCCTAATCAGTTTACTGTCAAGTCCTACCGGACGCGCCTCGGGAAACAGGCACGTGGTGTCCTCGTAGAGATCCTCCGCGAGGTTCCCTACGTTCTCCTACGGGACGAAAGTGTCGAGGACTCAGAACGGGCATTCCGCGCTTGGGTGGAGGGGGAGAAGCGCCCCCCCAACTTTGATGCGGTGTACAACAGCTTTTACGAACACGACGTTCGGGTAGAGACGGCGTTACGCTTGCCCAGGCCAAAGCGCAAGGGAAATTACCTGCCTCTTACTACACGCGCCCTGCTCTCGATGTGGTGCCGGAGAGCAATGCAAACTCTGCATCTGCATCCGGCAAACTCCCAGCTACTGGGAGTGAAGGGGCTTCTTCCGCCCTTTGGTCGTTAACTCGCAGCGGGATCTCCCGCTCGAAAGCGTCAACGACGTTACGGCAATCCTGCCGCAGGGGAGTCTCGGACTCCCAAGAACTCTGTGAATGTGGATAGCCTTTCCACTTCACCAGGTACTGGGTATCACCCCGGTGATGGCGTCGTGCCATCAGACGTTCCACATGGTGATGTGGAGTACCCTCCGTATCGAGGACTGGAAGGGGAGGTCGCGCTATTGCGACGTGAGTTCCGCGAGCGCTGTGATCGACACAGACGTCGCATCCTAGATGCCCAGGAGGGACTCCGCGACGCGGGGAGTGCAAATGAAAGCATCGAGGGGCGGCTTGCCTCCCTCGAGTCTCTCGTTGCGGAGCTTCAGGGCCGTATTTCGACCCTGTCGGAGATGTTCCGACCTGTCGTGCCTTTCGGATATCCAACTTACCACCCTCCTCCAAAAGGGGACCCGCCTCCGGGTTCTGGTATGGCTTAAGCATACCCACATAGAAGGTTGGATGCGTACGTATCGCCTTCGGGATGTCCTAGGTATACGACAAGCCCTTTCGGGCTAGTACCTGAAAAGTCCCCACAAACCTGGGGCGCAGTTTGTTCCGCAACAGGTTGGAAACTGCATGTGTAGGAAGATTTTTAGCGTTTAATAAAACACTTTCTCCTATTTTGTACACCTTTTCGTTACGCCGCCCCTTGCGGTCAGCTTGCTCCTTCCGCTTGTCTTGGCTTTCCGCCATGGCATCGCAAACGTGTCGTAAGACACTAAGGCGAGTCGATAAGAACTTATCGATGTGCTTTCGCACAGATACAGGGCTGATATCAGGGAATCCTCCCCCCTCAAGCCCTGGGCCACACACACGTGGCGTCAACGGAACCCTCGGATTCACTTATCCGTTCACGTAAAACGGGGTAAACCCCGTAGATGCATGGACCAAATTGTTTATAGCAAATTCGACCATAGGAAACATCTCACTCCAACTCTTTGAATAATCCGGACATAAACTCCGGAGAATATCCACTACAACGCGGTTAACGCGTTCCGTTTGTACGTCCGTCTGCGGATGATCCGCAGTGGCCATAAGGAGCTTGGTGCATAGCACCTTAAACAACGCGCCCCAAAACTGTCCCGTAAAGCGGAGATCTCGATCCGATACAACAGAATCGGGTAGACCATGCTGTCGAAAGACACGTTCTAAGAACACTTTTGCTGTTCCTTGTCCATCAATGGACTCTGGCACCGCCGCCAGGTGAGCCATCTTGATCAAACGGTCTACAAAGACCAATATGCCGGTGTTCCCGGCCTTATCGTTCGGAAAACCGAAGATAAAATCCATACTAATGGATTTCCAACACTCCGTTGGAACGGACAAGATCGCCAAAGGCGCAGCTGAACTTGCATAGGGTTTGACCATCTGACACGTCTCACAGGTGCCTATATACGCACCTACCCACTTATACATTTTGGGCCACCAATAAAAGGCGCTTAAAGTGCTGTAGGTCTTATCCCGACCTAAATACCACAGGTAGGGGCGTCATGTTCGTCAAAGAAAACTCTATACTTCAGCTCCTTATCATGAGGAACAACCACCCGCGGAGTGTCCTCCGCGCTCGTGCTATATTATAGCAAACCGTCACAGTACCTGTAACGTTGTAAACGATCTTTAGCTCGACTTGACAGGTTAGGCTCCGATGAGCCAAGTCCCTTTCCACCCAACGCACAGATAAACGCCGTACACTTTGGGTCTTTCTCATACGCCTGGCGTATGAGATCCACCACAGACGAGGTGACGAATGTCTCGTGAGCGAACTCGTTATCGGGACGACGCGACAGAGCGTCTGCAAGCACGTTCTGCTTGTCAGGTTTATACTTAACCTCAAAGTTGTACTCCTCAAAGAAGGAGAGCCAACGGGCCATCCGTTGCGGTAGATGAGGCGACTTTGTCGCTGTCCGTAAGGACGCGTGGTATGTATATACCACGAACGGCTTTGAGCCGGGTAGGTGAACCCTAAATTTGACAAGAGCATATTTCATTGCAAGTAGCACCTTGTCATGAACGGCATTATTCCGTTCCGCAGCTTTAAGCTGCCTCGACTCAAACGCGATCACGCGTTCCCTTCCTGCATCATCTGCTTGTAACAAAGCACATCCGATTGCGAAATCGGAGGCGTCACAGACGACACTAAATGGTTTCCTAGAATCTGGGAGAGCAAGAACGGGGGATTTCAACAATCTCCCCTTAACCGCTTCAAAAGCGTTTTGGTGTTTGGTTTCCCAACACCGATCAACTTCCTTCTTAAGAAGGTCAGTTAATGGCTTCGCCATTTCAGCGTAGTTCTCGCTTTACTTGTGGAGATAATTGGCTAATCCAAGCCACTTCCGTAAATCTCTAATATTTACAGACGAAGGCCACTCCACAATGGCTTTCACCTTCGCGGGATCCGCCCGCACTCCATCCTTACCGATGAAGCATCCGAGGAAAGGAATTTCCTCAGCACGAAAGATACATTTGGATGCGTTTGCATATAACTTATGCTCCCGCATACATTCGAGCACCGCTCGAAGGTATATCAGGTGCGTCTGAACATCAGACGAGTCGCCTTCCGCACGACTATGAACGAATATATCGTTGAAGTACGTCTGAGCGTACTTTATATGAGGGCGGAAGAGTTGAGTCACCAAGCGATTAAAAGTCGCTGGTGCATTCGAAAGCCCCTGTGGCATAACAAGAAACTCCCACAGCATTCCACTAGGCGTGCTGACCGCTGTAAGCGGAATATCGGATGCTCGCAGGATCACCTGATAATACCCGTCCACCAGATCTAAGGTACTGTACACTGTACATCCCGTCATATTGTTCTGGAGGACATCCTTCCGAGGAATCGGAGTCTGCATGGGTACAGTATCTGCATTCAGCTTGTTGTACGCATGCACAATGCGCCACTTCCCGTTCGGTTTACGAACACAAAAGTGGGAGATGAGTGGGGAGACTTGCTCTCCCGTACCATCCCTGCCTCTTCTTTCCCCTTGAAGAATGCGTCGATGACGTCGCATTGCTCCTTGGGGAGAGGTCACTGCCTAGTGACGCAGTATTTGGTTCCAGGAACCAAATCGATTTCATGTCGGACTCCCCGATCCGGTGGTAA
>CM047582.1:2193420-2250148 GCA_026184515.1 Peronosclerospora sorghi
CACAAAAATATGTAAAATACCCAAAGTCGGGTGACTCACCAAAACTTGCGTTCTTGACACTTCTTGAGTCTGATAGGCTGAAAAGCCCCCCTTGTTTAAACCAATCCGAAATTAGAACAAATGCCTTGACAAAACTTGACCAGAAGTGTGCCAAATTTTGGGCACGCTTCTCCACATTCACGCGACGCTGTTGCGTCCCATCTGCGTTCCCACCTTCAGACGACGGGCAATTGGCTTGTAGATGGCCGACTTGCCTACACTTGAAGCATCTTCGCTCCCTCTTGGCACCTTTCTGACCATCACACTGCTGGTTTTGTCCAGTGCCCTGCTGTTGTCCTTGGACACCACCACCATTTCCATGCTGTTGCCCTTGGCCGCTGCCGCCGTTTCCATTCTGCTGTCCTCGACCGCCGCCGTGGCGGTTCGTCTTGCCGCCGCCATGGTTGTGTTTTGGCCGTCTTGACTGCCGTTCAGCAGCCTTCTCGATAAGTACGCGCAAGTCCTCAGGCTTGAGGCTTCCGCCGATTCCACCGTACTTAACGCCACCGCGCAACTGCTCGAACTCGTACAAGTCTGGTAGGCTCTCCAGCATCATCGCCTTCATATTGATGTCGTTCACTTCGTACCCGTAGCTTTCCAGTTCCGTGCGCAGGCGGAACATGCTCGACAAATGAACTTCAACATCGCGCTCCGACGCACATTTCAGTGCCCTGAGCTCGTCCGACTTCTTCAGAATGACACTCTCCCTGATCGTTGGATCTGCGCGCTTCTCATAGATCTCGCACATCGCCTCCCACATCTCTGTCCCTGACTCGAGATGATCGATCTGCTGGAGTTTCTCCGTTGGAATGGTCGTCCCGATGAGTCGCATGATCGTGCATTCCTTCCGATCAAATGCAATCAGACCTTCCGCGGTCTGGAGTTTCTCACGCGTCAGCTTGCGCTGGACAATGTCGTAGAGACCGTACTCGCGAAAGATCGTGGTCATGGTCCACTTGTACTTGCGAAATTCCTTGCCGTCCCAGTTGGTAAGGAGACCTTCGATCTTGAAATCCCTCGCTTCCTTGTACTCCTTGACGAATCGCTCTTCATGGTACGCGAGCTCGGCACTGCGTCTTGGTCTCATAACCCTGTTGGAATTCGAATTGGAACTGGAGGGCACGTGGTGGAATAGAAACTGAATGCATTGAGGCCAAGCTCTCTCTCTCTCTCTCTCTCTAGCCTCTCTTTCCTCTGCGGGACCCTAGGGAGCCCCTCCAGGACGAAACTCCCCAACGCCGACATACACCAGGCGTGAAACCGATACCGAACACAACAGGTTTCCAACATTGTCGACCCATTTGAACTTAATACCCAGTAGGTCTTCATCCTGTCCGACTGTCTGTGGCGATAGAGCGATGGTTTGCCATGATTAAAGGATTAAATCTAACTTTCCTAATATTTCGGAGGCCATCTTGATCAGGGTCTCCATTATTTCTGCCGGACGCGTTTTGCTCGGTGGCACGTCTCCAATATCTGCTCCTCTCTCTTGGTATACTCGACAATCTCCACTTCTATTGGGAGAGTAAGGCAGCCCATCGTTTTAGTCGAGTTTGGTGGACCCACTGGGCGACCATATTGACTTTCCGGACTGCAGGGAAGAACCAAAACGTTGGGATCGACAGAAGGGAAGCCACGCACGAAATTACAGGAAGTGATAGTCACTTGAGGAGCAGATAGATTGAGTGGCCGAAGGTAATGTTGACGGTTGGAGGTGATACCAGGCTCGAATCACTTGAAGCAGTCTCCTTAGCAGTCCGGGATTTTTCTTCAAGCTCGAGTGTAATGCAAGTTAACTGCACTTGCATCCGAAACTCGCTCCTGTCATCACCCGATAAATTTGTGCTTGATCAGCAACTACAATCCACAATAGTGCGAGCTTGCCGAGAGTCACTCTCCAGGATGCTTCTGCACATCTA
Organism: Peronosclerospora sorghi; assembly: GCA_026184515.1. NCBI lineage: Eukaryota > Oomycota > Peronosporomycetes > Peronosporales > Peronosporaceae > Peronosclerospora > Peronosclerospora sorghi. The sequence continues at coordinate 2,195,379 of CM047582.1, forward strand.
ATTTTCCTTGAAAGGCTTAATTCGGCGGCTCACACTGATCATTTAATCAGCGCTTGTCCAATGTCCTCTGAAACTTAAAATTAGCGTCAGAATACACAGCAAAATCGCGTCTAACAGTTCTAGCTGACTTCGGAGCTGTTGGTTTATTCTCTCGCGTTGACGGTAAACAAATGACACGTCAGATAGCTTCAAAAAGCAATTCCCAAGCCGCACTATCATGGCGCGCATTGCGTCGATGGTCGCTACTGAAAAACGAGCGAGTTATTAGAGTTCGGTATCCATGAAAGGATAGGAAAACCTACACCATTGGGAAGATAGAGGCATTTCCCGCCCTATGTTTCCGGAATTATGTGTTGTAGTCGAGTTCGAAATCGAACACCGAAGTGTCCTGAACCCGACCACCATCATGCCCAGACGAGCAACTTACGGGGGGTACCCCGCTAACCTTCGCCTGCTTCCCGATCAGATGATCGATCTGCAGAACGCCTGGTCCGATTTATCTTTATTCTTCTCACCTTGTGTACCCATTCGTTTGGGTGGCAACACACTCGGTGGACCGTCGCGCAATATCAATTTCGGTGGGTATTAATATGGAATGTACCACTTCTGGGGCAACTTGTGTCAAGGGCAGAAAGTCACCCTAGACACGTCAATGTCCAACGATATAGATAATCCAATATAATTGCGGGGTGTAGATGGAGCGGAAATCGTCACTCCAAATACGTCAATAATATGGGGGCAGACCGCGTGTAGCGGTGTGTAGACCCAACCAATAATTTGGGGCGGACCGCGTGTAACGATGCGTATACCCAACAAATATAACGATAACACGTTCCAAACGTAGGCGACTTGAGGGTGAGTGTCGTTAAAGCTGCGCGTTCCCGTTGTGGGACTTCCGGTGGACCTAGTGCGTCTGTTACGCGTCCCGGCCGGGTAAGTTGAGCTAGAGGGGACCTTGTTAGCCCTGTGCTCCCAAATACTCCGTGGTAGGAGGGGGCGAATTTTGCGTAAGCCCAAGAAAAACTAACACTATATTGAATACCCAATTAAAAACCTAATACAGTCTTTCCTCAGATAATTTATTACCTCATAAGTTATATACTCACGTAAGTTATATGATTTTTCATCCACCTGCCTTGTACTATGGTGGATAAGTTATAAGTTATAAGTTATGACCAAGAGGCCAAAAATAACTTATTCGAGGGGGAAAAATGTGCACAAAGCTTGAATTTTTACTCATCAGCACGAAGACTGAAGCCAGGAGTCAAGCGTGCGCTGAGTAGTAGCAGCGGTACGAATGGAATGATGGAGATTACGAAGGTGCCTATGTGATACCCTCCCTTCTGTGGTAGTTACATATATAAGGGAGAGAACTATGCCAAGGCTATGAAGCTTCTCCACTTTCGGAATCACCACTTCAACCGCATCCTCCTCTTCTTCATCTTTATCTGAATGCCTAACCATCTCAATAATCTCCTTGTAAGTCGACTCCACGCGTGCTGATCCGTCCTCTCCAACAGGATTCAGCAAGTTCTCAATTGCCATTGGATTTCTCAAAGGAAGGCGGTGCAAGACGTCCTCTAACTCTTGCTCAACCTGCTGCTCCTCCCGATCTGGCACAATCCGTCCCTTCTCTGGAACAGTACCCTCCACAAATAATCCGGTAGTTGTTGCAGTTGCTGATGGTCTGGTGCGAGATCTCTTCCCACGCTGCTTGGCACATGTAATAGGGTTACATTCTGGTTACATTCTGGTTACATTTAGTATGTGGTGTACGTGGGTACACTACGGTTGGGGTCAGTATTGACCGGTCCGAAAGGTTTGGACCTATTGGTTATTTTAACCAATCAGGACCGGAACCCTTGGTGGAGGCGTGGCAGCCATCCACGTGTTAGTACACAGGTGGTGTACACTACATTTTAGCTAGGTAAGAATTTAGTAAGTTCTACTTAGTATTACATATAGTTTACATTAGTTTAAATTGATTTAGGTTAATTACATATTAAATATACATTCAGTTTACATTTCACTGAAAAGACTGCAGGACGCACGACCTCGGCCGGTCGCGCGCGAAGTGAGTGTAGTAGAGTAAGAGGAGTTCTTCCCTTAGCTACCCCCTTATTAAGGGAGCCTTGTGATAAGGAGTTAGGTTGTGCTAACTGGTATACCAAAGTGGAATCTTGGCCCCGAGTAAGAGAGTTCTCTCTTACTAAGCGCTTTTATAAGGGTGTATAGGCTAAGTAGCGGCGAACGCCGCTTTAGGAAAGTCTTCCTCTGTGCGCTAGCCGCACCGTGCGTGTACGCACCGGCTACAGCACCAGCGCATCGCAGTCAGTTGATACACCTTGTAAATGTTTTGCTATCCTTTCTCATCCCTGTCCAATTCATGCTGGTAGTGGTAACGTCGGTAATGGCGCTTAAATGCCGCAATTATTCAAGAGTCCATTGGCTGTACTTTCGAAGTTCAGTTTGGTAGTAAAAACTCAATTCGAACATTTTCAAGCTGAAGATCTGCAGTCACGTGAGAAGGTGCATTGTCGAGCAGAACTTGGCGCTGGGCAGTCTGTAAAATGATGCAAAGTACGGTGAACATATACTACGTAAATATAAAGACTTACGCGAACACTCAAGGAATGGCTCAAAAGGTGCAAGAAGATAAAATTCAGGAGCACGAAAACCACCTTCATGTTGTTGTCAAATTTTTTGAGCCATTCCTGGAAGAGCTCACCTGTCATCCAGGCTTTTTTGTTGAAGCGGTAAAGGAATCCGTGTTGCTCAGCAGTTTTTCTCAAAAAGCAACGCGGCTGCTTTGCATGACCAATAATCAAAGGCTTGAGCTTGTGCGAGCCATCCGCATTCGCATTGAACGCCAGAGTAATTATTGTCTGCAAATGGAAGTGTTCATGATTTTTGCTGAAAGCACACCCATGAACACATCAGCATATAAATTCCACATGCTTCTTCTTCAAACCTTCAATAGGTCCGGTGGTAATTGTTTTCTCAGGTGGAATGTTGTAAAATAGGACTTTTGTGATAACCATTATCAGCAACATCACAAGGCTTACTTCTTCAAAAGAAAGCAAGCAAAAACCTGTTTCGTCCATGTTATACACATCGCAACGGTCATACTGCAAGATGAGGTTGCGCAAGCGGGGCAGAGCATCTTCCAGTGCGTAATGGTCAGCCGAGACGCTCTCACCATTGATCTTGAAGCATCGCAGTTTGTTTCGCTGTTGGAAACGAGTGATCCAGCCGTTGTAGAATTCAATTGAGCCTTTGGGAATGTTCAACTGGTCCATAAAGTTAGCTGCCTTGGCCTTGATGAGGTTGCCGTTAACGACAGTGTTTCGTCCTTTTCGCTGAACAACCCAAGTAAAACGTGCCTCCTCGAGCTCTGGATGCTGGGCCACACGTGGACGCTTCGCTTCAAGGTCGGCTTCATTCATCATCTCAACCTCAGCTCGCTTGCCAAGTATCTTGCTGATTGAAACCTGTGAAAGTGGCTTCGACAGCCCAAATTTCTCCAGCGCGCACACACCCAATGGAGGCCTGGCCAATCTTACTGGTGGCCTTGTACTTACAGATCTCAAGTCGCTGAGCATTGGTGAAGCATGATTGCATTTCTACTTTCTGTTTGGGCAAACTTCACATATTTATCCTCAGATCACAGTCCCAGAACAGCCTGACAAGCTTTCCTTATGTTCTTTCTCAAGCAAAGAAATCACCTACTGACCTGGTGAGGGCTGCCTGCGGTGCGTCAAAATCTGTTTGGCACGACAGTGCTTTTTTGTTAGTTTGTTTCTTTGGTTTTTACAGCAAAAAGTTGCCTTTGTTTTAGTGTATTTACTGTTTCACTTTACATGCAGAAAGCCCCAAACAGTACTCTGTAATGCATCATTTCAGGTAAGTTATATCCTCAGATAAGTTATAAAATTTTCTGTAACCAAGGCTATAACTTATCTGAGGAAAGACTGTATGTAAACTACATGAAAGATCGTGTGACTCACCTAAAATTGCGTACTTAACACCCCTCGATTGGCCCAAAATACTCTTCCCTTTCAACCAACCCGATCGCTCCAACTGATCAATGGTATACCGGTACACACTGGTCGTAAACTTTCATCTTCACTTCACCACAATTATGTTTCTTGGACTTCATTGCAGTGAATTCTTTCTTAGGGCGACCTATATTCAGATCGTGCTCCCCGCCGGTCCATCCTTCACTTGGAGCGTGATCAGACTCTTCAAAACTTAACTGGACTCCAAGTCCATATGCCAAGCTAATCAAGTCTTCAAAAATTCTTAACAGAAGACTGATAGTATCAAGGGAATATAATTAATTCCACGATCATCTAAATAGCAGAGGTCGGGGTTTACCCTCTTTGTCCCTCCTTCCGATAGGGAGTGTATCGACCCTAAACAAATATGGCGTAAGCACGAGTAGTAAAAATTGGGATAGACCCTATCCTATTGACCTGATTCTGACATTCTTGACCCCGTTATTCGCCTCCTGATGTTGAAGGGCACTCAATGCGGAGCGTTAGAACCACCTGATTATTCATTTGGAAGGCGCATCTACAATGATCCCCGAGTTCGACCATCCTGTTATATTTATCATGGGGGCGAAGTGGACAAGCGAGATAATATTATTCTCGGCCTGAGGAACTTCCGTCTCATGGTGACCAGAGCGTTGGAGTGCACTCAAGTAGGTGGCGATAATAGTTCTCTAGGGCACGTAAGATTTCAAGAGAGATTCGCAGGCTTGAGAGGCTCCATACACATCGTTGACGTAGTTGACCTTAGTTCGAGACATTAGCCTCTGGTAAGGAAGTTATGGCAGATTTGGTAGCGCGGACGCTTTAATATCCAAATCAGATGCGAAGAAATGTAGTAAGACATGGGAGAAGATAATAACTAGCATCATTAATAATGTGGTGAAGTGCAATGAAAATATTTTGACCAGTTTGTACCAGTGTACCAGTTTTCAAGGCGATCGATCTGGTTGGCTGGAAGGACGGAATATTTTGGTCCAATCGTGTGCGTGGAGTGTTTTGAACGCGGATTTGAGGTAAGGCACACGGTTTACATATAGTTTACATATTGGATTTTTATTGGCTAAATAATATAGTGTTCGTATTACATCGGGTTGCGTAAGTCGCCTCTGCACGCCGCAGAGTGTTTGGGAGCAGAGGGTCGAGTAATCCCCTCTAGCTCATTATACTCGGCCAGTACAGAGCTCCACCGGAAGCCCCACGACAGGAAAAACTCGTTACGTTCACTCACCACTCAAGTCCAACTCCCGCCACGTTTGGAACGTGTTTTTAATGGCTGGGTTACTCACTGCAATCTGCAGTTAAGTACCAGGAATTGGTTGGATTAATCACTGCGAGCTGCAGTCAAGTGGCAAGAAACCATTGGCTGGATTACTCACTGCTTTTGCAGTCAAGTCCCAGAAACTCTATTGGATGGATTACTCACTGCTGCGTGCAGTCAAATGCAAGATTTAACCGCATTCGGAGTGAAGATTTCCGCTTCGTTTGCCGATCGGCTATATCGCTTTATCTTTTGTTGGAATTTTGGATCAGTACCACAGAGGTGGTACATCCATATCGATCTTCTCTAAAGTCTCCACCAAGCAACGGCCCACCAAGTGTGTAACCAGCCCATTCCATCGGGTACACAAGGTGAGATGGAAACGCATGATGAATCGGACCAGGCGTACTATGCTGACGATCGGTCGTCTGCTAGAAGCGGACGATCAGATCGGATCGTAGGCGAAGGTTCGCGGAGTAACCCCCCCCGTCAGTTGGAAGTCTGGGCACGATGGTGGTCAGGTTCTGGACACTACGATGTTCAATTTTGAACTTGACTCCACCACAATGGTGTGTGTGCCCGGATCATTTGGTGACCGTGGATATCACCGCGATATTCAGCAAAGTGTGGATTTTACAAATTTTAATATGGATACTCTCTAGAGAGCACGAAAGGAACGCATATCGCCTTGTGTACTAATTTTTGGAAAGGATGGCGATGTTCGATCTGATCAAGGGGAGGATTAGATCGAAATTAATGAATTTACGACTCCCCATACCGCTCCTGGCGGAGCAGATCGGCACGAAGAACGCTTATCGCCTCGTGTTGGGGTCGCGGAAAAGGATGGCGATGATCGATCTGGCCAGGTGGAGGACCAGATCGAGACTAAACAAGTTTATTCTTCCCCACAAGGATCCGATAGGATCCGATCGGGACTATAGCAAGTTTTGCTATAGTCCCAGTAGGGATCAGGACCCTGTTCTTGATCCCATGCATATCGAGAAAAAATTGCATGTGAAGAACACTATGGGGGCAGATCACTCCGATCTGCCCAAATTACCAATTTAAAAGACCAAGCAGAGGCTCACAATGCTTTCGGACGATGACGACTTGGAGAAAAAGTCGCCGATCGATGGCAGGACTGTGGATGACGAGGAGGTGACCAAGATGTACTACATGTACGAACTGAAGAGATTCGCTCGCGAGAACGAGGTCATCCGAGTTATCAAGCTTCTAATTCCGGATCGTCTACACGGATCGACTACCGAACCTATCGACTCCGATCGGCCGCTGAAACTGGTTAAGAATCATTTGGCGATGCTAGCAGAGGTTGGGATAAAGGTCAAGAATGCTAATGGTGTTGGCAAGCTATTTGAAATGGATACATGGAAGTTGAAACAAGCGATGTCAATGCTACATGACCATCTGACGCCATTGGTGGGGGCGGTGCGCCGCCCAACTCCCACATTCGCGTTAGAAGCCCCAAACTTTGTGCAATCACTTGTCTGGAAGTCATTCTCCGAGGATAGCTCGCTATATCGGTCGCCACCTTCCTCAAAGTGCTCGTCCGAGTTGGAGGTCGGCGTGGAGCGGATGGCATGGATTGCTGTACCAGTCGTACGGAACAAAAAAGGGACGTGCGGCAACGAGGGGCGGCATTCCAGTCGGGTCCCCAGGGGCGCCCACAGGTATCGACACCCCCCAAGACCGATCAATCACCTCGACCTCGATGGAAGCAAGCATGAAAGCCATGTTCGAGACTATGATGAAGCGTTACGCCGCAGATCTAGGCAGGTCACCTCTTCGCCCTCCCAATCTGCCCAGGAAAACGAGGCAATTTGTGTGAACGTCGAAATGCAGTCAATAACATCAACCGAAGGTGTTAGACCTGTTTTCAAGACAAAAAGCAGGTCATGCCGAATCCGCCCAGCCGATCGGCAAGTAGCAGCGACTTCGACATGGAGTCGATCAGCGAAATTGACGATGACTACGGTGGTACGGGAAGACTCGGGACAAGTATGGCGAACTTAGCCTCTACGATGGCGTTTGATTTCAATTCGACGGTAATCCCAAGGATCCGCATGGCCGCAAGCATCGAGTTGAAGGACTTTACGGGCAAGGATGCTGATGAAGTTGAAGCCCGATCATGTTTCAGCCGAACGAAGTCCGCCTTCCTCCGGGATTAGACGCCGAACAAAGAACGGTGTCTGATCTTCCGAGATCTGATGAAGGGACCGGATGCGAACTGGATCCAGTAGTTAAGTCGAGATGTCCGATCTGACTGGAGTTTGCTGTGCATGGAGTTTGAAAAGCAGTATCACTTTATCTGGTTCGTTGATCTACTTCTTCAGCGCCTGGGTTGGTAAGCTGGCCGGCCAAGACGTATTACTTGGTATGGATTTTATGGTGCCGGCAGGCATACGCCTCGATCTGTCGCATGGAGTGCTTACGCTTCCAGACGAAATTTAGATCCAGCTGGCTGGTCGACGCCCTTATACGGATCACGTACTGATCTGGTGAGGTGGGACCAAGATATCACCATTCCGGTGGGTCGATCGGCAGATATCTCGGTTGGAAAGGAACATCGGACAAAGAAGTTGTGGGTGACCTGGGGCAATCACTGGGTACCGACGTTTGTGGACGGTGGAGATCGAAGAGTTCGCGTACGAGTTACTAGCATCGGTAATAAACCGCTGGTGTTAGGCAACGGTAATCTTTGGTATGTGGCTGGCGGAACTTGGCATACCAAGCGACCACCGATCTGATCAGCGATGATGGATCGGTGGAAGAAGATACCTCACCTATGGTGGAACGACCCAGCTATGTAACCCCAAAGAAGATGTTAGTTCAAAGAAAGGCACCGCAGTCGCCGGACACGGTGGACCATCAAGCAGATGAGCCAAGGTTCGTCAACGTGGTGGGGTCACAAGAACAGGCCCGGGAATAGAAAAAGGGAAACATGGCATTGATGGGGCGGACCACGATGGCGCGCCTAAGCATATCGATGTTGTTGAAAGGCATCCCGCCGATCGGGTACAGCAGTGCTCAACCGATCAGGACGGTTTGGCGGATATTGTCCCGGAAGACGACCAAGTTTGTATCCATGAGGGCGGGGATCAATATATTCAGGAGCTGGAGAGCCAGATGGCAGTCCTCCCTGAAGTGCCTGCTGATCCGCCCGAAGTCACCTTGGACGATCTGCAAGTGGGTGATCGGGATGTCAACAGTCCCAGTGATGATGTCGATTCGACCGCCCATTTGGATGACAGATCGACCCGGAAGACATGTTGTGGTCAAACGCACCGGGAACACCAGATCAGCTTGGAGGATCGCAAGGAAACAATTGATATCGGTGAATCCAATCTTGATTATGGCGATCTGGCTAAGAATTCCGAACGAAACCGACGGAATCAGAATGACTATGGGGCGACATGGACTTACGAAGTGGGAAAACAAGATTTGAAATATCCGATCGGGTGACACCGATCAGCTACCGATCTGCAATATTTATCGGCTACCGATCTGCTATATCGATCGTCTACCGATCTGCAATACCGACCGGTGTAAATTTGCGATGTTTATTGTGATTACAACTACGGGTGTGTGGCGAACTGGGATAGTGGGATGAACTAATGATATTTCGATGATGACAAAGTGGCTTAAGGATGTGATCATTTTTCTTGGAGGCAACGATAACGACTCCTTCGATGCGGATACAGTTGGATGTGGTAAGGGTGGACCTTGACTAATGTGGATAAAGGCTATGACAAAAAGGACGATCGGATGATCTGAAATGGAGTCTATTATTAATGAAATATGAACGACGATTATCAGATCGGATCGGCTCCTTCGATCTTCCCCGAGACCAAGGGTCGGCTGCAGCCAGACCTGAAGGAGGGAGAGGTACGTCAACCTTCAATGCCTCCAACAAAGCGTGACGATATATATCAGAAATACCGGGCAGAAGAGTTGGTTCGGGCGCCTCGACAGCCGGTTTCGACGATTCTTGAGCGCTGTCGCCCTCCGGATGTGTGGTGGAGTCAAGTTCGAAATCGAATACATTTGTATCGACAACCTGACCACCACCATCGTGCCCAGCCTTCCAACTTACGGGGGGGGGTACCCCGCGGACCTCCATTCGAAATATGGTCCGATCGTCCGCTGCTGGTAGACGACCGGTCATCATCCAAATACACTTGGTCCGATTCACTTAAGTTCATCTCACCTTGTGTACCCGATGGAATGGGATAGTTACACACTCGATGGATCGGGATCGCAGATCGATCTGATTCTGTCTTGAATATCGGAGACCGTGCTGGCTAGGTGTACCTAGGTCGGAACTCTTCACCCCAGGTACGTACAGACCAGAAACACTTCCAAAAGATAAATTCCAATAGGTCGATCGTCCAAACGATCTAGACCTGACCAATACGAAATAATAGAGGGTAGACCAATCAACCGGTCTAGCCCCCAATAAGCCAATTTGTCCGCGTAAAGACCCAATATGCCCGTGAAACTCCACAAACGATATCTCCACGAAAATGCCAATCCAGTGAATAGTACGTTCCAAAAGTACTTGAGTCAAAGTGTCGAGATCGCCAAATCGTACTCCCGTCGAGGGACTTCCGGTGGCCAAAGTGCGCATGCGGCGCGTCCAGACCGGGTATAATAGGCGAGAGGGGATAATTCTACCCTCTGCCCCCAAACACTCCGCGGCGGGCGGAAGCGACTAGTGTACGTGAAAAGAATAACGGCGACCCCTTGCTGCGGTGTAGACCAAGACCAGAAGAGGTTTTTGCCACTTATTCCTAGACCAAAAGACTTTTACTTGGAAAAATCGCAACTAACCAATAATACTACCTCCCTATGGTCCCTAATGTACCCACACAAAATTATGTAAAATACCCAATGTCAGGTGACTCACCCAAGACCTGCGTTCTTGATACTCCTTGAATCTGATAGGCTAAAAAGCCCCCCTTGTTTAGACCAATCGGAAACTCGACCAACTGCTTGACCAAAAGTGACTAAATTTGTGGTACACTTCACCACAGCCGCCCCTGAGTCCGACCGTGTCGCACAACGATAACGGTCTGACTCACCCATCACTCGACCAACTGGACCTTGGTCACTCACACTTCTTCCCCATGGATCAAACATCTTCGACACCTGCGTCAGGTACTGCCTTTACTGAACTTGATCTTCTTATGCTTCCTTTTGACGCTTGTTCTTGTTGTTCTTGCAGAAACTCTATGCGCCGAGTCGCCCCACCTTGCTTCGCCTGTCCGGTCGGCTCGGTCTGACAGCCCACGTAACTCTCGTGCACTTCAAACATCGGAAGGGCGTCAGACTGCAGCCGACACGCAGATGCAGGATATGCTTGCAGACAACATGCGTCTCAGGACCCAGGTGGACCACCAGGCAACACGAGGTGCGCATCTTTGGGCTTCGTCTTGTACTTGTCTTGGCCCTCGTTTGTCTTCAGCTCTCACCCCTACCAGCGTCGTCAAGGCAATAGGTGCCTTGCTTGATGCCGATAGGCAGTCCGACGATCATGTTGACCAGCTTCGACCAATTTTATAGGGGCTGGTAAGCGCGCGTCATGAGCTGTCCCGTCTGGAGGCTCATCAGTCCCATCTTCGGGATCAACTTGCACTTGTTCGCCGGCAGCAGCTGGACGGACAGTTTGACGCGACCTCACTGCGCATGCAAGGCGACGACTTCGCGCAACGCATTGCCGATCTTCATATTTCAATTCAAGATCAGACCGGGAAGGTCCGGTCTTATCAAGACAAGTCAGACGCTTGGACGCTAGAGTCGGGTCGTCGTCAGGTGGCACTAGGCCAGTGCCGCCAGCGCTTGATGAACTTGCTGCATCCGTGTTCGGCTGCTTCCTCCGGCATAGATTGGCCTGCGTCGGCAACCTTAGTCGCCTCGGAGCAAGACCAAGACCGACATCGTTCATTGGATGATATTCAGCAGCCCGAAATTGCACAAAAATCGAAGAAACGTGCGGACGCGCCGGGTAGCTCGAGGGCGCGGGGCACTGCGCGAGAACCCAGACTCGAGGGGAAGCGTGCAGTGCCTCATAAGCGAGCCAAGACACAGGCGCTTCTCATGGTCTCGGACTCGGACATGGGCGAAATATACAGCCCCTCGGAAAGTCGAGCGCCCTCGCGCCGTACTGCAAATCGCATCAAGCACACAGGGGTCTCGTCCGAGGAGGACTCCAGCGAAGGGTCCTGCGATTCCAAGTTTATGGTCGCCATCCAGTACAAGTCACGAACAAATTTACGTGAAAGTTTCATCCAAGTGGCGTCGACATTGGGGTCAGAACAGAAGACCGGTTTGCCAAGTGACGCCACACCAGTATCGACATCAGCGAAGCCGGTGCCTTCGGTTCTCCCCGGGACATCCGGGCTTCACAAGTACGCTCTACTGAAGAACATGGCGGTTGACACCAGCTCCCTTCCGCCGCGGAAGTTTGAAATCACTTTGCCGTGGTCGTCGGGGCATATCGGCTGTTTGCGCCGGTCTACCCTGACCAAGCAGCTTCTGGCCCGGTCTTTCTCCCGCCCGGACCCCTGGCTTTTTCCACCGGCCAAGAAAACCCCTGCCGCGTCTGCATGGAGGGCGGACTTGATTACATCGGCGCAGATCTCCCGCCTATACGTCGATGAACCATGGAAAATTTTCGAACACCCGAAGATAGGACTTGTGTTCCACTTGAATCCGTGGATAGGCACTTTGCTAGGCCGGGTGAAGAATTTCAACAAGATCCACGACCAAGCAATTTGGGAAGCGTCCCACTACTTGATGCTCTCCCCCGACCGGGTGCGACAAGATCCGGGCCTGGCGACGTTCCAGAGCAAGCGCAAGCGACGTCGAATTCGGGCGGGCGAGGCTTGGCAGTCCCTGTTCCAGTACATTTTGGACGGGATGCGAGACCGCGAGTGTGATGTCGACGTGTTCTTGTACCCGGCGTTTCTCCACATGACGAGGCGTCGCGTTGAGAAGACCAGACTGCTGGCCGACGACGGCATATGGTACCCCGGTCTTGATTGCGCTGAGCCGGTCGCGGACCTCAAGGATGCTTTGGTCATGCTTGACCGGAAGGACCCCTGGCGTAACCAGTTTCAGGATCAAGTGGAAAATCATCCGTCGATGGTCATCGGCCGTCTGTGGGGCGATAACAAGTGAAGTCGCAGGTAGTCGACCAGACAACTCGTAACACTGTCATCATTTCTTTTTCATATGTCCGATCGTCAAATCACTTGAACTAATTTAACCACTCTCTCCATAGTTGCACCGAACACGTTATCGTAAACAGTTCCACCCCCATCACGAAAAGAAGTCATCACATTCGTCATTCCGCCACTCCAATCCGTCACAGTTCATCACAATTTCACATCAACTCCGGACCTTCCACATCTTCACACCGGTCTAGACCGACCGATGCTACTGCGTGTCTTGGTCTTGGTCTTCATGAGTCTGCATCACTGCGAAGCGATTACTACTGACTCGTTCTCGTTCGAACTCTCGTAGGAGAGCCCCACAATTCAAATCGAGCTCGTCGACCCAAGTTGATTCATCATGGTCCTTCCATCGGACCAGGTAATCTCGGTGATTCCGAGCGAACCTCGTCTTCTTGGTCGACAGAACATATAAGACCTTCTCCACTTCAAACTCGTCTTCCTCTAATGGTCGTTCCCAACTGACCTCCGGCAGTAACGCTTCATCGAAATCAAATCTTCTTTCTTCGTCTACCAGACAGGGAGTTTTGGGTCGATCAGGAAATTCTCGGACCAGCTTCAACTTGGACACATGCACGATCGGGAAGACCTTGTAATCTGTACCAGTTGTTACTAGACGGGAAGCGTGCTCACCGATCAGCTCGGCAACACGGAAAGGGCCGTGCCACATGTGAGCCAGATTCTTCGCATAGCCCTCTTTCACTCGGTCTAGGTATAGCCATACCCTCGCCCCTGGTTCTATACCGTGGGGTCGGACCTGGTCATTGGTCCGGTCTGCCCGGTCTTGTGTGGACTGAAGCAGCTTTTCGTTGACGACTTGTTTTGCATGCTGGTAGTGTTTCTGGACCTGCATGCGCCAGCGTCGAGAATCGCGATCGCGGGTCCGGGTGGAACCCATAGGTATCGCAGCTTCCAGTGTCGACCGAGGGTCCCATCCGTATGTCAGATAAAAAGGCGTTTCTCCTCGGACCCGATCGGTCGACGAGTTGAGTGCAAACACCAGCCTTTCTGCATACTCGTCCCAATCTCGCTGGTCTGGGTCAGAAACGTACATCTTGATTGCTCTTGTAATAGTTTGTACCATACGTTCTGCCGATCCATTTGCTTGCGGACGATATGCCATCGTCGCACTCTGTTTCTGGCCCAGCATGTTATTGAACGACCGGAACACCTCGGCCATAAAACCGGGTTCCCGATCGTGCCTGATGACCTCGCTGGCGCCAAATCTTCGGAACACACATTCTTCGTAGCTCTGGGCGATCTGCTCCGCAGACCGAGATGCACTTGCCTTCGCAATAACTAGACCAGTGAACAGGTCTACCCAGATCAGCAGATCAGTGTTGCCGCGCGTCGATCTAGGCAGTGAAGGTATGTGGTCCATCGCTATGACCTCGAAAGGGTAGGTAGCTTCGATATTTCCGGGCGATCGCCCCTTGATTACCGGTCTACCCTTTCCGGTCTCGCAATCCGTGCTACAGACCACATATTTCTGCACACTGCGGAAAAGACCTCTCCAGTGGAAGTGGGACCTGATCTTGTGATAGGTCCTGCCTATGCCCTGATGTCCCCCTTCTAGACTCACGTGATAGTGATGAAGGACATCCGGCTGCAGCAACTCGGGGATCACTAATTTCGCCAGTCGGTCCCGGTCTGCACTGTCTTGGTCGGCATCGCGGCAGTAATACAATAATCCATTATCATCCACTTCGTAGTTATCCGCGATCTTGATGCACTTTTTCGCTTGATCGTTGGTCAACTTGGACAGTTCACCACGCAGGTAGGTCATCAGGTTCATAATCCATTCTTCTTCGTCCTGCGCCTTGAGGATCCGTTCCATCCTTAACTGTTGCACTGCATATTCGTTCAAACTTTCCTTCGGGAACGGTCGGCGAGACTTCTGAGCTTTCGATCTAGTCGCGACCATCACATGAACCTGGACTGGGGCGTTCTTGGGTCCGATCACCTCTGGGAGCCTGTTTATATTCACCAATTCATCCAGAACGGCCTTCTCGGTGATCGTAGCCCCGGTCTGGTTGTGGTGGAGTCAAGCTCGAAATCTAAAACATTAGCATCGATAACCTGACTACCACCATCGCGCCCAGCCTTCCAACTTTCGGAGGGGGTACTCCGCGGACTACCACTCGAGATCTGGTTCGATCGTCCGCTGCAAGCAGACGACCGGTCGTCATCAGAACCCACTTGGTCCGATTGTTTAGTGTCCATCTCACCTTGTGTACCCGATGGAATGGGATAGTTACACACTCGGTCGATCGGGATCGCAGATTGGATCGAAGTGGTCTTGAATATAGAAGACCGATCTGGGTAGGTATCTCTGGGGCGGAACTCTTCACCCCAGACACAAACAGACCAAAAACACTTCCAAGAGATAACTTCCAATAGGTCGATCGTCCAAACGATCAAGACCTTACCAATACGAAATAATAGAGGGTAGACCGACCGTTCCGGTCTACCCCTGACCAATACGAAATAAGACCAAAACCGGTCTAGTTTCCAACCAATATTAAAACAAGCCAATATTTCCGCGTAAAGACCCAATATGCTCGTGAAACTCTACAAACGATATCTCCACGCCAAGACCAATCCAGTGAACAGCACGTTCTAAACGTACTTGAGTTGAGGTGTTGAGATCGCCAAATCGTACTCCCGTCGAGGGACTTCCGGTGGGCCAAAGTGCGCGTGCGGCGCGTCCAGACCGGGTATAATGGGCGAGAGGGGATAATTCGACCCTCTGCCCCCAAACACTCCGCGGCGGGCGGAGGCGACTAGTGTACGAAAAGGGAAGAACGGCGACCCCTAGCTGTGGTGTGAACCCATACCAGAAGAGGTTTTAGCTACTTATCTGAAAGCTAAAAGATTTCCTTACTTAAAGGTATAACCTCTGTCCTAAAAGGTAAAACCACAACCAAATGCCCTCTATCCGGAAAAACCACAACTAAAATACTACTACCCTATAGTCCCTAAATGTACCCCCACAAAAATATGTAAAATACCCAAAGTCGGGTGACTCACCAAAACTTGCGTTCTTGACACTTCTTGAGTCTGATAGGCCGAAAAGCCCCCCTTGTTTAAACCAATCCGAAATTAGACCAAATGCCTTGACAAAACTTGAACAGAAGTGTGCCAAATTTTGGGCACGCTTCTCCACAGCCGCCCCTGAGTCAGACCGTTTCGCACAACGATAACGGTCTGACCTCGTCCATCAAATTCAGTTGAACCTTGGTCATTCAGGCTTTTCCGACATGGAGCAACCATCTTCTTCATCCGTTCCAGGTACTTGCACTGCTGGACTTGACCTTCTTGTATTTCCTTAACGACCGTTCTTGTAGGCACCTCGAATACCACGTCATCACATGTCACTTCGCCCGTCCGGTCGGTCCGGTCTGGCATCCCCCATCGTTCTACTGCAACTCAGACATCGGCAGGGAATCATACCGGGACCGACGCGCAGTTGCAAGACGCATTTGAAGAGATCGCACGTCTCCAGGAGCAGATTGCTCAACAGGCGACACAACGTAAGCATGCATGTCCGGTCTTCACCTTGGACCTGTTCTAACCTTCGTTTGTCTTCAGCCCGTATACCTCCTGCCCGTATACCTCCTGGCATCAGCAAGGCGATCAATGCCCTGCTTGCCGCCGATCAGCAGTCGAACACGCATGACCTCCAGCTGCGTCAGATTTTGACCGGACTAATAAACGCTCGCAATAGGTTGACCCGCTTGGAGGATCATCAGCTTCATCTTCGGGAGCAGCTTGTGCTGGTCCAACAGCAGCAAGCAGAAGACATGCTTGACCAGACCACGTTGAGCATTCAAAGCGACGACTCGAGAGGCGTATCACTGAGCTCCGAATTTCGATTCAAGACCAGACCGAGGAGGTCCGGTCTTGGAACGCAAGTCGAACGATTGGACGCAGGCAGCGAACGGTCGTCGGGCGGTATTAAAAGAATGTCATCAGCGCTTGGTTGACCTGTTGCGTCCTCGTCGGCATCCGGTTGCTGCCTCCAGCGTAGACCGGTCTGCGTCGGCCGCCTTGGTGGACCTACACCAGGACCAAGACCAAGGCCGTTCATTGGCCGAAATTCCCCAGCCCGAAATTGCACAAAAATAAAAGAAGCGCGCGGACGCGCCGGGTAGCTCGAGGGCGCGGGGTTAGCGCGCGACCTGAACTCGAAGGGAAGCGTGCGGTGCCCCATAAACGAGCCAAGACGCAGGCGCTTCTCGTGGGCCCAAGCTTGGACGAGGATGACGACAGTAACATCTCCAAAAATCAAGCGCCCTCGACCGCCGGTGCTGACCGTGCCAAGTATTCAAAGGTCTCGTCCTGGGATGACTCCGGCGAAGACTCCGGTGATTTGGAGTTTGCTGTCCCCATCCCCACCAAGTCGAGAACAAGTCCACATGAAAGTTTTGTTCAAGTTGCATCGACTTCGGGGCAGACCAAGAAGACCGGCCCGCATGGTCGCGTTCCACCACCTCATGCGTCGACAAAGTCAACACCTACGGTCTTTCCTGGAACGTCCAAGCTCCACAAAGATGCTTTGTTGGCCAACGTGGCAATCGACAGTTCTTCCCTTCCGCCACGAACGCGTGAGGATACTTTGCCGTGGTCGCCAGGGAAGATCGGTTGTTTACGCCGGTCCACCCTGACCAAGCAGCTCCTAGCCCGGTCTTTCTCTCGTCCAGACCATTGGCTTTTCCCGCCTGCGAAGAAAGTTCCTGCCGCGTCGGAATGGCGGCCGGACTTGATCACGTCGGCACAGATCTCCAGATTGTACGCTGACGAGCCGTGGAAGATTTTCGAGCATCCCAAGCCGGGGTTCATCTTCCACTCGACTCCGTGGGACAATGCTTTCATGAGTCGGGTGAAATATTTTAACAAGACTCACGCTCAAGCCATCTGGGAGGCATCCCACTATATGTTGCTTCCCCCGGAACGAGTTCGGCAAGAACCTGGCTTGGCGACCATCCAGAACAAGCGCAATCGGCGTCGGATCAGAGCGGGTGAGGCCTGGCAGTCCCTGTGCCAATATGTTTTGGACGGGATGCTATCCCACGAGTGCGACGTCGATGTGTTCTTATATCCAGTTGTACTTCATATGCCGCGGCGTCGCGTCGAGAGGACCCGGCTGCTGGCTGACGGTGGCACATGGTACCCCGGTCTTGGGTGCACTACACCGGTCTTGGACCTCAAGGATGATTTGGTCCAACTAGACCAACAAGAACCTTGGCGTAACCAGTACCAGGAACAAGTTGAAAAGCATCCGTCGTTGACCGTCGGCCGTCTGTGGTGTGATGGCTAGTGAGGTCGTAAGTAGTCGACCAGATAACACTTAATATATATCATCGTTCTTTTTCACATGTTCGGTCATCAAATCAATTGAGCTAATTCCACCACTTTCTCCAGAGTTGCACTAGACACGTTATCACCAACCGTTCCACTTATATCGCGAAAAACAATCCACGTTCGTCACTCCACTATTCCAATTCGTCACATATTCACAATACACAATACACAAGACACAAGACCTTCCACCTCTTAACACCGGTCGGGAAGACCGATGCTACTGCATGTCTTGGTCTTGGTCTTCATGGGTCTGCATCACTGCGAAACGGTTCCGACTGACTCGGTCCCGTTCTAATTTTCGTAGTAGTGCTCCACAGTTCAGGTCGGACTCATCGATCCAAGTTGTTTCATCATGGTCCTTCCATCGGACCAGATATTCTCGGTGGTTCCGGCCGAACCTGGTCTTCTTGACTGATCGGACATCTAAGACCTTTTCCACTTCAAATTCGTCCTTCTCCAGCGGTCGTTCCCAACTGTCCTCCGGCAGTAATGCTTCATCGAAATCAAACCGTTCTGCCTCGTCTACTAGACAGGGCATTTTGGGACGATCAGGAAATTCTCGGACCAGTTCTAACTTGGACACATGTACGATCGGGAAGACCTTGTAGTCCGTGCCGGTTGTTACTAGACGGGCAGCGTGTTCACCAATCAGCTCTGCAACACGGAAAGGACCGTGACACATGTGAGCCAGCTTCTTCGCATAGCCCTACTTCACTCGGTATAGGTACAACCATACCCTCGCCCCTGGTTCTATACCGTGTGGTTGGACCTGGTCGTTGTTCCGGTCTGCCCGGTCTTGTGTAGCTTGACGTAACTTTTGTTGACAATTTCCCTTGCATGCTGGTAATGTTTCTGGACCTGCATGCGCCAACGTCGAGCATCACGATCGTGGGTCCGAGTGCAGCCAATAGGTATCGCGGCTTCAAGAGTGGACCGGGGGTCCCATCCATACGCAAGATAAAAAGGCGTTTCTCCTCGGACCCGATCGGTCGACGAGTTGAGTGCAAACACCAGCCTTTCTGCGTATTCGTCCCAATCGCGCTGGTCTGGATCAGCAACGTACATCTTGATTGCTCTTGTAATAGTTTGTACCGTACGTTCTGCCGATCCATTCGCTTGCGGACGATATGCCATCGTCGCGCTCTGTTTCTGGCCCAGCATATTGTTAAACGACCGGAACACCTCGACCATGAAACCGGGTTCTCGGTCGTGTCTGATGCCCTCGCTGGCGCCGAGCCTTCGGAACACGCATTCTTCGTAACTTTTGGCGATCTGCTCGGGAGACCGGGACGCACTTTCCTTCGCAATAACTAGACCGGTGAACAGGTCTACCCAGATCAACAACTCAGTATTGCCATATGTCGATTTAGGCAGCGACGGTATATGGTCCATCGCTATGACCTGGAAAGGGTAGGTAGCTTCGATATTTCCGGGCGATCGCCCCTTGATTACCGGTCTACCCTTTCCGGTCTCGCAATCCGTACAACAACCCACATATTTCTGTACACTTCGGAAAAGACCTATCCAGTGAAAGTGGGACCTGATCTTGTGATACGTTCTTTCTATGCCCTGATGTCCCCCTTCTAGACTCACATGATAGTGATGGAGGACATCCGGCTGTAGCAACTCAGGTATCACCAATTTCGCCAATCGGTCCCGGTCTGCACTGTCTTGGTCGGCATCGCGGCAGTAATATAGTAAACCATCCTCATCCACCTCGTAACTGTCTTCGATCTTGGCACATTCTTTCGCTTGACCATTCGTCAACTTAGACAATTCATCGCGCAGGTAGGTCTTCAAATTCACAATCCATTCTTCTTCGTCCTGCGCCTTGAGGATCCGTTCTGCCCTTAGTCGTTGCACAACAGATTCACTCAACCGTTCCTTTGGAAACGGTTGGTGGGACTTCCGAGCTTTCGGTCTAGTCGCGACCATCACATGCACCTGGTCCGGAGCGTTCTTGGGTCCGATCACATCGGGGAGCCTGTTTATATTCATCAATTCATCCAGAACGGCCTTCTCGGTGATCGTAGCCCCGGTCTGGTCTTGCATGGCCTTAGTCGCAAGGTAGTCGGCACTTCTGTTCCAGTCCCGTTTCACGTGCAATATCTCGTGGTTGGGCTGGTCTCTCAATGCCTTCATTATCCGATCATTTAACGACCTCAGCCGTGGGGCCTTCCAGTCGATCTCTCCGGTGATCTGCCTGATCACTAGGTTGGAGTCACCACATATGATGACTCGCCTCTTCTCTTGCGACGACAGCAGGTCCAGACATAGAAGTAGACCTCGGTACTCCGCCTCGTTAACCGTAATATCCGGCGTGAAATCAGCAGCGGCTGCAACTATAGACCATTGTGGCAACTTCCACACTATGGCACTATAGGCAACAACCTTCTTCTTCACGCTTGCCGATCCGTCAAAACTTAAGACCAAGAGCTCTTCATCATGGTCGACGGTCGGTGGCAGTCTCTAAACTGACTGCCGAGGTTGCTTCCTCGGGGCAATCGCTATTAATGCCTCGTCCACTTCAGACCGAGGGGTGATACTGGCAGCTAATGTGCCCAATATCTCTTCCTCGCCCCTGGTGCACTTAACGACCTCGAGGGTCCACTGCGACAAGACCGCCGACCATCTGCCTAGACGTCCGTCCATCCCATTGGCTGATAATAGCCAGGCCAAAGTATACCGCATTGACAGGACCTTTATAGGTCGGCCGACCAGCAGGTTGTAACACACATCCAGAATTCGTAGCAACTCCAGAACTTCTTTCTCGACAATTCCATAGTTCACTTCATTTGGTTTTAGTTTCCGGCTCGTAAACGTGACTGGATGATACACACCATCGTGATCTTGCACTAAAGTGGCCGAGATAGCCCACTTACTGGCATATACAATAATGGTCGGCACTTTTTCGGGAGCGAAATGCTTGAGAATCAGTGCCGTCGCCATCTTAACCTTCAACATACCAAATGCAAACTGTGCACGCTTCATATGGTCTTCGGCCTCCACTTGCGTACAATCTGCAGCAAGACCAGAGTCGGCGCACTCCTGTAAAGTTGCCCGATCTCCTTCGCGCAACATATGATAGTCAACTTCCCGGAGTTCGTACAGCACAGCCGCGTAGATAGCAAAGTCTTCAATGAATCGGGTATAATAATTCAAGCTTCCCAGGAAGGACTGCATTGCCTTCAGCGATATGGGGAACGGGAGGTTGCTTAACGAATCCAGGTCCTTAGGATTAGCCTCTAGACCATTGTTCGAGACCATATGGCCTAAATAGGCGACCTTGGACATACCCCAAAAACTTTTCACGGCACTGATAGACAGGTTTCAGCGGTCGCATGTCTCCAACAATCGTTCAATCTTCTCGCACAGATCGTTCCATGACGAGGCAGGTATCAGAATGTCGTCGATGTACGACCGCCTCCCTAGAACGGACGGTCCTCTTTCCCGATCGGGTTCACCCTCTCTAAACACATCACAATTTTCAACAGGGTCCCGATCGGTCTTGATCTTGAAGTGTCCGTACAATGCGTTTTCTGTCAGCCTTTGATAGATCTGGGGCGCGTTCTTCAGACAGAACAGCATACGATTCCACTCGAAAAGACCAAACGGCGTAACAAATGCGGAAATCTCGCGAGCCCGATCGTTCATCTAAACCACCCAAAATCCACTTGCCATATCCAGCGAGCAATACCATAGGGTCTTGTCCAGGTCTTCCAACAAATCATTAATCAGCGGCATCGGGTACACCATAAGTTTAGTTAACCGATTTACCAGCCGATAGTCGATGCACAACCTAATGTCGACGCCGTTCTTCTTGATAACAATTACGATCGGCGAGGCCCATGGCGAGGTCGACGGTCTAATAATCCTGGTGACCAACAGTCCTTTAATGAGATCAGAAAGCTTTTCACGGTACTTTGGCGCCACGCGTCGACATCGCTGGGCAATCGGCTTGGCATCTCCAACGTCAATATCGCAAATCGCACCACGGGCTGCAGGTGGTAAGGCGTTTCCCTTTCCGATCAGCAGATGTCTTTTCTTCCATATGATATTCTTCAACTGCTCGATCTGGTCTGGACTGTTAAGGTCTTGATCACCCACTTGTAAATCATCCGTTGTAACTTCGGGCGAGTCGGCAGACACTTCAGGGAGGAATGCCATTTGGCTTTCCAGCTCCTGAATGTACTGTTCCCCGCCTTCATGTATACAGACTTGTTCATCTTCTGGGGCGATATCACCTAGACCATCTGGACCGGCTGAACGCCCCTGGTCTTGATCGACGGGCTGTCCTTCACTGATATCGGTCTGATTAGGAATACCTTCATGGTCCGACCTAGCAATTTCATGTTCCCCTTTTTCCTTTTCTTGCTCCGCTGTCGCCTGGTCTTGTGCTGACACCACGTTGACTAACCTTGGCTCGTCTACTTGATGGTCCACCGTTCCTGGTGACTGCGGCGCCTTTCTTCGGACCAACATCTTTTTTGGGGTGACATAACTTGGTCTTTCCACTAAAGGTGAGGTATCCTCTTCCACCGACCCATCATCGCTGATAAGATCGGTGGTCGATTGGTACGCCAGGTTTTGCCACTCGACATACCACCTCGATCCAATCGAGACAAACCCCATCTTCCTTGGTACCTTCCCTTCTGCTAACCGCATACCGACAATAGTGTTATTGTCCAGTGTCAGCGGCTTGTCACCGATATTAGTAACACGGACAAAATCACGTCGACCAGCACTCTTTACACCCACCGATCGCCCCTGGTCAACCACAACTTCCTCGAACGAAAACCTTTCTCAACCGGGGTATCGGCAGACCGACCAACTCGGATAGTAAGGTCTTGGTCCCACCGGACCAGATCGGTATACGAACCATACAGAGGTCTTCGACCATCCAACTGGACCTGGACCTCATCCGGGAGCGTAAGCACTCCATGTGACAGGTCTAGGCGAATACCAGCTGGGACCATGAAATCCATTCCTAGTAAATCGTCTTGACCAGCCAACCTGTCAACCCAAGCGATGAAAAAGTAGACCAGCGATCCCGACAAAGTAATTTTCACACGCGTTCTTCCTTCGGTCATGTAAGAGTTTTCGCCGATCCCGACGCATTCTTGTCTCTGGGTATCGTCTATACGACATCCGACCTTACGAGCAAAGGCGGAGTAGATTATCGAGACTTCAGCTCCAGAGTCGAACAACATCGTCGCTTTCTGGTTATTAATCTTGCCACAGGCTTTCGCCTGCTTGAACCATTTATCAGGCGCGCGATACTTCCAGTATCCGCGGGATTCTCCAGGCAGCAAGTCAAACTGCATAACCACCTTGGTCCGGGAGTACTCATCGGTCTTCAGACTGTAGACCGGATGGTCTCGGTCGACGCAATTTGGAATAGAACGTGTATTGTCGGTCTTATCCTCCTTGCCGACATATGCATACATGTGAACCGTAGAACGCTCGGCTCGATCCAGATTCCAACCTGGCGAGCGTTCTAGTTTAACATCTTTTCTGCGTCCGGCGGCAGCATCCCCGCGTGCTTGTCCGGCACGTACCACTTGCGCATCATGTTAAAAAATTCTTCAATCTTGCAGTGGCCGTCCTCGTGGATCCCTCCACATGACTTGCATACGAAAAGGCAGTGGTCAGTCGGGTGGCCGCGTCTCTCGCACTTCTTGCACACCATCTTCTTCCAGAAGTTTGGACCATCATGTTTGCTCGACCCACAGTTGGAGTACTTCTGACGAGGTCGGTCCGGATCGGACTTGCTTCCGTTCCTTCCCTTCCGGTCTACCTGGTCGGACTTTGACCTGGTCTTCGGGGCAGGTCCCGCAACATAGACGTGACGATACTGGTCTTCATCTGATGACTCCTGGCTGAATTGACTTCCACTTTCCCCTTCCGATCCCGTTCTGTCTTCGTCTACGATCGCCTTGACCGCTCTTGTCGGTCTGGTCCAGGGTCTCTTGACCGGATCGGTCTGGGTCTGGGTCTTGGATCGGTAGCGACCTGATCCACCAGCACTCTTCGCCCTCATGCTACGTGACTGCTGTAGCGTCCGTAGAGTCTGTTCAACTTCACCCGCTTCCATAAGACGCAGCAGAGTAAGCTGGTCCGCCAGTTCTTGATCGTCCAGGGTACTAATGTAGTGACCCACATTTTCCAGAGCAGCACCGTTCGGCGGGTTATTCTCTTTAATTGTTATGCCGGCACGAAGTGCAGCCACGTTCAACCGATGCAAATACTCGATCGGTGTCTCGTCGCTCCGCTTCTGCATATGGTGATACTTGCGGGCACTCGAAAATCTGGAGTTACAATATTTCCCTTCAAACTCTGCACATAGCTGGTCCCAGTCAGACCGGACATCCCGACCTAACTGTTGGATCCAGTTGGCAGCCGGTACTTTCAACAAATCCCGGAAGATCAGACACTTTTCACTTTTCGGGGTCTGGTCTCGCAGGAACGCAGACTTGACCCGACCGAACCAATACCGGGCCTGGTCTTCATCAGCATCCTTGCCAGTGAAGTCCTTTAGGTCGGTCGTCGCGGCCATACGGATGCGCGGAATTGCAGCAGATCCAAAATCGTAAGCAATAGTGGAGGCTAGGTTAGCCTTGCGTGGCTTGCCAGCACCCGTACCGTCTGACCCACAGTGGTCGTCAAGACCGCCGACCAACTCCATGTCACAGTCACTTGTCTTGCCTTGTCTACGCGGTCTGGCCGGTTGCGGCTTGCGCTTCCCTTTGCCGACTTGATTTTCACTTCGAGTGGGCTTGTCCACAGATGTTACCGATTCCATATCCACATCTCGGCAAACATTGGCACTTTGCTGGGTAGACCGGTCTTGGACATGTGGGCGCAGAGGTGGTCTAACCCGGTCTTCCATGAAACGCTCCATCATCGTCTCAAACATGGCTTGGACGTTAGCAGGAGTCATGGGCAACGTTGTGATACCCTCCTTTTGCGTAACTGAGGCCTGTGGGGGTCGCTGGAGCCCCGACTGGCAAGAAGCCCTTTGCTGCCGCACGTCCTTTTTTTTGTTCCGGCTGGGAATGGTCCACCCCCACGGTCATCCGCTCGACACCAGTCTCCAAATCTGATGATCTGTTCGAGGCCGGTGGAGATTGATAAACCGATTCGTCATCAGAACCAATGTCAACAAGCGCTGTGGAGACTTCAGCGACCTTAACTGCTGCGGTGGGAGTTGGGCGGCGAACTGCCCCCACCAGTGGGACCAAATGGTCGTGGAAGGTCGACATCCACGATTTCAGCCTCCAAGTCTCAAATTCAAATAGTTTTTGGACATCGGCGGGGTTCTGCATTTTAATGCCAACCTCCGACAACATCGCCACCAAGTTCTTCACCAACAGTAATGGGCGATCACTCTGGATCGGCTCGGTAGTGGGATCGAGAAGATGGTGGGGATCTGGAGGTTCAACACCCGAAAGACCACGTCAAATCGAACAAATCGTTTCAGCTCAAAAATGTAATACATCTTGTTTAGGTCTTCTTCAGTGATGCCTCCATCTCCGACCTGCGACTTTTCTTCGAGGTCGTCTTCGTCGGCCGGCATTCCCAACCCTTTCTTGGGAATCTTGGGGACCTTGGGAACTTGGGGAGGTTGGTCTAACCGTTCTGATCAGCCTCCAAGTATTTTCGTCTTTTAATTTTCCATCAACTTTTTATGCACATACATAGGATCAGGACCTTGGTCCTGATCCTTTCCGGGACTATAGCAGGACTTTCTATAGTCCCGATCGGCTCCGGTGGGAGCCTTTTGGGGAGGAAAAAATTTATTAATCCCGATCTGGTCCTCCACCAGGCCAGACCAGACATCGCCATCTTTATCGAGAACGAAGACGTAATGTGATAGCTTTTCCTTACGCCCTCTCCAGAACTATTCCAAATTCAAATCTTCAAATTCAACCTTTGATGACACCTCGCGGTGATATCCACGATCACCAAGTGATCCGGGCACGCGCACCATTGTGGTGGAGTCAAGTTCGAAATCGAATACATTGGTATCGACAACCTGACCACCACCATCGTGCCCAGCCTTCCAACTTACGGGGGGGGTATCCCGCAGACCTCCATTCGAAATCTGGTCCGATCGTCCACTGATGGTAGACGACAGGTCATCATCCAAAGACACTTGGTCCGATTCACTTAAGTTCATCTCACCTTGTGTACCCGATGGAATGGGCTAGTTACACACTCGGTGGATCGGGATCGCAGATCGATCTACTTCTGTCATTAATATGAGACCGCGCTGGCTAGGTGTACCTGGGGCGGAACTCTTCACCCCAGGTACGTACAGACCAGAAACACTTCCAAAAGATAAATTCCAATTGGTCGATCTTCCAAACGATCTAGACCTGACCAATACGAAATAATAGAGGGTAGACCAATCAACCGGTCTAGCCCCTGACCAATATGAGAGAAGTCCAAAACCGGTCTAAACTCCAACCAATGTTACAATAAGCCAATATGTCCACGTAAAGACCCAATATCCCCGTGAAACTCCACAAACGATATCTCCACGTAAAGACCAATCCAGAGAATAGCACGTTCCAAACGTACTTGAGTCAAAGTGTCGAGATCGCCAAATCGTACTCCCGTCGAGGGACTTCCGGTGGCCAAAGTGCGCGTGCAGCGCGTCCAGACCGGGTATAATAGGCGAGAGGGGATAATTCTACCCTCTGCCCCCAAACACTCCGCGGCGGTCGGAGGCGACTAGTGTACGTGAAAAGAATAACGGCGACCCCTTGCTGCGGTGTAGACCAAGACCAGAAGAGGTTTTTGCCACTTATTCCTAGACCAAAAGACTTTTACTTGGAAAAATCGTAACTAACCAATAATACTACCTCCCTATGGTCCCTAATGTACCCACACAAAATTATGTAAAATAACACAATGTCAGGTGACTCACCCAAGACCTGCGTTCTTGATACTCCTTGAATCTGATAGGCTAAAAAGCCCCCCCTTGTTTAGACCAATCGGAAAAATCGACCAACTGCCTTGACCAAAAGTGACCAAATTTGTGGTACACTTCATCACAGATGCACCACTTGGTCTGCTCCTGACGTCGGCTCTTCAACTGCGGCAGCAGATCGACGACGCTGGGTGGATCGGGATTGAGATAAACGAGAAGTAGCTCATCTGAACCCACCGATCCACCCTCCGAATCCGCCCCAGGCGAGGTTAATGCCGACTTGGACGGAACAGTGTGGCGGGTCGAGGGCGCGCAATTTTTCGAAGCCTTCCTTAACATAACTGGATCCTCCGCCGCACTTGGAAGTTGCGCCCGTGTCTTGGCTAGCGATCGCACCGCTACCAGCTTCTTTTCACGCTCCAGGTCGCACGCTAGGTCCCGCGCCCTCGCGCCTCTCGAGGCTCCCTTACGCTTCTTGTTGTGTGCGCGAATTTCGGGGGCGGAATTTAAGCCAATGAATGGCGAGAATTTCCGCCCGAATTTTGTTGGAAAATCGTACCACCTGAATGAGCCTGTGGGTCCGCGAGGGCGCTCGATGCTACCCCGCGAGGAATGCTATCGGCGATCAGCGACTTGGATAGACACGTAGCCAACTCATCACGGCACCCGTAGACGATTCCCCAGAGTCGATTCGACTCTTGGGTCCAAATGCCGAGCTGATCTTGGGAGGAACTAATTCTGCCGGAATAATCGTCGATAGTGAGCTTTAGCTCAGCGATCTGCTGATCCAGCTCGAGTCGTTGGAAGTATATGACCGACCGATCACCCTGAGGCTGTGAGCATTGTCGAACGATCACTGCGTGTAACTCCTGAAGACGCGATCGGTTGATCTCGATACGACGCAAGTCGTGAAAAGTGCCGATCAGCCCTTCCAACATCGCTTGGAGCAGATCGAAGTGGCCGTACACCTGCCGAACGGTGTCGACAAGTGTATGCACAGTCGGGAAGACATCGATCACCAGTGGATCTACATACAGCAAGAAGTGAGGATCGATCCAACGTGGAGTTATCAGTTGAATGGCGTACCTGATCTGTTATGTTGCTGTGCTTTTCGACCGCAACTCTCAACTCCTCCCGGAGCGCATCAATGTTTTTTTCGGACCGATCGACCTCGAGTCGGGACTCATCTTGTTCTGCGACGATCTGAGTGTCACCCGAGTCGTCCGAGTGGTCCGATCGGTCAGCAGTTTGAAGTTGCGGGGAGTGCGATCGCTGATCGTCTATGAAGATAAATGTTAGTGGAAAATGTGGCGATCGGAAGTCAAGTAGACTTTCCTGGTACACTGGATTCGGAAGATTGAATGGAATCGAAGACTGTTTGTGAGATCGGGCCTCTACCGTTGTGCGGCTGCGACCAGACTCAGGGGCGGCTGTGGTGAAGTGAAATGAAAATATTTTGACCAGTTTGTACCAGTGTACCAGTTTTCAAGGCAGATCGATCTGGTTGGCTGAAAGGACGGAATATTTTGGGCCAATCGTGTGCGTGGAGTGTTTTGAACGCGGATTTGAGGTAAGGCACACGGTTTACATATAGTTTACATATTGGATTTTTATTGGCTAAATAATATAGTGTTCGTATTACATCGGGTTGCGTAAGTCGCCTCTGCACGCCGCAGAGTGTTTGGGAGCAGAGGGTCGAGTAATCCCCTCTAGCTCATTATACTCGGCCAGGACAGAGCTCCACCGGAAGCCCCACGACAGGGAAAACTCGTTACGTTCACTCACCACTCAAGTCCAACTCCCGCCACGTTTGGAACGTGTTTTTAATGGCTGGGTTACTCACTGCGAGCTGCAGTCAAGTGGCAAGAAACCATTGGCTGGATTACTCACTGCTTTTGCAGTCAAGTTCCAGAAACTTTATTGGATGGATTACTCACTGCTGCGTGCAGTCAAGTGCAAGATTTAACCGCATTCGGAGTGAAGACTTCCGCTTTGTTTGCCGATCGGCTATATCGCTTTATCTTTTGTTGGAATTTTGGATCAGTACCACAGAGGTGGTACATCCATATCGATCTTCTCTAAAGTCTCCACCAAGCAACGGTCCACCAAGTGTGTAACCAGCCCATTCCATCGGGTACACAAGGTGAGATGGAAACGCATGATGAATCGGACCAGGCGTACTATGCTGACGATCGGTCGTCTGCTAGAAGCGGACGATCAGATCGGATCGTAGGCGAAGGTTCGCGGGGTACCCCCCCCGTCAGTTGGAAGGCTGGGCACGATGGTGGTCAGGTTCTCGGCACTACGGTGTTCGATTTTGAACTTGACTCCACCACAATAACATACGGTAATCATCGGGTAGAGTTATGACGTTGACAGAAGTATAAATGATATCAGTGATCCAAAATAAATGGATTAAATATAAAAAATGAATGATATATTTGACCGAGATGATCATGCTGATCAGGAAGGACGATTATATCTGGATACTGGATTTGCAGAACAGACAAAAACGTGATATGTGAAGATCGCCGCAACAGCTGTACGGATGCGACAAGGCTCTGGGGCGGTTGTGGTGAAATGATCTGCAAGTTTTCGGCGTAGGTACGTGGCAATTGATTACAATTTTTACCTGATCACCCTGTTAAAATGGGGCAAATATTCGATAAGGTATTAGATCTTACATGACTGAAGTAATGTTATGTGGCAGGAATACCTGAGATGGAGTTAGTGGCTAGGAACTGTTAAGGTAATTTGCATTCAATTGGATAAGTCGGTTCTTTATTTCCCTGGGTTTTATGTATTATGTTTCATTCTGTTGTATCAGATTGGTCGATATTAAAAATTTTACCACTTCCGGCCTCAACTCTTAAAACATTGGCTCTGGGGTAACAATGATGTCAAAGGGCACTGGCAGGAACCACTGCGACGCCCTCGTCACTGATCAGCAGCTGATTACCTATAAAAACTAGGGAAAATTACATGCATGCCCTCGCTTTTTGCGGAAATTTTAACATGCATGCCCCTGATTTTATGAAAATTACATCCATGTCCCTGCCACAGATTAATGCTGCCAACCCAAAGACAAGGTCCGAGTTGTCCAGAATGGCAGGTGGTGAACCTTCGCGTCCGTAACCCAGACACGACGGGATAGTAATTGTTCGCTTACTACCAACATACATACCCTCAATTCCAATAACCATGCTCTTGATTACATCACCTATACCATGGCGGAAGGTGAAAGGTTTCTTGCGGTTTTGGTTTGCGTCGAACTGCTTTCCATTCATGAAACGACCGCGGTACAGAATCTCTACTTTGTGACCACGCCGCACAGGACGATCCTTGCCAACAGCACTGCGATAATA
Source organism: Peronosclerospora sorghi (assembly GCA_026184515.1). Lineage (NCBI taxonomy): Eukaryota > Oomycota > Peronosporomycetes > Peronosporales > Peronosporaceae > Peronosclerospora > Peronosclerospora sorghi. Next base: position 2,225,606 of record CM047582.1, read on the forward strand.
CATAATACATAATATATCAAAACATGAACTTTCGTTACATCAGACTAATAAATACTCACATAACCTCGATGGTGAGGCCCTTGTGCACACGTTTAGCAGTCTTGGCCTTCTTTGGAACCTCCAGAGACTCCACTGGAGCCGCACGTTTTTTCTCTTTGGGTTGGCTGCATTAATCTTTGGCACCGGCATGGATGTAATTTTCATAAAATTAGGGGGCATGCATGTTATTTCCACAAAAAGCGAGGGCATAACGTATCGATTATATTCATTGGATATTATCCAAAATACCACTATTCGCTAATTTGTGTGTGACGCAAATCACTCGCAAATTTGAAAATACGCGCAGCGTATTTTCGGAGTAAATTTGTTGAGACGAAAAATACGTCTCCGCAAATTTGAGCGTTAACCCACCCACTTCGACCCCTAACCCTAAAAAGGAGTTTCGCCACGCGGCATACTGCATATGCGAAGTCCCGCTCCGACAGCAGTCTCGCCCTTAGCATACGAAATCACGTCAAAGATTTGGTCAATTTCATCCGGATTCTCCACGTCCACTTCAATCGGATGCGACGTGAGCAGCGCGTCTTTGCAGCAAATGGTGATAATTTCTACTGGACGGGCATCGATTATCTCGAAGAACGGGACTCGCGCATGACCACGACCTTCGAAGATAAGTTTAGTGGCCCGAATATCAAGACGGCGCCGTGGGTTGTTGCGATGGGCAACCACGATTACGGGGCGGAAGTCATATATGCCACGAGGACAATGTCAGAGTTCATGCCCCAACCCAGAGGCATTGCTTCAGGGGATAGAGGACAAGTTCAACTGGCAAAGAGATTACGTGAGCCCGAACAATAATCGCTGGATCATGAAAGATCACTTTTACATCTATCGGGTTGAATACGCGGCGTCGGGCGTGAGCGTTGCCATTTTCACTGTCGACACGAATGACGCCGACGTTCATGCTGCTCACCTCGTTTGTTTCCAATGCAATGGCTACTCGAATAACGCTGGAGATTGCAATAACGTTTCCGGAGGCGATAAGTTCTGCTGCGGCGGCGACACGGCCATGTATGATGCCTGCATGGCCAAATTCACGGAATGGGCAGACGATTTTCGTGCTCAGCTCGCAGAGCAGGTAAAACAAGCCAATGCGACTTGGAACATTGTCAATAGTCACTACAGTACATACCCCCACTTCTTTAAAAAAGGCATGAAGAAGTGGTTTGACGTCCTGCGAGGCTCTGACGTCCAAGTGTGGGTAAACGGCCACACGCACTCTGCGCAACATGACTACTCGGAGTCTCTGGGCATTCACTTTTTGCTATCTGGAAATGGTGGTGGTATCCAACACGACCCTGCGATTCCCATCCCCGATTATGCTGCTAGTTACGTCCAAAGCATGTGGGGATACGGAGGCAACTAATACAGCTGTATGTCTCTGCAAGCATCGAAGGAGTGGCTCAAGCTGCAATACCACACGGCGGATAGCTCCTGGCTCTTTGGAAAGGACATCCAGACCATGAAGATTGACGGCGTCGCCACGAAGCGCTGCTGGTACATTCCTGTTGATGGCAACGAAGGCAAACAGTGCTAACTTGCTGCCCTGTACAACGGAGATCCATTTACAGAGTATCTATGCCCTGTGGGTATTCATGATCCTGCGATGGTAGAACCGTAGCTTTCGACGTTCTTCTTCTACATGTAGAGCATGAAGACAAAGTCAACCTTCTTTCCTCATTCATGATCAAGTCTCTATAAATTAGGCATTCCATAGTTCAAAGGCCTGAAAGGCGTAATATAATGTGCCTCGATTATTTTGGAAGACATCCATGAACCTGCAAATGTATATAGTATATACTAGGGAATGGTACCCGTCGTACCGACGAACTGTCATTGAAATTTCATTGAAACTGCAGTATATCTACATTTACTTTGAAAGAAAAAGAAAGACAGTTTTTTGCGGGTGCGTATTTACCGTAGTCGTAAAAGTAGTGGTGTGCGACACATGACCGATGTATCTAAGCTTAGTAATGCAGTTTTTTTTTCGTTAATTTTTTGTGGCATTAAAGTAGGGGCGTGACTGGGTACACCCCCCTTTCTGCGTACACCCCCCTAGGGTTAGGGTTAGGGTTAGAGTAACACCTTCCCTTACACGTAAGAAAATGCTGTGTTCCACGCTCTTAATTTTATTGCATTATATGGATTCAAAAGATCAACGCAGGTGCACGACAGGAAGAAATTTCGTACTCAAAGCTTTATGGCAAGATGAATGGCTCGGGTATTGAGCTGAACTGAAAGGTGATAGATGATATGGCTGCTACGGAGCCTTTTAGTTTCAAGTCAGTGCTAGAGGTTGTCAAGCACATGGAGGGTGTCACCAAGGCTTTGTGATATGTTTAAAACTGTGACATACATTGGTGAGACAGTTGATTGATGATGGAATGAACTGCAAATACAAGGACACCGTCATTGTGCAGATTTGCCAATAGAAACTTGTGCCAAACATCATTTTTCTTGTTTCTGCCCTTGTGATTCTACTAGACGTAGAGATCGGGGCTTCGGGACATAGACCGTTTACGATGTAGCCTTCTCGATATATTTCAGGCGACTTGAGATTTCGAGCAGAATTTCGGACGCCTCGGCACTTCTGCGAAGTGGCTTGAATAACTACAGTTGCCAAAAAATCCATGTAAATATTGACGATAAAAAAGTCTGAAGTAATACGCTTTTCCTGATGGGGTACTGATCAACGTGGACGCCGTGTAGTTGTACGCATCACCGCCAGGCATAAGCAAGTGCTTCAGGCAGTAATTTTTTTAAGCGCACGTCTTTGTTGCTCTTCCCTACAATACAGAAGCGAAATGTGCTATCATTAGCCGTAGTCGAAGGTTTTACGTGACTTCAATGTGATTATGGAGCTGTATCTCAAAAATAAGTATTATTTGGTGTCGACGTGGAGCTTTCATGTAGCCGGTGCGTATACGCACGGTGCGGCTAGCGCACAGAGGAAGGTTTTCCTTAAAGCGGCGTTCGCCGCTACTTAGACGATACGCCCTTATTAAGGGCTTAGTAGGAGAGAGCTCTCCTACTCGGGGCCAAGATTCCCGGGTTAGTTTACTCTAGCCTGTACTAGTGCCTTAACGGCAAGGCTCCCTTACAAAGGGTGTAGATAAGGTGAGGGCTCCCCTTACGCTACGGTACTCACTACACGCACGACCGGTCGAGGTCGTGCGTCTGTACTACGGAGTGGAAAGTAAACTGAATATATATTTAATATGTAATTATTTAAACTAATATAAACTATATGTAACACTAAGTAGAATATTCCTAATTCATACCTAGCTAAAATGAAGTGTACACACCTGTGTACTGACACGTGGATGGCTGACACCACCACACCAAGGGCCCATGCCCTGATTGGTTAAAATAACCAAAGGTTCGAAACCTTTCAACCCGGCCAATACTGGCCCAAACCGTGGTGTACCAATGTACACCAACACTCAGTGTTACCCGAATGTAACCCCGTTACATCCTCCCCCATCAAGACTACTGCTTACGCAATAATCAAAATTTTGTTGGAGAACTCCAACGCCAGTTCCCCTGGCCATCCATATGTACACCCCTAGTGGTGCTATGGCGTCTCCTCTAGAAGAGGTAGACTACTCCGAAAACTCGGACGTGGATGCCTTTGGGGATACCTCCCCAATGGTGAGCCGCTCCGACAGCGCCAAACGGCGTTGTCGGCAGCCTAATCCCTTCCCCACACGAGAGGAAAATGCACTAACCAGTGCGGCACCCCTGCCTGTATCGGATGATACATCCGAATCGCCAAAGGCGATCATCACTAATGAGCTGGACGCAGCTCAAGACTCCCAGCTTGCCGCACAGGCACTAAGGGCTGCGTTGCGCGCCCCCAAACGCCCGTCAAGGGCGGTTTATAATTTCGATGGTCCCCGTGACCTTCCAAAATGGGCCAGGCGTTTGGTAAGGACTAGTCTAGCGTCCTATACCCCTGGCCCCGCGGCTGAACAGCCGTACCAACGCGAACGCCGTGAGAAACTCCGGTAACAACTGCTTACACAAAAGCAGTTCACTAGCGTCTCGTACCGTGAGCGCTTAAACAGGCAGGCACAAGGTGCCCCTGTTGAGAACCTCCGCGAGGTTCCTTTCGTTCTTTCTCCGGGAGAAAGTGCCGATGACGCAGAGAAGAAGTTCCGCGCTTGGGCGGAAGAGGAGAAGCTTCTCCCCAGCTTCGATGAGCTGCATGACAGCTATTCCCGTCGAGACATTTGGGTGGAGAGGGTGTTGCGCCTTACATTTGCCAAAGCTAAGGCGATGGAGCAACTACGTGCTACGTATCGCACGCGCCACGCCAGAGCCCCTGTCTCTACCCTGGTGTCCGGAGACAGTGTGGTCGCCACATCTGCCTCCGGCCAACTCCCACTTATTGGGAGTGAAGAGGCTTTTCATGCCCCTGTGGTCGTTGACCTACAGCGGGATTCTCCCGCTCAAAAGCGTCAACGACGTCGCGGCAATCCTTCCGTAGGGGAGTCTCGAACTCCCACGAACTCTGTGAGTGTGGATAACCTCTCCACTTCACCAGATACTGGGTTTGACCCCGATGATGGCGCCGCGCCATCAGCCGCTCCACATGAAAGTGTGGAGTACTCTCCGCATCGAGCATTGGAGGAGGAGGTCGCACAATTGCGACGTGAGATTCGTGCGCGCTGTGATCGACACAGCCTTCGCATCCATGATCTCCACGAGGGGCTTCGCGATGAGCGGGATGCCACTGATCGCTTCGAGAGGCGGCTTGCCTCTCTCGAGACGACCGTTGCGGAGCTTCGCGGTTGCATTCTAGCCCTTCGGGCTTCCTTCGCCCTGCGGTGCCTTACGGCTATCCGACTTTCCACCCTCCTCCAGGAGGGGCCCCGCCTCCGGGTCATGGTATGGCTTAAGCATACCTACATAAAAGTTTGGATGCGTACGCATCGCCTTCGGGATGTCTAAGGTGTACGACAAGCCTTTTCGGGCTAACACCTTAAAGGGGCCCACAAACCTGGGGCGCAGTTTATTGCGCAACACATTTGAAACTGCATGTGTAGGAAGATTTTTAGCGTTTAATAAAACAGTTTCTACTACTCTGTATACCTTTTTGTTACGCCGTCCCTTTCGGTCAGCTTGCTCCTTCTGCTTGTCTTGGCTTTCCGACATGGCATCGCAGACGTGTCGTAAGACACTAAGGCGCGTCGATAAAAACTTATCGATGTGCTTTCGCACAGATACAGGGCTGACATCGGGGAATCCTCCCCCCTCAAGCCCTTGGCCACGCACAGGTGGAGTTAACGAAACCCTCGGATTCACCAATCCGTTCACGTAAAACGGGTAAACCCCGTAGATGCATGTACCGAATTGTTGATAGCAAATTCAACCATCGGAATCATCTCACTCCAACTCTTTGGAATCCGGACATAAACTCCGGAGAATGTCCTCCACAACGCGCTTAACGCTTTCCGTCTGACCGTCCGTCTGCGGATGATCCGCAGTGGACATGAGGAGCTTGGTGCCTAGCGCCTTAAACAACGCTCCCCAGAACTTTCCCGTAAAACGGGGATCCCGATCCGACACAACGGAATCGGGTAGACCATGTTGTCCAAAGACACGGTATAGGAACACTTTTGCTGTTCCTTGTCCATTTATGGACTCTGGCACCGCCGCCAGGTGAGTCATCTTGCTCAAACGGTCTACAAAGATCAATATGCCGGTGTTCCCGGCCTAACCCTTCGGAAACCCGAAGAAAAAATCCATGCTAATGGATTTCCAATACTCCGTTGGAACCGATAAGCTCGCCAAAGGAGCAGCTGAACTTGCAGAGGGTTTAACCCTCTGACACGTCTCACAGGTGCGTATATACGCACCGACCCACTTATACATATTGGGCCACCAATACAAAGCGCTTAAAGCGCTGTAGGTCTTATCCCGACCTAAATGACCCCCGGTAGGGGCGTCATGTGCCTCAAAGAGGACTCTATACTTCAGTTTCTCATCATGAGGAACAACCACCCGCGGAGTGTCCTCCGCGCTCGTGCTATAATATAGCAAACCGTCACAGTACCTGTAACGGTGTAAACAAGCTCTAGCTAGACTTGACAGGGTTGTCTCAGACGATCCAAGACCCTTTCCACCCAACGCGCGGATAAGCGCCGTACATTGAGGGTCTTTCTCATACGCCTGGCGTATGAGATCTACCACAGACGTGGTGACGAATGTTGCGTGAGCGAGCTCGTAATCGGGATGACGCGATAACGCTTCTGCAAGCACGTTCTGCTTGCCAGGTTTATACTTAACCTCAAAGTTGTACTCCACAAAGAAGGAGAGCCAACGGGCCATCCGTTGCGAGAGATGAGGCGACTTTGTCGCTGTCCGTAAGGACGCGTGGTCAGTATAAACCACGAACGGCTTTGAGCCGAGTAGGTGAACCCTAAATTTGACAAGAGCATACTTTATTGCAAGTAGCTCCTTGTCATGAACAGGATAATTCCGTTCTGCAGCTTTAAGCTGCCTCGACTCAAACGCAATTACGCTTTCCCTTCCTTCATCGTCTGCTTGTAACAAAGCACATCCGATTGCGAAATCGGAGGCGTCGCAGACGACACTAAATGGTTTCCCAGAGTCTGGAAGAGCAAGAACGGGAGCTTTTAACAAGCTCCCCTTAACCGCTTCAAAAGCGTTTTGGTGTTCAGTTTCCCAACACCAATCAACATCCTTCTTAAGAATGTCGGTCAATGGCTTCGCCATTTCAGCGTTGTTCTCGCTGTACTTATGGAGATAGTTGGCTAAATCTAGCCACTTCCGTAAATCTCTAAGATTTACAGGCGAAGTCCACTCCACAATGGCTTTCACCTTCGAGAGATCCGCCCGCACTCCATCCTTACCGATGAAGCATCCGAGGAAAGGAATGTCCTCAGCACCAAAGATACACTTGGATGCGTTTGCATATAACTTATGCTCTTGCATACATTCGAGCACTGCTCGAAGGTATATCAGATGCGTCTGAACATCAGACGAGTCACCTTCCGCACGACTATGGACGAATACGTCGTCGAAGTACGTCTGAGCGTACTTCCTATGAGGGCAGAAGAGTTGAGTCACCAAGCGATTGAAAGTCGCTGGTGCATTTGAAAGCCCTTGTGGCATAACAAGACACTCCCACAGCATGCCACTAGGCGTGCCAACCCCTGTCAGAGGAATATCGGACGCTCGCATGAGCACCTGATAATACCCGTCCACCAGATCTAAGGCACTGTACACAGTACAGCCCGCCATATTGTACTGGAGGACATCCTTCCGAGGAATCGGAGTCTGCATGGGTACAGTAGCTGTACTCAGCTTGTTGTACGCATGCACAATGCGCCACTTTCCGCTCGGGTTACGAACGCAAAAAGTGGGAGATGAATGGGGAGACTTGCTCTCCCGTACCATCCTTGCCTTTTCTTTCCCCTTGAAGAATGCGTCGATGACGTCGCATTGCTCCTTGAAGAGAGGCCACTGCCTAGTGACGCAGTATTTGGTTCCAGGAACCAAATCAATTTCATGTCGGACTCCCCGACCCGGTGGTAACCCATCGGCGGGTTGTCACTAATGACATCTCCGAATTCCTTCAACAAGGAATGGTAAGGGTCCTCAGGATCCGCAAGGATCTTGAGACCGCTTCAGTTATTCAATGCCTGTTTGGTTTGCACCAAAACGGACTCGTCCATCGTGGATGAGGAGTTCAACTCCTCTTCTGGACGCAACACGACGACCTCGTCGATTTCATCTGCTTTCAAAGCAGTCTCAAACTCGTTGAAGGACATATCCTCCAACGACAACAGTTCGCCTACCCCAGGCAACCGTTCCAGGCTTACGCCTTCTGTGACAACACCTGTCACACTATTCAGCATCCTGTAGGACTGCTGACTACTGGTCTCGGGACTCATCCCGAGACCCAGATGGGGGGAGTCAATTGCCCCATCTATTGGAAGCGCCACGCGCCTATCCACAGAGGTATCTACCTCTACCACCGGTGACTCGCCGGTCTCACCTATAACGGCGTAATCGGAATCATTTTCCGACGTGCGAAAGAGACGAACTCCGGGTCTCTTCGCTTGGAAGCACCTCGAGCTTAACCACAGGGGTCTCTACCCCTACCACTGGAGTTACCACAGGTAACACACCAGTCTCGCCTATAACGGCGCGGTCGGAATCATTTCCGACGTGCAAAAGAGACGAACTACGGGTCTCTTCGTGTGGAAGCGCCTCGCGCTTAACCACAGGGGTCTCTACCCCTACCACTGGAGTTACCACAGGTAACTCACCAGTCTCGCCGTTCACGGTGTGGGGATTAACCGCCGAATCCCCCTCGTTAAGGAACTCTTCCTTAACGCCATTGGGAATGATCATTTCAGACATCCCAATCTCTGGCATCTCACGCCAGAATCGCTTTTGCGATCGAGCAAAGGTGGGTTCATGACTCGCCAATGCTTCACCTGACCGCGGGTGCGTTGAGCCAATGGACTTATACTTCCAGTCTATCCATGGCTCGTGGCGTTCCGACCACTTCATGCCCAGAATGAGGTCATACCTCGAGTCCAAATCCAGGACTAGGCAACGTTCTAAGCTGTCAAAGTATGCAAACTTCAGCTTAAGGTCAATAGATACCTTGGGTACAGAAACCTGTACGCCCGTCGCAAGACGGACCGTGACAACGTCACGAGAACGTGCCTCTAGGGCCTCTGCATACAGCCGACTCTTCTCAACAGAAGCCCGTCTGACATAATTGTCAGACGCTCCAGAGTCTATCAAGACTCTCCAAGGCTTATCAAAGCCTTTCACGTCCGCAAGGACTACCAGCAAACCTGGCTGGTACACCAACTAGGTGCTAGAAAGCACCGCTTCCCTCGGGGCTTTGTGCTGTCGTCCCCTACCCTGGGGCTTAACAGCACTGAGGTGTCCCCCAGTAGGGCGCCCCGCACCTACTGGGAGCTGTCGTTTCCCGACGGCTTGGACAAGGGCTTTTTCCCCACCATTGGTCCCTTGTAGCGAGTGTCTCGCTGGGGATTTTTCGGACATCTGTTCCTCAGATGATCCATGCTCCCACACAGGAAGCATCTCAGCGGCCCACGCCGCTGCAACATAGCCAAGAGCTCTGTCTCGAAGCTCTGTGAAAAAGAGTCCGAATGACTCTTAGCGGGAGGTTTCTCCTCCGCTTCGACCTGTCTACGGTCCACGGGTTCGGGACCCACCTTAGAGGAACGGAAGTTTCTCTCGGCGTTGAACGCCATCTTTAGCGCCTCCCCCAGGGATTTGGGTCGGCATCGGAAGAGCTCCGAACGTGCTGGCCCTTCTCTCAGGCCTCCCATGAAGACGGGGATGGACACATCGTCCGAATACGCTTTCGCGTACATCCCTGCCAACAGGGTCTTAAGTTCTTGGAAATATGTTTCCAAGTCCCTAGTGCCCTGACGGCACCTCAGAAACGCCAGCTGACTCTGGAAAACCAGATCAGCCGTTGCGTACATGTCCATAAGCTTCTGCTTAAGGACCTCCCAGGTAGGGAACACGTCCGTGGCCGAGTCCGAACACGTAAACTCCCATGCACGGGCTTTACCCGTAAGATGGGTCAGCGCAAGTCCCACTTGCAAGTGATCAGTGATCACATTCGCTGTGGCGAAGGCCGTTTCGACCTCTCGTAACCACACATAAAGGTTATCACCTTTTTCCCCAGTGAATTCCTTTATCTTAAAGGACAATGGGGGACGCACCCCCGTGGAACGACCTTCACTACAACTCGCCTCATGAGCGATGAGGGCGTTTACCCTTGCTTTTACGGCCTCAAGGCCTTGCTCCACTAGGAGCTGCATACCCTTGTCACCCAGTAAGGGTAACAGCCTTTTAAAGGCTTCCTGTTGGACGAGGGTCAAACTATCCCAATCGTCCTGATCCATCCTTTGCAGAAGATGCCTAGTCTACCAACACAGGTGTTGGATTACAACTACAAGTGCTACCAGATGTAGCCGGTGCGTATACTCACGGTGCGGCTAGCGCTCAGAGGAAGGTTTTCCTTAAAGCGGCGTTAGCCTCTACTTAGCCGATACGCCCTTATTAAGGGCTTAGTAGGAGAGAGCTCTCCTACTCGGGGCCAAGATTCCCGGGTTAGTTTACTCTAGCCTGTACTAGTGCCTTAACGGCAAGGCTCCCTTACAAAGGGTGTAGATAAGGTGAGGGCTCCCCTTACGCTACGGTACTCACTACACGCACGACCGGTCGAGGTCGTGCGTCTGTACTACGGAGTGGAAAGTAAACTGAATATATATTTAATATGTAATTATTTAAACTAATATAAACTATATGTAACACTAAGTAGAATATTCCTAATTCATACCTAGCTAAAATGTAGTGTACACACCTGTGTACTGACACGTGGATGGCTGACACCACCACACCAAGGGCCCATGCCCTGATTGGTTAAAATAACCAAAGGTTCGAAACCTTTCAACCCGGCCCATCACTGGACTGAACCGTGGTGTACCAATGTACACCAAAACTCAGTGTTACCCGAATGTAACCCCATTACTGGCCTCAACCGTGGTGTAACAATGTACACCAACACTCAGTGTTACCCGAATGTAACCCCGTTACATTTCATGACCGACACGGTGTCCTCGCTCTTTTCTCCAAGACGATGTTACAAGTCTTTATGTGTAAGGGAAGGTGTAACCCTAACCCTAACCCTAGGGGGTGTACGCAGCAAAGGGAGGGGGGGGGTTCACGCCCTAAAGTAGGCACCGGAGTATACGTACAGTATACAGATTTTATGGTACCGTGATGAACAAAAAAATGGTATTATTTTGAGTGTGACTCATTAAGTAGAACGAATACCGCCAAAACCAATCTTTCAAAAGCTTTTGATAGCGAAGCAGAGATTTATCGACGGTTGGAGTTATATCTGGCACTGTGTGCGAAGAAGCCGTCACAATTGACACACCTAATAACTACATACGCTTACACTTCCGAGACCGTATGGCAACTGGTTTTCCGTGCGATTGAAAAGCTCATTAAGCATCCAAAGCAACGTGGCAGCGTGAATGTTGTAGCCCAACTTCACGGTATGAGCCGAATTCCCTTGGGCTGGTGTGCCACACCATTCAGATCTTGTCAAGTCGGGGACGGTCGAACGAATCAAGCTCGTCGGGAATGGAGCAACTCGTTCAACAGGTGTTAGAGCTGTATCACAACCATCAGCAAATCCCGGACTCAATCTCCGTGATTATTCCTGTCTAACCGAGTATTTGCGGCGAACTTCGTTTCCATTATTGCCTCAGTTCCTTTCTCTTCCCCCAGCTCGGCTGTCACTTACCATAACGCGGCTGTTAGAATCAATGCCTCCGCAATTGGTGGCCCCTATTAACTTGCTCGTGGCGCTATATCATGTAGATATTAAGAGCGAGCTGGGAATGCAGAAGGAAGTTATCGGCGCCATCAACTTCTGCGTTGAACATCGTCACGCTTTTCCATCAGATGTACTTCTACACGTCTGTCGTGTGCTGGTCCAGGAGCAGCTCCACTGGCGGCTCCACCTGCAGCTCCACCGTCTACTGAGCTGCGAATTCCACCACTTGCACCACCAGCGGCACTAACCGCAGCTCCACCAGCGGTTTCAAGTTTGATGATGGATAAACCAAAGCCTTTAGTGCGCTTTTTTCGCTTGCAAAATGACGCATATTGCTCAGTGACCATCCGCAACATCTCATTTCCAGTACCTTCGTAACCAAACAGCGTCAACCTGCCACCTACAAAAGCCGGTTCAAACTTGATAGGCAAGGTCACCACGTCCCAAATGCGGTTATTACTCATCATCAATTGTTCATAGAGTCCATCAACACTTTTAAAATCCTCCAATAACATCAACAGACCTTCCCAGACTTCCTGTCGTGGTATGGGCGCTGTATGAAGCATTGGCTGAAATTAATTGAGCCAAAACAAAGCTTTTGCACCGGCCAGCATCTTCCCTCGAAGTTCACTAATGTACAGCTGAACCTGGTCTTGACATTGTTTTCTAGTCTGTTGCACTATGCTTTGAAATATCTCTATAGCATGTGAGATCTTCCTTTCTGGCCAGCGGTGAAAACGTTGAAGCAGCGCATTTTAGATTTTTGCTGCTGTTGAATATCAATACTTAGAACTCAACACTGGAAAGCCTCGAAATTTAAAAACTTACTCAAGAGCGCACACAACACAAAACGGAACAACTGCGTTTAATCGGTTTGAGAGTTGGCTTGCATGTGGACCTGGCATTGGGTGTGTAACGGGGTTACATTCGAGTTACATGTAATGTTGGTGTACATGAGTACCCTACGGTTGAGGTCAGTATTCACCGGTTTGAAAGGTTTCGAACCTTTGGTTATTTTAACCAATCAGGGCAGGGGCCCTTGGTGTGGTGGTGTGTCAGCCATCCACGTGTCGGTACACAGGTGTGTACACTATATTTTAGCTAGGTACGAATTTGGAATATTCTACTTAGTATTACATATAGTTTATATTAGTTTTTTAAATTAATTTAGGCTAATTACATATTAAATATATGAGATAACGTCTAATATGCCTCTGTTTTCGCCCAAAAATTCTAAAATACCCCTCTTCTTAAAAAAATCCTAAAATGCCCCTGTTTTTGCGGTGCTTTCCCATCGCTAAATTTAAGGCGACTATTTAATGAAACATTAGCTTACCAATCATCTCTAAGTTTGAATGTCGGTATTACAGGGGAATATTAGACGTCATCTCATGTTAGAAAATATATAAGAAGTGCTACATGCACTAAAATGTAATTTACTTGCGACGAGTGAGAATAGGTAAATGAACCTTGATTGCACTGACAGCTCTGAATGCTCATTTGGTAGCATCAAACCACAAGAAGTCCCGCTGAATAAAAAAAATAGTTCCTTTGCAAGCATTAGATATTCGTTCAAAGACCCATATCATTACGTTAGTCATTTTGTTGTAGCATCCTTAGCATCAAAACGTACCATCAAAAATGGTCGTCCAATTAAAAGGGCTACAGGAACAGCACCCAAATGTCTCGAGACTACAGAGCACGTTGTATTGTCACCTGATACCCAAACATGACCCTTTGGAACGGTGATTGTCCGCCTTCGCTCCTGATCAAAACGCGGTTGCAGTTCCACCACGTCTCCCTCCTGCAGCATTGCGTAATCACCAGATAGAAAAAACTTCACCTTACATAATTAAAATAAACCAACCAGAGCCAGAATTCGCTTGGTGATTGTCGCACCCTGGCATCGAGTGGGCGATCGCAGCTAAACGAGGCCACCACGCTCCCATCTCCGCGAATATCGCGATATTCGCTCCACGAAGACGATAGAGCCGTCAGGAATCGTGGGAACCATGGAATAGCCAATACCGTAATTAATATCAAAAAAGTATTTCTTTGTCAGGCTGCCCAGCGTACAATCAGCACACCGTTGCGCACTAGCCTTAGCATCGTCAAAACTTCGCGATATTATTATCACTGCAATTTTACCTCACTAAAATAATATTGTCTACTATATGGCGATTATTTCATTAAATAGTCTCCTTAAATTAGAGTTTGGAGGGCACCGCAAAAACAGGGGCATTTTAGGATTTTTTTAAGAAGAGGGGTATTTTAGAATTTTTGGGTGAAAACAGGGGCATACTAGACGTTATCTCTAAATATATTCAGTTTACATTTCACTCTAAAGTGCAGTCGCGCGACCTCGACCGGTCGCGCGTGCAGTGAGTGTCGTAGGTAAGAGGGAGCCCTCCCTTTACTTATATCCCGTAAAGGGAACACAGCCGTTAAGGCTAATTAGTAAGCCAACCCGGGAATCTTGGCCCCGAGTAGGAGATCTCTCCTACTAAGCCCTTTATAAGGGCGTATCGGCTAAGTAGAGGTAGGCACCGCTTTAAGGAAGAGTCTTCCTCTGTGTGCTAGCCGCACCGTGTGTAACGGGGTTACATTCGGGTTACATTGAGTGTTGGTGTACATGATTACACCACGGTTGAGGTCAGTATTGGCCGGTTTGAAAGGTTTTGAACCTTTGGTTATTTTAACCAATCAGGGCAGGGGCCCTTGGTGGGGTGGTGTGTCAGCCATCCACGTGTCGGTACACAGGTGTGTACACTATATTTTAGCTAGGTACGAATTAGGAATATTCTACTTAGTATTACATATAGTTTATATTCGATTAAATTAATTAGGCTAATTACATATTAAATATATTCAGTTTACATTTCACTCTAAAGTGCAGTCGCGCGTGCAGTGAGTGTCGTAGGTAAGAGGGAGCCCTCCCTTTACTTATATCCCGTAAAGGGAACACAGCCGTTAAGGCTAATTAGTAAACCAACCCGGGAATCTTGGCCCCGAGTAGGAGATCTCTCCTACTAAGCCCTTTATAAGGGCGTATCGGCTAAGTAGAGGTAGGCACCGCTTTAAGGAAGAGTCTTCCTCTGTGTGCTAGCCGCACCGTGTGTAACGGGGTTACATTCGGGTTACATTGAGTGTTGGTGTACATGATTACACCACGGTTGAGGTCAGTATTGGCCGGTTTGAAAGGTTTTGAACCTTTGGTTATTTTAACCAATCAGGGCAGGGGCCCTTGGTGTGGTGGTGTGTCAGCCATCCACGTGTCAGTACACATGTGTGTAGACTACATTCCAGCTAGGTACGAATTAGGAATATTCTACTTATTATTACATATAGTTTATATTAGTTTAAATTAATTTAGGCTAATTACATATTAAATAAATTCAGTTTACATTTCACTCTATTTTGCGGACATGCAACCTCGACAGGTCGCGCGCGCAGTGAGTGTCGCGGGTAAGCGGCAGCCACCCCTTTACTTACATCCCGTAAAGGGAGTACAGCCGTTAAGGCTAAGTCGTAAACCAACCCGGGAATCTTGGCCCCGAGTAGGAGATTTCTCCTTCTAAGCCCTTTATAAGGGCGTATCGGCTAAGTAGCGGTAGGCACCGCTTTAAGGAAGAGTCTTCCTCTGTGCGCTAGCCGCACCGTGCGTATACGCACCGGCTACGTCCGTCGCTTCCCGACGGCTCCTAGTAGGTGCGGGGCGCCTTACTGGGGGACCCCTCAGTGCTGTTTAGCCCCAGGATAGGGGACGACAGCACAAAGCCCCGAGGGAAACGTTGCAGACGCTCCAGAGTCTATCAAGACTCTCCAAGGCTTATCAAAGCCTTTCACGTCCACGAAGACGACCACCAAACCTGGCTGGTACACCAACTCGGTGCTAGAAAGCACCGTTTTCCTCGGGGCTTTGTGCTGTCGTAACCTACCCTGGGACTTAACAGCACTGAGGGGTCCCCCAGTAGGGCGCCCCGCACCTACTGGGAGCCGTCGGGAAACGACGGCTTCCGTCGTTTAGCTTGTAGTCAATCCAACACCTGTGTTGGTAGACTAGGCATCCTCTGCAAAGGATGAATCAGGACGATTGGGATAGTTTGACCCTCGTCCAGCAGGAAGCCAAAAGGCTGTTACCCTTAACGGGGGAAGAAGGCATGAAGCTCCTAGTGGAGAAGGGCCTTGAGACCGTAAAGGCAAGGGTAAATGCCCTCATCGCTCATGAGGCGAGTTGTAGTGGAGGTCATCCCACGGGGGTGCGCCCTCCATTATTGTTTAAGTTAAAGGAGTTCACCGGGGAGAAGGGTGACAACCTTTACGTGTGGTTGCGAGAGGTCGAAACGGCCTTCACCACAGCGAATATGACCGCTGATCACTTGCAAGTGGGATTTGCATTGATCCATCTTACGGGCAAAGCCCGTACATGGGCGTTTACGTGTTCGGAGTCAGTCACGGACGTGTTCCAAACATGGAAGGTCCTTAAGCAGAAGCTCATGGACATATACGAAACGCCTGATCTGGTTTTCCAGAATCAACTGGCGTTTCTGAGGTGCCGTCAAGGAACTAAGGACCTGGATATTTATATCCAGGAGCTTAAGACCCTGTTGGCAGGGATGTACGCGAAAGCGTATTCGGACGATGTGTCCATCCCCGTCTTCATGGGAGGCCTGAGAGAAGGGCCAGCACGTTCGGAGCTCTTCCGATGCCGACCCAAATCCCTGGGGGAGGCGCTAAGGATGGCGTTCAACGCCGAGAGAAACTTCCGTTCCTCTAAGGTGGGTCCCGAACCCGTGGACCGTAGACAGGTCGAAGCGGAGGAGAAACCTCCCGCTAAGAGTCATTCGGACTCTTTTTCACAGAGCTTCGAGACAGAGCTCTTGGCTATGTTGCAGCGGCGTGGGCCGCTGAGATGCTTCCTGTGTGGGAGCATGGATCATCTGAGGAACAGATGTCCGAAAAATCCCCAGCGAGACACTCGCTACAAGGGACCAATGGTGGGGAAAAAGCCCTTGTCCAAGCCGTCGGGAAACGACAGCTCCCAGTAGGTGCGGGGCGCCCTACTGGGGGACACCTCAGTGCTGTTAAGCCCCAGGGTAGGGTACGACAGCACAAAGCCCCGAGGGAAGCGGTGCTTTCTAGCACCGAGTTGGTGTACCAGCCAGGTTTGCTGGTAGTCCTTGCGGACGTGAAAGGCTTTGATAAGCCTTGGAGAGTCTTGATAGACTCTGGAGCGTCTGACAATTATGTCAGACGGGCTTCTGTTGAGAAGAGTCGGCTGTATGCAGAGGCCCTAGAGGCACGTTCTCGTGACGTTGTCACGGTCCGTCTTGCGACGGGCGTACAGGTTTCTGTACCCAAGGTATCGATTGACCTTAAGCTGAAGTTTTCATACTTCGACAGCTTAGAACGTTGCCTAGTCCTGGATTTAGACTCGAGGTATGACCTCATTCTGGGTATGAAGTGGATGGAACGCCACGATCCATGGATAGACTGGAAGTCTAAGTCCATTGGCTCAACGCACCCGCGTCGGGTGAAGCATTGGCGAGTCATGAACCCACCTTTGCTCGATCGCAAAAGCGATTCTGGCGGGAGATGCCAGAGATTGGGATGTCTGAAATGATCATTCGCAATGTCGTTAAGGAAGAGTTCCTTAACGAGGGGGATTCGGCGGTTAATCCCCGCGCCGATATAGGCGAGACTGGTGAGTCGCCAGGGATAGAGGTGGATTCCTCTGAGAGTAAGCGCGAGGCGCTTAGAGAAGAGATCCGAAGTTCTTCTCTTCTAAAGGTCGGAATTGATTCCGACCACGCCTTGTCCGGCGAACAAGTTGCTACTCCAGTGGTAGGGGTAGAGACCCCGGTAGTTAAGAGCGAAGCGCTTCCAAGCGAAGAGACCCGAAGTTTGTCTCTTTCTCACGTCAGAAATGATTCTGACGACGCCGATATAAGTGAGACCGGAGAGTCAACGGTGGTAGAGGTAGAGACCTCTGTGGATAGGCGCGTGGCGCTTCCAATAGATGGGGCAATTGACTCCCCCCATCTGGGTCTCGGGATGAGTCCCGAGGCCAGTAGTCAGCAGTCCTACAGGATGCTGAATAGTGTGACAGGTGTTGTCACAGAAGGCGTAAGCCTGGAACGGTTGCCTGGGGTAGGCGAACTGTTGTCGTTGGAGGAGATGTCTTTCAACGAGTTTGAAACTTCTTTGAAAGCAGATGAAATCGACGAGGTCGTCGTGTTGCGTCCGGAAGAGGAGTTGAACTCCTCATCCACGATGGCCGAGTCAGTTTTGGTGCAAACCAAACAGGCATTGAATAACTGAAGCGGTCTCAAGATCCTTGCGGATCCTGAGGACCCTTACCATTCCTTGTTGAAGGAATTCGGAGATGTCATTAGTGACAACCCGCCGATGGGTTACCACCGGGTCGGGGAGTCCGACATGAAATTGATTTGGTTCCTGGAACCAAATACTGCGTCACTAGGCAGTGGCCTCTCCCCAAGGATCAATGCGACGTCATCGACGCATTTTTCAAGGGTAAAGAAGAGGCAGGGATGGTACGGGAGAGCAAGTCTCCTCACTCATCTCCCACCTTTTGTGTTCGTAAACCGAACGGAAGTGGCGCATTGTACATGCGTACAACAAGCTGAATGCATCTATTGTGCCCATGCAGACACCGATTCCTCGGAAGGATGTCCTCCAGAACAATATGGCGGGCTGTACTGTGTACAGTGCCTTAGATCTGGTGGACGGGTATTATCCGGTGCTCATGCGAGCGTCCGATATTCCGCTGACAGCGGTTGGCACGCCTAGTGGCATGCTGTGGGAGTGTCTTGTTATGCCACAAGGGCTTTCAAATGCACCAGCGACTTTCAATCGCTTGGTGACTCAACTCTTCTGCCCTCATAGGAAGTACGCTCAGACGTACTTCGACGACGTATTCGTCCATAGTCGTGCGGAAGGTGACTCGTCTGATGTTCAGACGCATCTGATACACCTTCGAGCAGTGCTCGAATGTATGCAAGAGCATAAGTTATATGCAAACGCATCCAAGTGTATCTTTGGTGCTGAGGACATTCCTTTCCTCGGATGCTTCATCGGTAAGGATGGAGTGCGGGCGGATCCCTCGAAGGTGAAAGCCATTGTGGAGTGGACTTCGCCTGTAAATCTTAGAGATTTACGGAAGTGGCTAGATTTAGCCAACTATCTCCATAAGTACAGCGAGAACAACGCTGAAATGGCGAAGCCATTGACCGACATTCTTAAGAAGGATGTTGATTGGTGTTGGGAAACTGAACACCAAAACGCTTTTGAAGCGGTAAAGGGGAGCTTGTTAAAAGCTCCCGTTCTTGCTCTCCCAGACTCTGAGAAACCATTTAGTGTCGTCTGTGACGCCTCCGATTTTGCAATCGGATGTGCTTTGTCATAAGCAGACGATGCAGGAAGGAAAGCGTAATTGCGTTTGAGTCGAGGCAGCTTAAAGCTGCGGAACGGAATTATCCCGTTAATGACAAGGAGCTACTTGCAATGAAGTATGCTCTTGTCAAATTTAGGGTTGACTTACTCGGCTCAAAGCCGTTCGTGGTTTATATTGACCACGCGTCCTTACGGACAGCGACAAAGTCACCTCATCTCTCGCAACGGATGGCCCGTTGGCTCTCCTTCTTTGCGGAGTACAACTTTGAGGTTAAGTATAAACCTGGCAAGCAAAACGTGCTTGCAGACGCGTTGTAGCGTCATCCCGATTACGAGCTCGCTCACGCGACATTCTTCACCACATCTGTGGTGGATCTCATACGCCAGGCGTATGAGAAAGACCCACAGTGTACGGCGCTTTTCAGCGCATTAGGTGAAAAGGGTCTTGGCTCGTCTGAGCCAACCCTGTCAAGTCGAGCTAGAGCTCGTTTACACCTTTACAGGTACTGTGACGGTATGCTATGTTATAGCACGAGCGCGAATGACACTCCGCGGGTGGTAGTTCCTCGTGATGAGGAACTGAAGTATAGAGTCCTCTTTGAGGCACATGACGCCCCTACCCGGGGTCGGGATAAGACCTACAGCGCTTTAAGCGCTTGTATTGGTGGCCCAATATGTATAAGTGGGTCGGTGCGTATATACACACCTGTGAGACGTGTCAGAGGGTTAAACCCTCTGCAAGTTCAGCTGCTCCTTTGGCGAGCTTATCGGTTCCAACGTAGTGTTGAAAATCCATTAGCATCGATTTTATCTTCGGTTTTCCGAAGGGTTAGGCCGGGAACACCGGCATATTGGTCTTTGTAGACCGATTGAGAAAGATGGCTCACCTGGCGGCGGTGCCAGAGTCCATAGATGGACAAGGAACAGCGAAAGTGTTCCTAGACCGTGTCTTTCGACAGCATGATCTACCCGATTCCGTTGTGTCGGATCGGGATCCCCGTTTTACGGGACAGTTTTGGGGAGCGTTGTTTAGGGGGATGGGCACCAAGATCCTCATGTCCAGTGCGGATCATCCGCAGACAGACGGTCAGACAGAACGCGTTAATCGCGTTGTGGAGGATATTCTCCGGAGTTTATGTCCGGATTCTCCAAAGAGTTGGAGTGAGATGCTTCCGATGGTTGAATTTGCTATCAACAATTCGTTACATGCATCTACGGGGTTTACCCCGTTTTACGTGAACGGATTGGTGAATCCGAGGGTTCTTGACGCCACGTGTGTGTGGCCCAGGGCTTTAGGGGGGAGGATTCCCCGATGTCAGCCCTGTATCTGTGCGAAAGCACATCGATAAGGTTTTATCGACGCGCCTTAGTGTCTTACGACACGTCTGCGATGCCATGGCGGAAATCCAAGACAAGCAGAAGGAGCAAGCTGACCGCAAGGGGCGGCGTAACGAAAAGGTGTACAAAGTAGTAGAAACTGCCTTATTAAACGCTAAAAATCTTCCTACACATGCAGTTTCAAATGTGTTGCGCAATAAACTGCGCCACAGGTTTGTGGGGACCTTTAAGGTATTAGCCCGAAAGGGGCTTGTCGTACACCTTAGACATCCCGAAGGCGATGCGTACACATCCAACCTTTTATGTGGGTATGCTTAAGCCATACCAGAACCCGGAGGCGGGTCCCCTCTCGGAGGAGGGTGAGAAACCGGATAGCCGAAAGGCGCAACAGGTCGGAACATCTCCGACAGGGTTGATATACGACCCTGAAGCTCCGCAACGAGAGACTCGAGAGAGGCAAGCCGCTCCTCGATGCGTTCATTAGCACTCCCCTCGTTGCGGAGTTCCTCCTGAGAATCTTGTATGCGAAGGCTGTGCCGATCGCAGCGCTCGTGGAAGTCACGCCGCAATAGCGCGACCCCCTCCTCCAGTGCTCGATACGGAGGGTACTCCACATTATCATGTGAAACGCCTGATGGCACGACGCCATCACCGGGGTGAGACCCAGTACCTGGTGAAGTGGAAAGGGTATCCACATTCCCAGAACTCATGGGAGTACGAGACTCACCTGCGGCAGGATTGCCGTGACGTCGTTGACGCTTTCGAGCGGGAGAATCCCACTGAGAGTCAACGACCAAAGGGGCTGAAGAAGCCCCTTCACTCCCAGTAGCTGGGAGTTCGCCGGAGGCAGATGCTGTGCTTGCATTGCTCTCCAGCACCACATCGAGAGCAGAGCGCTTATAATAGGAGGCAGGCATTTGCCCTTGCGTTTTGGCCTGAGCATAGGCCAAGCGTAGCGCTCTCTCTACCCGAACGTCGTGTTCGGAAAAGCTGTTGTACAGCGCATCGAAACTGGGGAGGCGTTTCTCCCTTTCTGCCCAGGCGCGGAACGCCTGTTCTGCGTCTTCGAAGCTTTCGTCCCTCAGGAGAACAAGAGGAATCTCGCGGAGAACATCCACGAGGGCACCGCGTGCCTGCTTCCCGAGGCGCGTCCGGTAGGACTTAACGGAATAATGTTTGGGCGTTAGTAGTCAGGCCCGGAGTTGGTTCCGATGCGCAATTTCACGCGGCAGTATAGCCGCTGGACCAGGGGTATAGGAGGCTAATCCCCTCTTGACCGCGTTCTTAGCCCTCTTTTCAGGGTCGCGAGGTCCCTTCCGTGCCCGTCCGGCACGTCGGGCCTCTTGAACCAAGAACGGTTCATTGGTGGTTGTTGCCTGTGGCAACCTGGAGGTATCACCCCTAGCGGGTAAAGGTGGCGCACGAGTTAGTGCGTTTTCCCCACGTGTGCGGAATGGGTTGGATGACTGATAGCGCCGTTCGGCGCTATCAACATGGCCAGCCGTTGGGGAGAGCTCCCCAAGGGCGTCCACTTCCGAGTTGTCGGAATAGTTTGCGTCCATAGCACCGCTGAAGGTGTACAATGGACAGCCAGAGGTACTGGCGTTGGAGTTCTCCAACAAGATTTTGATTATTGCGTAAGCAATAGTCTTGATGGGAGAGGATGGAACGGGGTTACATTGAGTGTTGGTGTACATGAGTACACCACGGTTGAGGTCAGTATTGGCCGGTTTGAAAGGTTTTGAACCTTTGGTTATTTTAACCAATCAGGGCAGGGGCCCTTGGTGTGGTGGTGTGTCATCCATCCACGTGTCAGCACACAGGTGTGTACACTACATTTTAGCTAAGTACGAATTAGGAATATTCTACTTAGTATTACATATAGTTTATATTAGTTTAAATTAATTTAGGCTAATTACATATTAAATATATTCAGTTTACATTTCACTCTATTTTGCGGACATGCGACCTCGACCGGTCGCTCGCGCAGTGAGCGTCGTAGGTAAGAGGGAGCCCTCCCTTTACTTACATCCCGTAAAGGGAACACAGCCGTTAAGGCTAAGTCGTAAACTAACCCGGGAATCTTGGCCCCGAGTAGGAGAACTCTCCTACTAAGCCCTTTACAAGGGCGTATCGGCTAAGTAGCTGTAGGCACCGCTTTAAGGAAGAGTCTTCCTCGGTGCGCTAGCCGCACCGTGTGTAACGGGGTTACATTCGGGTTACATTGAGTGTTGGTGTACATGAGTACACCACGGTTGAGGTCAGTATTGGCCGGTTTTGAAAGGTTTTGAACCTTTGGTTATTTTAACCAATCAGGGAAGGGGCCCTTGGTGTGGTGGTGTGTCAGCCATCCACGTGTCAGTACACAGGTGTGTAGACTACATTTCAGCTAGGTACGAATTAGGAATATTCTACTTATTATTACATATAGTTTATATTAGGTTAAATTAATTTAGGCTGATTACATATTAAATATATTCAGTTTACATTTCGCTCTATTTTGCGGACGTGCGACCTCGACCGGTCGCGCGCGCAGTGAGTGTCGTAGGTAAGAGGGAGACCTCCCTTTACTTACATCCCGTAAAGGGAATACAGCCGTTAAGGCTAAGTCGTAAACTAACCCGGGAATCTTGGCCCCGAGTAGGAGAACTCTCCTACTAATCCCTTTACAAGGGCGTATCGGCTAAGTATCGGTAGCTACCGCTTTAAGGAAGTCTTCCTCGGTGAGCTAGCCTCACCGTGCGTATACGCACCGGTTATAGTGTCTTATACGCAGTACGCAAGAGTTGTTGCATTGTGAGTTCTTGATCAGTCATTTCCATCCCTGGTGGTGATGGGGCTTGGATCGAAGCCTTTACCTTGCGCATATCGCCACCTTGTCGCCGTATTGCACTGCTCATCAGTGTATTTTGCTCCACGCCATGGATTGCAACATTTGGAAAGTTGCTTAGAAACAAATAATATGCCTCCAGCTAACAGTTTGCGCACAAAGGTGTCAGCGACACTAAATGACCCTACAACATATCCATCTGATGTAATCATGGGAAATCCCGCAAAGAAGCGCATACGACCATCAGCCACAAACGGCTTCTTGACGAAACGCAAATCCTAGGTCGCATCCAGAATGACCGTAGGATCCGTGGTCATGACAACGTGAGCGTCCATTAGTACATTCCGCGGCAGCTCATGCTTCTGTGATGGAGTCAAGTTCAAAATCGAACACCGTAGTGTCGAGAACCTGACCACCATCGTGCCCAGCCTAACAACTGACGGGGGGGGGGTACCCCGCGAACCTTCGCCTACGATCCGATCTGATCGTCCGCTGCCAGCAGCCGACTGATCATCAGCATAGGACGCCTGGTCCGATTTTCGCGTCTCCATCTCACCTTGTGTATCCGATGGAATGGGCTGGTTACACAATTCGTGGATCGTCGCTACAAATTGATTTGGGTCTTAAATGCGAGACCGTGCTGGGTGGTGTACTCTGGGCGGAACTCTTCACCCTGGGTACGGGCAAACTGGTAATACTTAAAAGTAAGTATAATACAAAGGGCAGATCGCTTAACCGATCGTAGAGCCCAACCAATGCGAGAATAAAAGACCAATATTCCAATATGGAGACCCAACGAGAACGTGACAAACTCCACGAACGATATCTCCACGTAACAATCCAAAAATTGGTTACACGTTCCAAACGTGTGTAACTTGGGCTTGCGAAGACGACCAATGCGTACTCCCGTCGAGGGACTTTCGGCGAGCCAAGTGCGTCTGTAACGCGTCCCGGACGGGTATAATGAGCTAGAGGGGATTACTCGACCCTCTGCTCCCAAACACTCCGCGGCGTGCAGAGGCGACTAACGTACTTGGCAAAGATGCGTACGACTTCCTCGTTGAGGTGTTAACGACCAAAAATCCAAAACGGTAAAAACCAAAAGATTCTTAGAAGGAAAACCCAAAACTAACCAATCCTATCTCCCTACGGTCCCCAATATGTACAAACATGAAATATGTAAGAACACGCAATATCATGTGACTTACCAAAATCTGTGTTCTTGACACTCCTTGCACACGATAGGCTTAAAATTGAATCCACTTCACCACAATTCTCGAGCCCCACTTTAGCCACTTTTGTCATCAATAAATCAAATCGTCACCAATAAAACAAATCGAAGCTATCTGGCAGCCCAACTCGGCCGCAGCATACTCGCACATTTCCTGAAACTGCATCCCTGAATCATCTAAGTAGAGCTCTCACACCTTCTTAAGACGGATAGTCTCGTTTATCGGAATTGGTGCTTTCGGCCACTCATAACGGCTGCTATAGTCCAGCGCGTAATTGGACGGCGTGTTCGCGTGTA